>OX336389.2:234508259-234610759 GCA_946902985.2 Meconema thalassinum | reverse complement strand
TTGATGAAGTTTTACTCGCTTGCTATTAACAAGTTGCATCGCTTGGAAGCGATTGAAGACTAATTATAGACAGGACTTTACTTTCATTGACCCCAGCGATCGATTGCTGGTGTGCTCTAAACTGGGCAGAGATAATAGAGTAGCTCACAAGGGGACATCGCGAGCGGCAATCTCAGTGAGACTGTGAACACATTGCCCTTGCACCTTGGAAAGCATCTGTGTTGATATTTCATTCACACATTTATTGGAGCCATCCTCATCAGAGGGACCGAAATCGTTCATCTTGGAATATGGACCCGAGCCAGTTGGGTGTGCTGCTGAGTTATCATAGCTCCTACGACCAACAAGCTGTCTATAATAGGAGGACGTATGGTACATGCTGGGGGAAAGTTGTTGCAGCAGTGCAATTGGTCGCAATGGGCATGATAACTCAGCACGTACACCCACCCATGCTGCTCGAAATCCAAAGTCTAAATTCAAACGTGTACGATGTCGATGGCCTTAGTAAATTTAACGATGAAGAGTGATCAGTCACATACGTTTCTCATGTGACCTGACCAACTTTTGTGTAGTAATGACGGCCAACGCGTACCCAGGCATCGTTCTTTCACCCACTCATTCTCGCCCAACAAGTAGTGAGGATTCGGTGTCGGCTTCCTTTCTCTCGACAACATATGCCCCTCTTAATTGGAAGGTAATTAAAGGTCCTGTGGCTGTATTACTACTGTCTTGGAAAGAGAACTTGCGAGCCAACTTCCTCATAAAGTCCCCAACCCTCATAAAATAGCCCCAAAAGTGGGCGAGAAACACTTGTATAAGGCGTAGGATGAAGTGCATGCCGATTCGTTTGAATCCACCTGGAACTCCATTGTTTTCCCGTCTGTCAGTGGCGTAAACTGGTCAAAAGATCTGGGCTACCACTGAGCCTAATATTACACAAAACATGCTTTTGAACTGCCGTACGAAAAGAGTTCATATTTGAAAACCTTTCATTTGACCATACATTAATTTCACGACTAAATAACAAACACGGCCAGCAATACATTTTAGGCAGTTTAAAACCGCCAGATAACCTATTCCACCTAGCATATGCAGTTCAGGTGTAGGCCTTGTCATATGTATAATATGAACTTTCTCACTGTATGGACGACGGCTGAAAGGAACTTCTAACAAACTCTCTATTATACAGTCATTGACATTTAAAGCCCCCGCAGGTGTTTGTTCCATAATTTTCTTACAAAATCACAACTGTCACTGTTAAAACAAAACACTACATAAAAGATTCTTCAGCATACACACACTTAAATAAATCACACATCGAAAATACTACAACTTCTAAAACATATTCACATCCATGCGCGGGATAATGTATATTTATTGTAGGCTATTTGTTGCTATAAACGCTTTTAACGCCAAAGAAACCGCTGCAAAGTTGGTCAAAATCGAAATCTAGGAGAACAACATTATTTATATTCATAATTAAAAAATCAAAATTTATTACTTCTACAGCATTCTCATATAATTGCCACTCACTATTCTGGGATATAAACGCATCTTAGTGTAAATTTGTCACCACTGTTCTAGCAGTCTGAATTGGAGGGTGAATGCAAGTGGCTGTGGTTTGATTGTCTTTGTGGTTAGTGTGATGCTTTAAGATGGAACATGCAACTGAAGGTATGATCTTTGTAACGTGTTTCAGTTATTAATGGGCGTAATTGTTACGTAATTTTAGCAATATTTGCATTATGTTATATTTAACTATTATTTTTAAAATTATATTTTCACTTAGATTTTTAGTTTGTCGCATCACTCTGCATCACTTCCTACTTAATGTTAAAATGTAGATAAAGTCTTGTAGTTTACGCCTGTTATAAGATTTTTTGCATTTTTTTGCAACTTACTTAGTAATTTTACGTTTTAGAAGATGCCGAGCAACCAGTTCTCACACGATTACAACTGTTTGAAGCACTGGGTTCGACGATTATGTCAAAAGTGGAACTTTGTGACTTTATTAAAAGTAAATTAGGGGTAGAAATTGTTCTGAAGAGATAACTGAATGCTCTATCCAACTCCTAGTCATGGACAATTTATTGCGTGTTTAGACGTATCTTGAAAAAGGTCTTAACTGATGTTTATTATGAAGTAAACAAATTATATACGTTGCTTTCACTCTAAATTCATGATTAAAACGTAAAAATAATTTTGCCCCCTTGATTTCGATTTTGACCCACTGTGCGCTGGCTGTAGCGGCAACTCGCTCGCTATGGGCACTGTGCCTGCACGGAACAAGGGTAGGTGCGGAGAGATGGGGAGAGCGGCGTAAGGCTGTCGGTTTCTACTGCGTTGCCGCGTTGACTACCCACTATAACCATTATTTCATTGGATAAAGGAGAATGTGCATGAAAGTCACGATTGTTTGAATGCTTTGTTGAAACCGTAATAAAGTGTTATTTATTTTAATGTAATTTTCTTGGGCTACCGCCGGCAGCCCCGGTAGCCCTAAGAATGCGCTCCTGCCGACTATACAAAAGTTCGGGAACTTGGCGTACGCGATATTCATTGTCTATGAATTAGTCCTTCATGGGCTCTCCTTCTGCTACATGGGTACACTACAATATTTTATTTAATTATTTTTCTATTTTCAGCACCTCCACGGCGCGGCGTAGCCATGGTCGTTAATACGCACACAACCACTGCGATGGTTAACTGAAGCAATCCGATGTCGTAGGTTTACATTCCGGTGCTGATATTGGTTATCCTTGTGGTTTTCCACCAGCAAAATGCCAGGATTGTACCTGATTTCACTCCACCTCGTGGCGTAGTCATTGGCGCTCACCACCGAGGTCCGTGTTCGATTCCCAACTTTCTCATTAAATTGAAATCTGGTCTAAATCTGGAACGGGGTATATTCAACCTCATGAGATAAAACTAGAAGGGGTGGATTCAAGTCCCAACTCAGCCATTCTAGAAGTGGTTTTCTGTGGTTTCCCACTCCTACTCCTAGCAAATTCAGAGATGGCACCTTCGTTCACCTCATACAGAATTCTAACCCCAATTACAAGCACACGCAGAAGTGCAGCCATCACAACGACACAGATGTATGTATGCCCGTCTATCCCTTATTATTCCCGTTTCCTAACGGGGTCGGGGATGAGCTGCGATGGAAGTTTTTGTGGCGGATGGCTTTTATGGTCGGATGCTCTTCCTGACGCCAACCTAATGAGAGGAGTTAATGAGAGATGAAATGAATGGTGAATGAAACTGGGCAAGGAAGTGGAAGGAAGCGGCCGTGGCCTGTCAGAAGGTACCGTCCCAGCATTTTCCTGGCGTTGAAAATGGGAAACCACGGACAACCATTTCAAGGACGGCCAACGGTGGGGCTCGAACCCACGCATCTACCGAGTCAGCAGAGATCTTGGCCCCATGACCTAACGCTGCGCTTTAGCGAGCGTAGCCACCACTGTCGGTTATCACAATGACACAGACATCAGGGAGATTTCACGCGCGACAGTTTACGGGGCTATATTTCCTCAATATCACATTGCCCCTAGGTGAGTCAACAAGTGTCTGTCTGTCCCGGGGCAGAACGAATGTTACAATATTGCTGCTTTTCATAATTTATGGGCTTTGTGATATCATAGTCATGCATCCCCGTGTACTTAGGTGTGTGTATAAATTGTCTGATAAATCCTGTGTCACTGTGATGTCTGTTTTAGAAATAGAGGTAAGATTTGGGTAGAAAGCGACCGTGGCTTGCACGGAGTTCTTTTACTTTTTTATTTTTTATTTTAGCGTATGGCTTTTAGTGCCGGGAGTGTCCGAGGACATGTTCGGCTCGCCAGAGTTAGTAGCTGCTTCTATGCGGACACCGATGGGGTGAGCTAAAAGTACCGTCACGTGTGGAGTGTTGTCTGTGGGAGGAAAGTGTGATTGTAAGGGCTAGGAATTGGAAGGTAGCGGCTGTGGCCTATAGTTAGGGACCAACCCCGGCATTTGCCTGGTAGGAAGATGGGAAACCACAGAAAACCATCTTCAAGGTTGCCGGCGGGGAGATTCGAACCTCCTCGCCTCCCGGATGTGAATGACTGCCTGCAGCCACGCCGTAACAACCACGGCTATCTCACCCGGTTTGCACGGAGTAGAATTTGGAAACCACGGAGACCACTTCCAGGATGGCTGAGGTAGGAATTGAACCCAACTCTTCTGAGTTTTGCCTCACAAGTGTACACTGTTTCAGCCCACAGTCAAAAATTAAATTTGTTGGCAATGCCGACAATCGAACCCAGGCCTCCGCAGTGACAGCCAATAATGCTAGCCACTACGGTATGTTACTGTCCTAAACACTTTCCTCTTTACGAGAGCTAGTTCATTTTAGGGGCTTGGGACATCTTGATCATTAGCTCGGTGTATTTGAGTGTTTGTTTAATTTGTCTGATAACTTGTGATTTCGTGGGTACTGTGGTAGTGTGTAATTATTAGAGTCGGAAATGGGGTAAGTTTCCTGAGACTTGAAGGAAAGTATTATGTCGGCATTTGCCTGGAAGAAGTGTGAAAAAGAACGGGGAAAACGTAACTCAGGATATCCACTGACAGCACCGGGATTCAAACCCGTGATCTCACAGTCTTACAGTACTGCAGTTCCCCATTGCGGTCGTGGTGAGCAATTTAACACGCATGGCTATGCTTTGTGAAAGCAAGTGCTTGAACTCACGTCCCATATTAACAGTTCGAAGAATTCGAGAATTTTCTCTCCTCTTCCCTAATTAAAAAAAATCGAATTTACCCTCCAGGTTGGTGATTCCCACGGACTCAGCGAGGGAACGCACCACTACCGCCTCTACGGGCAGTGTCCTAGAGCTGGGAACATCTGGTTGGAGTGGATACAACTGAGGAGGTGTGATCAGCACCTCGTCCAGGCGGCCTCACCTGCAAAGCGAACAGGGGCCTCATGAGGGATGGGAGAGGAGGGGAAGAGTAGGATCGATAGGCAAGGAAGCGGGAAGGAGGCGGCTGTGGCCTTAAAGTACGTATTGTCCCCGAAATTACCTACCATCAGCTTGTTAAAATCCCATGAAGATCACTGGATCGTAGAACCTGGAAAATCCCGGCTAGAAAACCCACAGATATTACCAACAAGTGACAGGGATAATAGGGCACAGGATAACCTAACTCAGGAAACGTTAAGAAAAACCGTGGCTAACAAAAAGAACAGCTCAACACGAGATTTATGAAAAGACGTAATCTCAGGTGTTAGGAACATCCTGAAATACCCAGCAACGGTTTTCTTAACGTGACCTCTAATCACTTCTATAAATCATCACAATCGGAGAATTAAAATGAACTGAAGCAAATTTATTCAGGAAAACTGACACAGTAAGGGAACGCAATGATATGCCTCCCATATCATTTCTCCTTCAAACATGGGAGTTGCCTGGATCCTCCTGGTCCAAGAGGATCGAACCCCGGAACCCCAGTCTCCAACCCACTGGTTCCACATGGTCATCTGGATAACGTCAGCTGCTTCTACCACTCCACGTATAGTCCATCCCGATGCAGAAAAAGCGCTCGTCATACCGTAGTAATGTGACATTCGCGTCCAACCGAAACGAAAGTTCCATTTCAACACAATCATTTGACCGAGTGCATACATGCTTGACCGAAATCAGCTGTTATTATGACACTCGATTCCGCGTTAGACAATGGCAGTATTCGTCCATTAGAAATGTTCATTGGTTCAGATTCCATGTATTTCCTTCCGTTGTGCTTGGGTGAGTGTTTACATTTGCTGATAACCTGTGCATCTGTGGTGACTCTAGTAGTAAGTGTAGCTGCAATTGTTGAAGTTATGTGCCTAGAACTTGACATAAGGCCCTGTGGTTCCGTGCGCGTTGAATCACTCAACATGACCACGATTGGGGGCTATAGTAAGTGCGGAGATCAGAGGTTCGAATCCCGGCGCTGTCAGTGGATATTTTGACTAATATTCCCCCGATGTTTCCCCACTTCCTCCAGAAAATGTCAGAATAGTACCTCATTACAAGCTGCGGGCCACCTAGTTGATTCCCAACCCTATACAGTTACTCACACTACTACCGTCACCTCACAAACACAGGTTATCAGACAAGGAAGGAAGGAAGATTGTAGTTTTACTTGACCGTTAGTCTCGACATCATGAGCCACGGGACCTCCTTTTTACGTATCCGAACCCCAGGACATGGCAATTCACTTCGAAAATCTCACATGCATTGACCGGGAGTCGAACCCGGTCCGCCGTGGTGTGAGGCCAACAGCTTGACCGCTGCGCCACCACGCCCCTAGGTTATCAGACAAAATTACCTAGCACCCAAGTACACGGGGATGATGACCAAGATGTCCCAAACCCCTGAGGTGAATTAACAACAACTTGACATAAGATTTGCCTGAAAGGGAGTGAAGAATCCGCGAGGGGGGAGGAGTGGGAGGGAGGGGTGCGGGGGGGAGGGGGGGAAGGGGGGCACTCAAGATGGCCGCTATCAGCGCTGGGATTAAAACTACTGATCTTTGGGCTTGCTGTGGCTCCCCATCACAGTCGTACACGCACGGCTGAGCCTCATGTGGTCTCCTAGGAGCCTACTGTACAAACCTACTAAGTGTTCCTTGTAAGGATGTGAGTTTCATATCACTGCTCTATACTAACTAGATACTTTTACAACAGGGTCGCCAGAACCTCACAAGCTGAAAATCCTTGAAGCATGGTATTGGAGCCATGTGCTCAAGATCTCACGCGCAGACAGAACGATAAATAAGCTCATCTAGGGGAGAAACATCAAACGATGAAGAGACTGATTTATAGTTACTTCCATTTATGGTAGACATTAGGGAAGAGGTCGCCTCTGTAGCGTAGCGGTCAGCATGGTTAGCTGCCGCCCCGGAGGTCCTGGGTTCGATTCCCGGCTCTGCCACGAAATTTGAAAAGTGGGATGAGGACTGGAACGGGGTATACACAGCCTCGGGTGGCCCAAATGAGTAGAGAGGGGTTCAATTCCCATCTCAGCCATCCTCAAAGTGGTTTTCCGTGGTTTCCCACATCGTCTTTGGGCAAATGCCGGGATGGTACTGTACCATTATTCTCATGCACGGATTGTAGTGCATTTCAGCGCGAGATTTGTTTTGAACGTAACACGGCGTTTGGCACGCTGGGAGAGTCATAGCAGCTGGGAGAGATAACGCTATGTCACTTCCGAGCCCCGCCGAGGGCAACCGAAGCTCAGTTCGGAGTTCTGACGTCATGAACATACAGTATGATATGTATTGATCCGATGTATTGACCGACCACCAGGAGATTATTTTACGGATTGTAAGAAGAAAAGAGACTTTCATTTGTGTTTTTTAGCATTGGATTAGATGATTTAATACTGTATGATGTTTATGAAGAGATATTTCCATCTAGAGACTTTGTGGATTATGTAAGCCATTTTGTCATGCGCCAATGACATTGATTAATGATCTACGCAGCGTGAGAGAGGGGGTAGATCTCCCTTCACGAAAGTGTTGACTGCCAGAGGAGAACAGATTGTATTGTGCCTCTGAAATAGACAGTTTGCCTCGCTTACTTAATAAACGCAAACGCTGGAACACGTATCGGAAGTGCAAGTTCGTTTCGAGCGTGCGCGAAAGCTTGGAATTATACGCAGAGTCCAGTGGCTAATAACTCTGTAATTTATCATGCATCAGTGATTATTTCAAACACTATGCAGTGTGGAACTTGTAATATCCATACAAACTAATTCTACGGAAGTTCACGTATGAACTCAGGCATTGCTACAACAAGCATGCATTGTATAACGACCAGCATTCACATTCGAGTGTATTGTGATTCACGCAGTTGAACATTGGTTTATGAAACAGTGCATTTTATACGGACATAAGCACATAGTTATGCAACTTTGTTTGATGAACATTATATATAATTCCTCTTGTTTTCACGACATGTTTTGTAACAAGACGTTGGGAGGAATGGTTCAAATGTGTTGTACTCTTTTAACCATGGCAGGTTAAGCTCTATAGACATGAATACTACGATGTGAACGGCACAATGAACATTTCTAATGGACGAATACTGCCATTGTCAAACGCGGAATCAAGTGACATAATAACAGTTGATTTCGGTCAAGCATGTATGCACTCTGTGAAATGATTGTGTTGAAATGAAACTTGACGTGGACGTGATATTTCACTTCAAAATTCTCCCATGCATTGACCAGAAATTGAACTCGGAAAGCAGCTTGACCACTGCATCTTCACACCCCTATCTCTCTCTGACAAGCCTCTAAATTGATTTAACAACAACATCTAATGAATCAAAGAAGAGTCAATATTTACACGAGTCAAGATCATCGACATAAATCTTCATTTAGCTTGATTTGGTCAATTACAAACACGAAAACACATCGTTAACAAATTAATTCCGTTTTCATTGTTGAAATATGTTGAATAAGACATTGACATTTACATTATTGATTGCAGTACGACAAGCAACTTTTCCTGACCGGTAGCTTGGACACGCTATTTAAATCACTACTTAACAATATTGGAACGTGCCACTTTTAAAACTGAAGACGTGTATCAGTTCACGTGTTCCTTTAAACTAAAGTGATTCGAATTGTTCATATGTGTTTGTTGTTACGAGCATAGCATTGCATACTAGCCCTTCCAAACCAAGATGTAGAAACTACATTATTCTTGCCATGTCACAGTACAGTCGTATGTGCCATAAAATTGAGAAGCTGCTACGACAGGAACAGACAGTGGCGTGTATACACCGTAGATCTTTAGAAGGCAAACGATTGTGTACCACCAAAGGATTCTGAGCTACATCAATACGGCTGTTGCTTCATGTTTTAAATAGGTGAATATTCTTACGTATAATAATTTTCTACTTCTACAATTGGCATTCAGAGTATATTTTATTTTTTTCTAAATTCAAAATTCCAATTAAATATCTTCTGTTTGTATTAGGGGTTGATAATCTCTACGTTATGGCCCTTATGACATCAAGTAACCTACCGTATTATGAATATGGGTCTAGCTTGCTCAGAAGAACCACTAGCTTAGGCCGGGTGCAAACGGAGCCACTGCCACCTATAGCTAAGTATGACCAATTCACAGCCACAATCCACTGCTACCTGAGGCTAAGTATGACCAATTGGCAGACCTTTCTTCGCATTATTGCATAACGTCACCTGTATATTAGCAACTTGTTTACGCACACTCTTGGTTTGCTTATGCGCAAGCAAGACTGTGATTTTATTGTTAATTTCATTAATATGCTTCGGCATTTCTTCTTGCTATAGTTAACCAATTTTTGCAACATATATTATTAATAATTAAAATTTGAGGACTAGTATTTGTTTTCCCATCTTAGATTCTTTAGTTTTAAAACTCCTAACTGTTATCGCTTCTATCAGCATTTTTATTGTTGTTTTATTAATAAAATTGTTATTTGGATTCGTACCCCTGTTGCCTAAGTTTTCTTTCTTTCCTAAGCCTTTTTTCTTTTCTTACATCATCTTCCCTCCAGTAGTGTTTAAGCCTGGGCTTGGCACTCCATTGATTGAGGTTCCATAACTGCAATATAACTAGATTTATAACATGTGCAAATTTCATGCAAATATCTCTTACTGTTTTGGGGCCGACCACACGTTATCACAAAGGACAAAGCTATACTTCATTTCAGTTCATAATGAGGTTCAAAAACATTTTTGACGAAAAGTAAAGTAGGACTTTTGTCAATTGTAAAAAATCGATCAAAAAGTGATTACGTAATATGTGAACGGCCCTTTACGATTAAAAGAAAGGGCATTTCTTTGTAAATTTTTCCCCCTGATGCACTTTAGGAAACTTCCGCGTTATTATTTTTACAGTAATTGATGTCCCTGAGTGTCTGACATTGTGTTTCTTGTTTCATTTATTTCTACGGATAAATTGTGACGAAATCATAAATATTAGGAATTGCTTTGTGATCACGTCATAAAGGAGAGGGGGTCAATGCTATGAATAGGCGTGATTACACAGGGGGAGGGGGGTAAAAAATCGACCAAAAAGTGATTACGTAATATGTGAATGGCCCTTTAAATAAGTAACTTATTCAACCCTGAATGAAACCTTATATAAACCTTGTTTTGTGCCTCGGGCTTGGACCTCTCACTGGCCAGGTCACCATTCCCGCATAGAGGCTATGGTGTAGGCTCTTTCTAATCCCTTACCAAGAAGAAAACTGAAAGTTTCGTATGCTTGCATATTCCAAAACTTTAATTTTCTTTTTCTCAAACCAGAAAAACTTAGTTACAGTTACCGTTACTTACCAAAATAGTAACGAAGTCACAGTTACCGTTACTTTACCCAACTGAGGTTGGTAAAAGGACTCGAATACGCGACTGTTTGGAGAGACGGGGAATTCATACGAGAAAGTGAAGGAAAATACACTGCATTAAGAGAGAATTCACATATTCCTTAGCTCTGCGATGGAACTTGAAAGAGAGCAGATGGCAAATTGGAGACCAACAGGCATCATAAACACCCATTAATGCTGACAGTCAATGCGTTAAACCAAACACAGGAGCCCATTAGAACGTGCTCAAGTGGAAAGAAACTCTAGGGCCAGAAGTCATTAACATACCTCTGACGAGGTGCGTTTGGAAGGGGTTATTAAACATAAATGTCCGAGTCAAGAGGATCTATTTTTCAATTTATGAGATCGATACAGTGAGGGGGAACCACTGAAGAAATAGCAATTCAGCATTAAAATTTACGTGGGTAGATGACGTAGTTCGTCTTACAATAGAATAATTGCAGATACCTTGGAAATTAACAATGACATATTAAAAGTAAAAGCCAAATAAGAAATCTAAATATAGATGAAAATGTATAAGAAATTAAAATACTTTAACAAATGAACAGAATAATATCGCTGACGAAGCATGACGACATTGGAGCCAGGCGGCAGGATTTGTGGAAGGTTGGAAGAAAATAGGCTGGCCCCGAACAGGGATAATAATCAATTTAATTAATTAAAAATGAATGCACGAAGGAATTAAATTCTGCAAGGAATAATGTAGACATTTAAAGCGTTCGCTACAAGTAGATAATTTTTAGAAGACGATCAGAGCATGGAATCACGAGTTCGATTCCCAAAAGCAATTAGGAGACTATATTCCCAGCTCAAACAGATATAAGGGTTTCTGAGCCGAGTCGAAGTTACAGTCATCTCATACGCCGTGCATAGGCACATACAGTTACAGTCATCTTGTGGACCTGAGGGTAGGCCACGTTACTCGTCAGTCATTTGAGCATCCCAGAGTGAATGCTACGTGCCTTAAAGTCTTGCAGTCTATAGTCTACTGATCGAGTCTAAGTGAGGCCGAGCCATGCAACGCAAGTCACCTTGGTTCAAGACCAAACTGGTGCGCTTTAGTGAAAGGCCGCGTTATACCAAGTAATTCAGAGTTATACAGGAGAACATTGGTTCGATCCCAAGTCAGGCAATTGATACATTAACCAAGGATAAGTAATAATCATCGTGTGGGTCTCATGTGGAGGACACTACGATAGACAGTGAAGTATTTTCAAGCGTTTTGATAAGGAACTACGCTAAGCTACGGTTAGCTGTTCGAGCTTGAGTGAGGCCACATATTTAGCCAAAAGGACAAAGTTCAGTTACGGATTGAGAATAATCAGTTGAATAAGACATTGGAATTTACGGACCTTTAATGAAGTTTCATTGTTTTAAATACGGTTCGCAGTATAGTGCGTGAGATAAACAAACAATTGAATAACGACGACAGCAACACGTATAAACTGTTCCAGTATAAACAAGGAGTTTAGTGAGAATATGAACACACATGTAATAACCCATAAGGGATAAATAAAGGAGAATCCAGTTAGCTAGGAAGAGAAGCGGAACGGAGGAACCAGATAAACTGCCAGAGGGATCTAGGATTCTAGGACGTGCCAGGGACACCGCGAGAATAGACTTCACCGGCGAATCTGAGAAACGATCCGAGTAATTGTCACCCAGAAGATAGTGACAAGATCTTGTAAATATATATATATAAGTGACGTGTGTCAAAGTGTAAAATAACGTGTTTTTCTTTTATATCCACAGTGTGAGTGGAGAAATTTATAGTGTTTTTATATATTTGTGTTATGTTTGGTAAAATGTACACACATCAAAAAAAGTTTTGCATCACCTCGGTTCCCAGATCTCCGGCATATAGACGTTGACTGTGTATATTGTATCCAAGATACAGTCCCTTTGACTGTTCATAGATGTCACTAAAACTGCTCAAAGATGTAAACAACCATGCATGAGCAGGGCCTATTAGACGGAGGGGGTACGACAGCCGATCAGTTCCAGTCATTCCACCAGGACGAAGGTACGCTGCTCATGTTGTCTGTAGTTCTACCATGCCTAGAAGGTCAATACCGCAGTTCGATCGCGTCCGCATTGTTACTTTGTGTCAAGAAGGGCTCTCAACAAGGGAAGTTTCCAGGCGTCTCAGAGTGAACCAAAGCGATGTTGTTCGGACATGGAGGAGGTACAGAGATACAGGAACTGTCGATGACAGGCCTCGCTCAGGCCGCCCAAGGGCTACTACTGTAGTGGATGACCGCTACTTACGGATTGCCGCTCGGAGGAACCCTGACAGCAATGCCACCATGTTGAATAATGCGTTTCGTTCAGCCACAGGACGTCGTGTTTCAACTCAAACTGTGCGCAATAGGCTGCATGATGCGCAACTTCACTCCCGACGTCCATGGCGAGGTCCAGCTTTGCAACCCCGGCACCATGCAGTGCGGTACAGATGGGCCCAACAACATGCTGAATGGACCCCACGGAATTGGCATCACGTTCTCTTCACCGATGAGTGTCGCATATGCCTTCAACCAGACAATCGTCGGAGACGTGTTTGGAGGCACCCTGGTCAGGCTGAACGTCTTAGACACACTGTCCAGCGAGTGCAGCAAGGTGGTGGTTCCCTGATGTTTTGGGGTGGCATTATGTGGGGCCGACGTACGCCACTGGTGGTCATGGAAGGCTCCGAAACGGCTTTACGATACCTGAATGACATCCTCCGACCCATAGTGCAACCATATCGGCAGAATATTGGAGAGGCATTTGTCTTCATGGACGACAATTCTCGACCTCATCGTGCACATCTTGTGAATGCGTTCCTTCAAGATAACGACATCGCTCGACTACAGTGGCCAGCATGTTCGCCAGACATGAACCCTATCGAACATGCCTGGGATATGTTGAAAAGGGCTGTTTATGGACGTCTTGACCCACCAACCACTCTGAGAGATTTACGCCGAATTGTCGTTGAGGAGTGGGACAATTTGGACCAACAGTGTCTTGATGAACTTGTGGATAGTATGCCACGGCGAATACAGGCATGCATCAATGCAAGAGGACGTGCTACTGGGTATTAGAGGTAGTGGTGTGTACTGCAATCTGGACCACAAATGCTGAAAGTCTAGCTGTATGATGGTACAACATGCAATGTGTGGGTCTCATGAGCAATAAAACGAGCTGAAATGTTGTTTGTGTTGATCTCTATTCCCTTTGTATTTAACGGTTCCGGAACTCTTGGAACCGAGGTGATGCAAAACTGTTTTTGATGTGTGTATGTGAGGAGTATAACGTCGTATGAAAAACACAGTTACTCGCAGTGGCGAGATGAAGGAGAAGCTTTAAATGATAGATGGGTGAAACACGATATGACATGAATCATCCACCCGACCAATGGGGTGATTAATGAATTTTCATTAAATGTGTTAGGCTATGCACCAAGTTTATGTGAATGTATAATGTAAAATGTGTTGTTTTAACCACGAATGGATGGTTACAGCAATCTATAAGGATGAATATAATATCCAATAAAAATGTCATATCCGAATAATAATAATGAAATGAAAATCCACAGCCTTTTCCAGTCGACCGACCGGGTCAGGGATGGAATGTATGAAGCCCCTCCATCTAGCGGCGAGGATATGAACTGTGCCGGCTGCCGATGCCTGTCGCACTCCCCTGGGGAAATGATTAAATGAATGACAGATGAAATGAAATGACAGTGGAGAGTGTTGCTGGAATGCAATTGTTGACAGGGAAAACCGGAGTACCCGGAGAAAAACCTGTCTGCCTCCGTTTTGTCCAGCACAAATCTCACATGGAGTGACCGGGATTTGAACCACGGACCCAGCGGTGAGAGGCCGGCGTGCTGCCGCCTAAGCCACGGAGGCTCAATAATAATAATAATAATAATAATAATAATAATAATAATAATAATAATAATAATAATAATAATAATATGAAATAGAGCGTGCAGGGAAAACCAATCATAGTTGTTTGCATTTGCGAATGATTAACTTGTTAATTTTTGTAGGTTTTTGTTATGGCAAAAGTCAGACTAGTATTTGATTTCATAACCTCATTTTTCGTCACCACGTGTTCGTGGCAAATAATACTCTATTTCACTTTCTTGTTTAATTCAATTATATTTAAACTTATTTTCATACTCACCCGTTGTGTTACAATATATATATCTCACCTTTAAGACATTTTTCCAAGTGCTAAATTGGTCACCTTTCTCATACCTCGTGGTATCACGGCCTGTCCAGCTGACCTCAGTTAGCTACGCGCTCACTGGCCGTCTCCATGCTGTGGCCTCTCTCCGCCAATCAGCACGCTTCTTCCTGCCAACGTGTTTGGGACACGACAATGGCCGGACATCGATCATTCTGGACTCTTGTTCAGTCTGCTATTTAAGCTGCAGGCCGACCCATCTTCGGTGTGATTTCCGCATTAGCATTACGCTAACCACCCATCTTGAGCACCGGACGATAAACTTCATAATTGGAAAAATTTCGCATCGTAATTCTGCATCAAGAAGTGTTAAACTTAACCTTCGCCATGTCGTCAAAGACATCTTTCAAATAACCAACTTGGATTGAACTTCAACGTGTTCCTGCAACACGAACACAAGTATGCATCTTCGTGTACTGAGGAAATATATTCCGACTTAAGTGAATATTGTCACTTCATCTTTCTAATAGCTTAGGTCAACCTTACTATTCTGCGAGTGTTCTACAGCTCCGTCAAAGAAACCACAACTGGAAATGAACTATTTCTCAAGTGTTCTACGCACACGTGTGGGATGTTAACCACACCCTTTCAAGTTAAGTACTTTGTAACCACATTATGTTTAGTGTTATTTCATGTTTTCTCTGTTATAATGTTAGCCTTATACACGCATGGTTTAGAAGATTCCTCAATTTTGATATCCTTGTGATCTTCTCTCCCTTCCCTTCTAGGCGGAATAACATATCGGCTTACTTTGGCCACTCTTATGTTTTTTGTGAGAATAATCTCAGTATTGCTTATGCATATCTGCATTTTTCATTGCACTTTGCCTGTGCATCTTCTCTTTCATGGTTCACGTTCAGGTTATAGGCTACTTGCCCACCTGTTTCTGCCATTTCAACTTCTCAGTAAATCGTGTATGCAGTTCACGCATTCTGTTTCTGCCATCACATTTATTTTGCAAAGTTATTCTGTTGCATCTTGGCAACTACTCAAATATTGCAATCTTTATAGGGTACTGCAGGACTAGACTCCTGTCAGCTACTGGCCCCCTTAATAGGTCATGTCTTTTGGATAACTTCTTTGGTTTCCCCTTTTTTTCTTTCCAGGTAAGACAGGATTTGCTCCCTGTCAGCCATTCATTTTTTTGCAAAAGCAACTTAATTCTTGTTTTCAAGCATGTACCCATGCTTAAGATCTGTAACTTTAATTTACTTATGTTTAAGGCACTAACCTTGTTTATTGCTAGACGCAATCTTGTAAAGAAAATTGTTAACTTGTTTGAATATTACACTGAATATATAGATATATGTTAAAGCTACTTGCTCTCTTTCTTTGTTTTTGTCTTTGCTCTTATCATGACGTTCCATCCCACATACTTTAAAGCTAATCCTTTACTGATTCTGAACTCACTCAGAATTCTTTCTGAAAATGGAGACTTTTAATTGGTCGATCCAATGGTGTTCTAATTACACCATATCTTTTGGTGCCAGAAACCCATGGACCTAGTTTCACTTTACTTAAACGTAAATCATCTCGGAGAGCACGTTGCTTCATAGTAATACTTGGTCTAATACTGTGTCTGATTTTCGCAGCTTTTACGGAGTCCATCAAAGTGGAAAAGGTGCAGGACCCTGACGAGAAGCCGCAGCCCTCTCTTGTCAAGCCTGACGTCTCCTTGCCGCCAGCATGTTCTCTGGAGGTTTGGGTGAGTAGGGTAAGGAGTACAGTTGTTGACAGTCCTATAGTTATTCACACGTTGTTAGAAAGCCCACCATTATAAGGAGTATAGGAAAGACAAAGAGTTGCGAATGAAATAAAAAGGAGGGAAATACATTTCTACGCCAAATTCAAATGATTTAATTTCTTTAAGTTGGTTGCCATATCGTTCTCCCGCCTTTGCGAGTACACTTATACAAAAGTGAGTGGTTTCGTAACGATTTCTTAAGGAAGAGGATTACAGAATTCGATCAACACACTGGTAATTATTCCATGTAAGTACTTGTTATATTCTTGCTTGTGAAGTGTATGCATGTGTAGTTCACTCTAAATAGGTGCCTGAATAATATTTAGTGATTTGAATGTTATGTACTGGGTGTCAATAACTGTCTTCTTGTTTTGCCATAATTCCAGTTATTGTCACCCCATGTCGACAATAGGGCTCGGAATATTCGCGTATTCGCATATTCGAATAGTATTCGAATACCGAATAGTGCGAATACTGTGAATATTATTCGAATATTCGCAACCTCACGAATATTAAAAAATGAAAAATGAGGATGACGACTCACAGAGCAAGACATCAAATACTCTAAAATCGACAATTTCTGGGGCTCTTAGAAGACGATTTCACATTAGTGATGAAGAACCGACCACAGGTGTAATTTTAACCCAATTAGCGTTTTCTGTGGATTCACGTTACAAAAATCTTTTACACGAAAATGCACAAGACACGGAAAAGATTTGGGGGGAACTACAAGTGCAGATGCTTTCTTGTGATACCGGAGAAGATTCGGATGCTTCACAACCACAACCTCACTCACTCTCGTCCAGCATTGAAAGGGATCTCTTCTTCATTTTCAAGCGTCCATATACGTCCCCGCGCAGGAAAACTGTGTCCGAAGAGCTGGAAAAATTTAGGAACGCCCATGAAACTGTAGGTGACCCCTGAAATGGTAGAAGGCTAATGAAAAGGTATACCCCAGAATAAGTCAGTTGGCGAGAAAGTACTTATGCATTCCCGGCACCTCCGTTCAATCAGAAATAAATTTTTCCACTGGCGGCAATATTGTTAATGCCAAAAGAACATACCTTGATCCTGACAATGTTGAAAAATTGATTTTTTTTGGTCCAAAATAAGACTTTTTTCGCGCGAAATAATCTTTGAGTTAAAAGCCTGTTGACACTGAAATTCCTTATTTTTGTTTTTCTTTCAAGTACTCATGACGATGATGCTGTGCTTATGTTGATGGAAATGTGCATTTGCACGTCGTTAAGAGAATAAACGAAGAGTTTCTTATTTTTAATATTTGTTTTTTTTAAACGTTAGGCAATATATCGTCGTTTACCCAAACACGGGTTAGCTTGTATTCTGTTTTCTTCCCTGAATTAAAGAATTGACATGTGATTGAAGGTTCCATGGTTTTTCATTTATTAAATGCCATGGGTCAAAGAATTCCTTACATGCTACTTTTGTCTTATTTGGCCGAACTAACTTTATTTGCTGAGTACAAAAGTTGTACTTCTCTACATATCTAGAAATCATAGTGCGCGTTTCCTCTAAACGGTAACAGTATTGGTTTTCAAGCCTCAATTTAATTTCTTATCATTGTTGAACAAAACTTATAATTACGAAATTCACTCCGGTATATAAAAGCACTGACATACTAAATAATTTGCAAATGCATAACCTGTTCCGCAATAACTTACAGCAAAAACCCATTTAAGACGAGAAAAAAAAAATCGCATAATAACCGGAATAGCGTAGTAACCGGGGATGGCTGAAACACACGCGTGAAGGTTGAATTCATAGATAGAGGAATGAGACAAATACCCTAATTCGGACGATACGAATAGAATATTCGAACGAAACAATCAATCCAAATAATGAACAAGAAGTTCCATGACAAACTAAAGAGCCGTCTTTTCTTAAAATGTAAGATTCATGCCAATGATTAATCCATATGGACGTATCTAGAATAATGACGAAATTAAGTTGGTAATATCGACATTTCTAATTAGTTCGAAATATGCCTGGTATAATGTAGCCTAATAGAGCACTACAGTTGGCAGCCCTGGTGACTGAACATTCTCTTAGTTCATCTCTTTTAAGGTACCGGTACAGAATACAACATTTGGTTGAAGTCCAACCGATAGCATGGATGTTACATGCAGTTAGACATTGGATCTATCAACGTGCGTAAAATCATGTTGGCAACAATGTCATGGATGTGTTGGTCAGAAAAAATCTGACACATTATATCTCTTGTTGGGCCAATTTTGGATTAAATCCATTTGTTAGTATAGAAGTTACATGTATTTAAAAATTGATCCTATCAGCAGGCTTAGACTCATGTTGGTAGCATTGACCCTATATTAGTTACTCCAAATTGATCTATAATGTCAGGTACTGTACGTGTGCATAGTTTAAAGCTGTTGGCTTGCATACTTTCTGATATATTGGTATTTGGATTTAAAAAAATAGACAGAGCATTTATTAACAGTTGGCAGCCCTGGCGGCTCTTGAGAATACGCTCACTAATATCTGGTTATGTACACGTAGTACATACGAAATTTGGTTGAAATCCAATTGATAGTGTAGAAGGTGTATGCATTAAAAAATTGGACCTATCAGCACAGGGAGGAAAGAACGGAAGGTGATGCCTTCGCTGCGCTTCCTAGTGCAAGCTGCTGAAGCCAAACGGCACGCCCACTTTGGGTAGCAAGAAAATGGCTGTTGCTATGCTTAGAGCCGTAAACCACTCCAACTAGTCTTGGAATTTAGTGACATAAAACTGCTATGACAAGTCAAGTTTTTTTTAATATGCAAAATACACTCAGTTCATCACGGTAATTGGCAAAAATAAGCTGCGTTATTGTTTTGAAAGCCAATTTAAATAGAAAATGAGAGCACCTATGCGGGCTAGTTTTGTAAGAAAGACGCGGCAAAACGTAATAATACGCTGAAACACTGATTAAATCGAATAGCCTACAGGTGTCCAAAGGTGCGAGTTTTACCAAAGAAGGAACATCTTTTGAACGTTCATATTGATGCCGAACTAATCACGGTATTTAGGTCTACACCAAATTGATTTTTAAGTTCTTATTGGTGTTCAGGCATTTGTCAGTTTTTAGGCCTAATTTCGAGCTCAGCCACTTTCACTCATTGTTCGTACACATTTTGATATTCAAGAATACGAACCTTACAAATAATAAACAGAACACTTATTCGATTGGTACAACCAAATGCAAGTCACGGAACACCGAATACAAGTTAAGGTTAAGCCCACTTTGAACGAAGCGCTTGGCTTCACTCAAACGAGCTCAGGGCATCTCCTCTTATTCTTTCCTCCATATATCAGCAGGCTTAGAATCATTTTGGCAACACTGCCATGTATGGCCTCCTGGAAATTGAACTGAAATATTATTAGGCTATCTATATGTGTGCCAATTTTGGAATAGCTCCCATGCTTACCTTCCAAGATATCCAACATGGAGCTCAAATTTCAATTTCGGATTTTAGGAGTTGGTAGCGCTGACATCATTTTCAAATATGGGCTTGAGATATTCAGGTATATATCTTTACTCACACCAAATTTACTTTCGATTGTTGCAGCCGCCGTTTAGGACTTGATAGTGGGGGAGGGGAAGGGGAGGGGGGTAACAGACACACATTTGCCCGGATCGATCTCAAAAGTCTACTTTTTCCTTTTTCTGTGAAAAGTAGGCTAAAAACAATGGGCATACCTTTCAAATTATTCGAATACAATATATTCGAATGTGCACGAATACGTTATTATTCGAATACAGCGATTCGAATACCAGAATAACAATGGTATTCGAATAATATTCGAATATTATTCGCGTATTCGTGGATTATTCGTGTCCCTCGAATATTCGAATATTCGAATAGTGCCAAATAATTCGAATCACAGTCCGAGCCCTAGTCGACAACTATGATTTAACTATAATACCTTTCCCTATGAATTTTTGCCGTGATAGTAAGTAAAATGTTCATATATTGCTGGGGTAATAATTATAGGCCATTTATATAACACCTTACAGTTATTGACATGGGGTGTCGATAATGTAATTTTGGTTGTCAACTACTGTGTTGGCAGTACATTTTGTATGAAAGCGTTCTGAATTCTATGACTATGCTACAGAATCCGACAGATAGCCTATATTACACGATCCAGCACGTGTATTCAATGGAGAGGACACAAATTTTCAACTTTGTCCTAAGACAAAATTGGCATTTATATCAAGGGAGCAAAAAATGTGTATGAAATTGATCAGGGCATAGCTAAATCCTCCATAACAGTAATGTTCACCTTCTCAGCCACCGGAGAATTGACTCCACCGATGATTACATATCTCTACAAACGTCTTCCTGCGGAAATAGTGAGATCTCTTCATTAAGTTTGTTGCCATATCGTGAAAATGGGTGGATGAAAACAGAATTATTTTATGAATACATTGGTAATGTTTTATTCCCTTATCTGATGCAGAAAAAAGGGAAATTCCCTGTCATTCGTTTTGTGTATGGACATAAGCCACCTCACATTTCAGTTGAGTGAGTTGTGTTCAGAGCTGAAGATCATACTGATTGCCCTCCATCCCAATGCTACGAGGATCTAGCAGCCGGCTATGTAGCAGCTTTCTACCCAATGAAGTGTGGATGGAGAGCCGCTGTGTTAGAGTGGCGATGAAGACATCCCTCTCAACCACTGAACAGAGAAGCATTTGCACCAATTCTCCAGAGTGTGCAACAAACGTATATTCGGTCAGAATCACTGGTTAATGGTTTCCCTTTCAGGGCATGCGGCCTGTATCCATGGAACAGTAATGCAATAGATTTCAGTAAGTGCCTGGGAGGCAAAACGGGACAAAATATCACTGATGGAGCGGTACCTGAGCCCTCCACATGGAAAGACACTGGAAGATTTTTAACATATTCCAGATTTCAGGAACTCGTTGGACACGAACTAATCAGAAAATTTGAAGCAATACAGCGCAGTACAGAAAGCATTGGCAGAGAAAATGCAGAAACACATATATTGTACAGAATATGGACTGAAATCCTACTTCTGTTGACAGTCCAAGTGATGATCCAACTGATATATAACATTCAGCAGTAAGAGAAGACGGTGTGAGCCTGAATCTCAGCACTGAATGAAAATGAAACCACCAAAGCTGTCAAATGGTGTGGATGACTACCCTTCCACTTCAACAATTGGCACCCCTCAAAGAAAAAATAACAGTAGTGAATCACCACTGGCAAATATTGTAATGTGGCCAGATACACCAAAGAGGAAAGGGAAGAGGAACATAGAAAGAATGTCATTTGTGGTAACATCTAAAACGCGTAAGAAAATAAGTAGGGATAAGTTTGAGAAGAAGGCTGCAATAGAAAAGGACAAGATTGAAAGAAAGAGGGAAAGAGAAGTGAAGGATGAGGAACTAGAGCAGAAGAATGCAGTGCAAAAGAATGTAAAAAAGCTGAAGAAGGATACTGTCAATAAACACGAATGTTTGAAAATAACAGCATCCAGTACATCTAAACCAAATTCTGCCCAACAAATCACGAGAAGACAGCTCTTTCCTGGAGTAGCCATTGATTTGAACACAAATCCAAATTTTAGTAATAATACCAAGAAGGGTTCTTTAATGAATTAAAATTGAAACTGGATGGATTGTGTTCTAAGTGCGCTACAAGAGTGAAAAGTGAGAATGTAGAGCACAATCTGTGCGAATTCTTTTCACGTTAATTGCCTTCCGAAACAGGAGTCGGACTCAGATTCAGACTTAGGTGACTTTATTTAGCCTACTGCGATCACTATCTAGAAGTCATGAATGGAATCATGTGAAAAACTGATAGTAAATTAATTTTTGGTTCTTCATTGTTCTCATGGCAAATATTAGGTGGGTTTAGGCATGTCTCTTTCATCATCTGCACATATACAAGTACCAGAATTTATTGTGATTTATAATGTTTCCGGTCATCGCATCAAGATATTGTCTCTAGAAACAGTCAAAAGACTAATTTAGGTAGGACTATGACTTATATAACAACATGAGAGTGAAAAACTTAGGGAAAATAGGGGGTGATAACAACTGTCTTATTACTGTCAACAATTGTGTTTTTTGTACTTTTTCAATTAATAATTTATTAAAAATCACTTGATGAATGAAAACACTTTATTTGTTTTGAAGATAATTATTTCAACCATTACGGCAAAGGAACCAATATTTTCAATATCCCTTTTTCCAAACTGCGGGCTGAAATTGATTTACAACCGAATATAACGCTTAACGTGTCAATAACTATACGTCTTACCCTACTTCGGTCTCCACCATGGCCAAGGTTGAAAAGTTATTAGGCACTCGTGCACTCTTAGAAAAGAAACTGTCTAAGTTTCGTTCTTTCTTAACCGAAAAAAGCTTAGATGATCACAATTTCGGCATTCTTAACGAAAGGTTCAAAACCTACCAATCTAACTTCACGTCTTATGACACTTTGCAAATAGAGCTTGAGCTCCTCAACTCAACTCGTGAGCAGGATCGAGCTGAGGTTGAGGACAGCTACTATGAAGGCTTTGCTGAAACCGAGAATTTAATCAAAACATTAACTATAAAGCATAGGGACCAACCTGTCACTCCCTCTAAACCAATCTTACCCAGGATTTCCTTGCCAACCTTTTCTGTCAACGAGAAGGAATGGGATTCCTTCGAGGAACTGTACATTTCTTTAGTGCACAATGATTCTGCAATACCTGATATTCAGAAGTTTCATTATTTGAAATCTACATTGCAAGGCCCCCCGCTGAAGCTGATAGAGGCACTTCCTCTCACATCAGACAATTATTCTGTTCCTTTCAATTTGCTGCAACAACGTTTTGGTAACCCCAAGCTTCGCATCCGCAGGCATATTACTGCTCTATTTAACCTCCCTTCCTGTCGCCCCGACAATCTTGTTTCTATACGTCAGTTAGGTGATACTGTCGAGCTTCATGTTCGAGCTCTCGAGCACTTAAAGCAACCAGTCCAGCTTTGGGACTTGTTTCTGATATATCTGACTACTTCCAAGTTCGATTCTCAAACTTTAAATGCATGGGAATCAGAGTTAATAGATCAGTCTGATCCCACATATCAAACTTTAGTCACGTTTATCAAATACCGTTGTCAAATACTTTCCGCTGTTGCTCAACAATCCGAGCTACCTAGCTCAAGCAAAGGTGCTATCAGTAAAACTTCTTCTAATAAGAAATCTGTCCGCTCTCAGGTACTTACAGTTCAGAGTACTGTACAAGCCTGCTTTCTCTGCAACAATTTGCATCCGCTATACACTTCTTCTGTGTTCAAAGTCATGACTGTCGATGAACGTAGGAAAGCTGTTGCCGAGCACAAATGTTGTTATAATTGTTTGTCTACCAAACATGCAGTTTCAAACTGTTCGTCTAAAGGTGTCTGCACACATTGCAAACTGCGCCACCATTCTTCGTTACACCGGTTTGAAAAACCCAAATTTAAGCATCCCCAAAATAAGCCTTTGGAAAGCGTTGTTTCTACGACTTCTCAATCCAACGTGGCATCCAGTAGTAAGTCATACCTTATTTCTGGCACTCATGCTGACTCTAGCGCTCAGTCGTATAGTCAGACTGCTAATTCTTGGGGGAAGTACTCAGGTTTTGTTATCCACGGTGAGACTTCAGGTCCAAGACTCTAAGGGCAAATGGCATTCTGTCCGAGCTCTTCTCGACAATGCTGCCACACACGATTTCATAACCTCTTCTTTGGTTAAGAATTTAAACTTAAAGCCTAATACCACTTCGATAGAAATATCTGGTATCAATAACAGTAAGTCTACTTCCTTACAGTTCGTAAAGCTCAATATTAAGGATTCGGTGCAATCTGGTACTAACCTTAGTTTAAATTGTTTGTCAATCCCTGTTATTGGAGCCCCGACTCCTAGTCACTCATTTTCTATTGATACTTGGCATTTCCCCTCTGATCTGAAATTAGCTGATCCCTACTTTCATCAGAGTGCTCCAGTTGACATTTTGCTAGGTGCTAATGTCTTTTGGCAAAATTGGCTTCCTTCTAGAATTAATATAACTTCTAGCATCTACGCCCACCATACCAGGTTCGGTTGGTTGGTCACGGGTCATATCCCTCTTGCCACTGTGTAGTCTTCATCTTTATGTCATTTAACTCACGCTGAGTTGGACAACAATTTGGAAACGTTTTGGAAAATTGAGTCTATCGATTCCACCCCTTCTTCTTCCACTGAAGATGACTTTTGCGAACAGCTTTATCTCTCCACTACCACTCGCAACCCAGATGGTAGATTAGTTGTTACTATGCCTCGTATTTCTTCTCCCCCAGTTTTAAAGGTTTCACATCCTCGCGCTCTTAAGGCTTTGCTTGCTGTGGATAATCAGTTGAAATAAGATTCTTTAGCCAAAGCTCAATACATTGCCTTTATGGAAGACTACGAAGCCTCTGGTCACATGGAAGTCCTTCATAAACTAAACATCTCTGAAGATAGTGTTTATTTGAATCATCACCCTGTTTGGAAGAACCCTTCCACAAGGGAAAACATTCGAGTCGTTTTCAATGGTTCCGCTCCAGATTCTAATGGTATTTCATTGAACGATACCTTACTTACCGGTCCCGCCATTCAGTCTGATCTTTCTTCCGTTCTGTTAAACTTTCGCTTGTTCCCTGTTGGTGTGATCGCCGATATTAAACAAATGTATGGGCAAATTTTGATCAACTCTGAACAGCAAAATCTGCAACAAATTCTTTGGCGTGATAGCCCCGCCAAACCCATTAAGATCTTCAAATTAAAAACTGTCACATATGGTCTAAAACCATCTGCTTTCTTGGCCATCCGCACTTTAAAGCATCTCGCCGACCAAGACTCTGACCTCTTTTCCGTTGATACCTCAAATCTCCTCCAAAAATCTTTTTATGTGGATGATTTTCTTCATTCCTTTAGCTCCCCTTCTGAAGCACTTGAACACTCACTTGATCTCCAAGCGTTGCTTCACGGAGGAGGTTTCTTACTTCAAAAAATGGAATTCTAATTCTCAAGAAGTACTCTCTAAGCTCTTATCCAAAGGTAACACTGATACACCAGTCGAGCTCTTACATACCGCAGATTCCACTAAAGTTTTAGGACTTCACTGGTATCCCGTATCAGATTCTTTTTTCTATCAAGTCAGCTTGTCTCCCATTCTTCCTCAAACTAAGCGACAAGTTCTTTCAGAGATCGCCAAAATCTATGACCCCCTTCAATTTCTAGCTCCGATCATAGTCAAAGCTAAGATGTTTATGCAGGAACTATGGTCTCTCAAAACGGATTGGGATGATCCTATCTCTCCTTCTCTCTTGGAAAGATGGCTTTCCTTCCGCACTCATCTACTTGATCTGTCTTTCATAGACATCCCCAGGGTTCTTATCCCTACTTCATTTTCTGCTAATCTTGAGCTGCATCTGTTTGTAGATAGCTCCGTGAACGCTTACGGATGTTGCGCTTATGTGGTCAGTCGTAACACTCCTTCTTCTTTCTCTAATTTAATTTGTACCAAGTCAAAGGTAGCTCCTTTGAAAACAGTATCATTGCCTCGTTTAGAGTTGTGCGCTGCCCTGCTCGCAGCCGAATTATCTCAAAAGCTTGTCTCCAATCTCAACTGTCATTTCAGTCATATCTACTACTGGACTGACTCCGCCATCACTTTAGCTTGGATCTCTAAGCCCCCCATGCATTGGCAATCTTTTGTCGCCAATAGGGTGGAAAAAATCCAAACCCTATCCTCATCTTCTCAATGGAAACATGTCTCGGGTAAGGAGAACCCAGCAGACATAATTTCTCGTGGATGCCTTCCACACCAGCTAGTCAAATCTAGTCTTTTCTGGCATGGTCCAACTTGGTTGTTGCAAGAACCTTCCTTTTGGCCAGCCCTATTTTCTTCTGCTTTAACGAATGTTCCTGAAACTAGTAAAGTCGCCTCTTCTCTTGTAACCACGGTTGCCCCTTCATTGCTTGAAATATATTCTTCTTTTCAAAAGCTAGTTCGTGTTGTAGCCTACTTGCTTCGTTGGAAATTCTTTGTGATAGAAAAACCATTGTTTCCTCAATCCTTTCTTTCTGCTGTTGAATTACAGTCTGCTACTACCACAATCTTATTGCTCACGCAGCAAGAAATTTCTTCTGATGAAATTAATTCTCTATCTAAGGGTCTACCCCTTAAAAAGCGGAATAGACTCTTCGCTTTAAGCCCCTTTCTTGATGATAACGGATTGTTAAGAGTAGGTGGTAGGTTATCCTTTTGTGATTATCCTGAAGATAAGAAACACCCCATAATTCTTCCTTCAAAGCATCACGTTACTAAATTGATCATACGTCAATTTCACTATCAGCACTTACATGTTGGTACACGCACTCTCTTGTGTTTACTTCGTGAGCATTACTGGCCCATCAATGACTTACTCGAAGTCATCTCCGTTGTTAGAAAGTGTATTCTTTGCTTTAAGGCCAAACCTAAGTTTCCTCAGCAACTTATGGCTGACCTTCCTTCTTTCCGTTCCGCTCCCAGCAGACCATTTCTTCTAACTGGTATTGATTAAGCTGGTCCGTTCCTATATCAAACCAATAGTCTAAACGCTAAACGCAAAATTCTTGCCAAGCTTTACATAGCACTTTTTGTCTGCATGGTTACTGGTGCTATTCATCTCGAATTGGTCACCAATGCATCCACTTCATACTTTCTTTCTGATTTTTCTCGCTTTGTTGCTAGAAGAGGAATTCCCTCTGAGGTTTTCTCTGACAACGCCAGAAACTTTCTTGGTGCTTCACAACAATGGCAAAAGGCACTCTGCTCTCGTTCTGCCAACCAGAAACTTTCTAACTACGCTCATTTAAAAGGCTTTAAATGGCATTTCATCCCCCCATACACTCCTCATCATGATGGGAGATGGGAAGCCTGTGTCAAATTGACTAAAACCCATCTCAAAAGAACTCTAAGAAACTCCATCTTATCGTTTGAAGAATTCAATTCTTTTGTTATTCTTGTCGAAGGCACTGTCAACTCCCGTCCCTTGTCTCCTGTGTCTAACGAGCCCTCCGATTTGCTTCCTTTAACCCCTGGTCATTTCTTAATAGGTAGCTCCTTAAATGCTCCGCCACCTCTCATCGACCGCAAGCTCAATATTTCTTTGCCCATTCTCTGGAAAGGGTCGAAGCTCTTAGGGATAGATTTTGGAAACGGTGGAGGCTGGAGTATTTCGACTTACTTCAGAGGAGAGGGAAGAGGCAGCTCACTCAACCAAACCTCAAGGAGGGAGATTTGATTCTCCTTAGAGAATCCAGTCCTCCTCTTATTTGGCACACCGGAAGAGTAGTTAGGTGCTACACCAGTCGTGACAACAGAGTTGGGGTGGTGAAATTAATTACTCCTTTTGGACAGTGTGTTCGTCCAATTTCTTCTGTTGCTCCTTTACCACTCTAGTCCTGTTTTTCGTGTTTTCTTTCTTGCTTTTTCTTGTCGCCCCTCTGGCAGTATGTTCTCATTTGCGAATGATTAACTTGTTAATTTTTGTAGGTTTTTGTTATGGCAACAGTCAGACTAGTATTTGATTTCATAACCTCATTTTTCGTCACCACGTGTTCGTGGCAAATAATACTTTATTTCACGTTCTTGTTTAATTCAATTATATTTAAACTTATTTTCATACTCACCTGTTGTGTTACAATACACAGGGTTATTCACCTAAGATGTTACTCGCCAATATATTCTAAACCGTTAAAGATATCAACATTCTGTTTTCACTTTTGGAAATGGCGCTAAGGGGCTCATACATTAACTTATACTGTATTTTCCTTTCTTTTTGAATAGCTGAGATATTGGTACCAACTTCGTTTTTCTTAATGGAACTATACTAATTTTTGCATACAGGGTAGATGATTTCACTGAGACATATTCAACGGTGTTATTATTTCCCAAATCGGACGAGTACTTTTTGAGAAATCGATGATATGAAAATTGGGCTAGGCCACGCCTTCTTTCGGTGACGCGTTGTGTGAGAGCGAATGGCTGGTACATAGCTTGTTGGAGCGCTTAAATAGCGTCACAGGTGTAGTCTGTTTCAAAACAAAATGAATGTCCTGTAATCAGAATCGTAGTCGTTATTAACGAAGTTTGGTATTTTGGGAAATGTAAATCAGTGATGAAAGGAAATAGAAGAATGAAGTTTCATTTGTTGCCTCATAATTCTTCCGTCACTTACTGTTTGGAATAATGGGACGATTTAACAGATGGTTGCGTACATTTCTATTCATTTCCTATAACATGTAGAAAAAATAGGATAATTCACCTAAGATGTTACACGGAAATAACGTCTAAACCATTAAAGGAAGGAAGGAAGGAAGATTGTAGTTGTACGTGACCGTGAATCTTGTGATTATGAGCCAAGGGACCTCCTTCTTACGTGGAATCCGAATCACAGAACATGGCATTTCACTTCGAAAATCTCACATGCATTGACCGGGAATTGAACCCAGTCCAGTTTGGTGAGAGCCCAACAGCTTGACCGCTTGATCGTGGCAGAGCCGGGAATCGAACCTCGGACCTCCGGGGTGGCAGCTAAGCACGCAACCACTACACCACGGAGGTGACCTCTCCAGACGTACGTGACTAAAACACTGGAAGGGGTACAGAGAATCGCTGTTGTTATTTCATTTCCAGAGCTTGGACATCGTGGTCATGTGCTTGGGCGTGTGTGTGTACTGTATTTGTGTTAGAAAGTATCTGATAGCCTGTGTTATTTTGGTGTCTGTGGTGGTGTACTTTATTCCTAATTTAGGTGAGGAATTGAAACGGAGGCGGCCGTTGTCGTCAGTAAGGAACCCTCCTGACATTTGCCTGGAGTAGCCGTGGGAAACCACGGAAACACTTCCAGGATAGCTGAGATGGGTATCGAACCCACCTCTTCTCAGTTTGCCTAACGAGGTGGAGTATACCCCGTTTCAGCCCTCCGACCAGAATTAAATTGCTTATCAGTGCCGGGAATTAAACCCGGACCACCACAGCGACAGCTAAGAATCCAAGCCGCTACACGTGATTAAGAAAGTCGACGGGGTTTGGAGTAGAGTGGCTGTTTGTTATTACAGAATTTCATTTCAAGGGCTTTGATAGCATGGTCAGGTAGCCCCGTTTGCTTGGGTGTGTGTGGTGAGTTCGTCAGTCATACAATAACATTGCACACCCAGGGTATGTTACGGCACATCACATTATGTGTACGATAGTTTACAGTACATGCCTGGTATCCATCCGTTCTGTGGCTGGCATGACACCCAGGAACCTGCTTGCCCAAACTGCACGCTGTCTGATGCGGCATGCACAACAGCGTATGTTGTTGTTGTTGGTATCTAAAAAGTAACCGTCCGATTTTGAAAATACTTACATACTTAAACTTGTATGCAGTTGAACTTTTAGACTAGCCGTATGAATTCGTGCCATTCCATTCAAAATGTGGAGATAGTATCAACATCTCGGTTATTTCCTACCCCATTAGAACGAGTAGCACATTA
Source organism: Meconema thalassinum (assembly GCA_946902985.2). NCBI lineage: Eukaryota > Metazoa > Arthropoda > Insecta > Orthoptera > Tettigoniidae > Meconema > Meconema thalassinum. The sequence goes on along the minus strand of OX336389.2, from coordinate 234,580,823 downwards.
TTTTCCATCCCCTGGGTATCATTTACGCATATGAAACCACAATACCGATATCTTTAATGGTTTAGACGTTATTTCCGTGTAACATCTTAGGTGAATTACCTTATTCATTCTACATGTTATAGGAAATGAATATAAATGTACGCAACCATCTGTTAAATCGTCCCATTATTCCAAACATTAAGTGACGGAAGAATTTATTAGGCAACAAATGAAACTTCATTCTTCTATTTCCTTTCATCACTGATTTACATTTCCCAAAATACCAAACTTCGTTAATAACGACTACGATTCTGATTACAGGACATTCATTTTGTTTTGAAACAGACTACAACTGTGACGCTATTTAAGCGCACCAACAAGCTATGTACCAGCCATTCGCTCTCACACAACGCGTCACCGAAAGAAGGCGTGGCCTAGCCCAACTTTCATATAATCGATTTCTCAAAAAGTACTCGTCCGATTTGGGAAATAATAACACCGTTGAATATGTCTCAGTGAAATCATTTACCCTGTATGCAAAAATTAGTATAGTTCCATTAAGAAAAACGAAGTTGGTACCAATATCTCAGCTATTCACAAAGAAAGGAAAAAACAGTAAAAGTTAATGTATGAGCCCCTTAGCACCATTTCCAAAACTGAAAACAGAATGTTGATATCTTTAACGGTTTAGAAGATATTGGCGAGTAACATCTTAGGTGAATAACCCTGTATATCTCGCCTTAAGACATTTTTCCAAATGCTAATTAGGTCACCTTTCTCATACCTAGTGGTATCACGGTCTGTCCAGCTGACCTCAGTAAGCTACGCGCTCACTGGCTGTCTCCATGACGTGGCCTCTCTCCGCCAATCAGCACGCTTCTTCCTGCCAACGTGTTTGGGTCACGCCAATGGCCGGACATGGATCATTCTGGACTCTTGTTCAGTCTGCTATTCAAGCTGCAGAGCGACCCATCTTCGGTGTGATTTCCATATTAGCATTACGCTAACCACCCGTCTTGAGCACCGGAAGATAAACTTCATAATTGGAAAAACTTCGCATCGTAATTCTGCATCAAGAAGTGTTAAACTTAACCTTCGCCATGTCGTCTTTCAAATAATCCAACTTGGATTGAACTTCAACGTGTTCCTGCAACACGAACACAAGTATGCATCTTCGTGTACTGAGGAAATCTATTCTGACTTTAAGTGAATATTGGCACTTCATCTTTCTAATAGCTTAGGTCAACCTTACTATTCTGCGAGTGTTCTACAGCTCCGTCAAATACTTTTGTGAAAGAAACCACAACTGGAAATGAACTATTTCTCAAGTGTTCTACGCACATGTGGGATGTTAACCACACCCTTTCAAGTTAAGTACTTTGTAACCACATTATGTTTAGTGTTATTTCATGTTTTCTCTGTTAGCTACTGGCCCCCTTAATAGGTCATGTCTTTTGGATAACTTCTTTGGTTTCCCCTTTTTTTTCTTTCCAGGTATGACAGGATTTGCTCCCTGTCAGCCATTCATTTTTTTGCAGAAGCAACTTAATTCTTGTTTTCAAGCATGTACCCATGCTTAAGATCTGTAACTTTAATTTAGTTATGTTTAAGGCACTAACCTTGTTTATTGGTAGACGCAATCTTGTAAAGAAAATTGTTAACTTGTTTGAATATTATACTGAATATATAGATATATGTTAAAGCTACTTGGTGTATTCTTTGGAATACACGGTAAGATAGAGTAAACTTTTACTGCTCTTTGCTATAGTTCATGCCTTCCTTCTTCTCAAACACCAACAGTGATCTTCCAATTTCTCCTTGCTGTTTATGGTTCTCATGTTACTTGTGAGTCTGTTCTAGATATATATCTTCCATGACCCACCTAGCGTCATCTAGCAGCGAATCTCTGAAGTTCCTCAATTCTTCCCTGTTCAAGAGGACTTCCTTATCAGTCTGGCCTCCAGATCTCGTCGCCATCGCCAGCTATCATCTCCGTGATCAAGAGAACTTCGTCTACTTTTTCACCCACCAGGCTGCTCTAGAGTCGCCTACTATCAACTCTTTGAAGACCATTTCATCAACAAAAAATTTATTTTTTGTTAAGTTGTCTATTTTGATATGTATTCCTTTTGTTTCCTACCCCCACTCTTTTCCCTTCCCTGGTCCCTCTGTGATTCGCTGAGCGTGTCTCACTTGTACGCCGGCAGTCGACTCAGTCAGTTGAAGCTCAACTAGAGCTCGCCTCCTCAACTCAAGAGGCAATTTTTTAAATTCCACGCCATGTTGGAACTTTAATCTCAACCGTCAAAGGGAACTTCACCTTCGACATGAAGCCTAGCTAAGTACTACTTCTACTCTCTTCAACTAATTTTAATGGATTTTAAATAGCTACATGCTTTTAATGATCATTTTATAGGCAGTGTGAGATTGCTATATTTGGGGCAATAATCATCCTTCGCGGGATTTTCCATGTTGGGCTTTGGTTTGTCTAAGCCGATCTTAATAGGAAGCAGCATTTCTTATGCTTATTAAATGAGAGATCTTCTCACAACGTGGGATACCATTGAATTATCCACTGTCTATAAAATACTTAGCTCGTTCCACCGCTAGAATAACTTTTGCCCTATTCTTCAGTCAGGATTGCTCTGGAACCTTCCAGAATCTGCACTCTATCTACCAGTTATACCGTCATGTATTTTCCACTCGCATGTGGGAATACCTTTTCTAAATAAGGAATCTTCCTTATGAATTACTGCTGAATAGCTAATTTTTCTTCCTCCGTTGGGATTTTCTCTGGCGCATTTAACTGTAATCTACAACTTTCTCAAGCAATAGACTCTCGCCCTTCTAGTGCGACTAGTTATTTTCCATAATTGCAATAACTTTCTTTGCCATAAACTTTTGTGCTACTACAGTGAACTTTTCATCTATTTCAACAGACTATAGTGAAAAACAGTGTGTGTTCAATATTTCATCCGCGTCGCGTTCGTCCGATTACTATAAATACGGCCATGAACACTTATCCTCAATCCCATTTGATCTTTCCCAAACCTCTTACTAACAAACCATAATAATAAAATTGTTATTTAGGTCTTTTCCAATGAAGTGTCACTCTCAATAAGTGCCCTCCCTCTCTTGATTTATTTAAAACGAATTAATGTCTGCATAACTACGTGTCTGGTACACGTCTCAAATTATCTTGTTTCTCCCTTCTAATCAGGGAATACAATTCTTTCAACTCATAAGTGAGTTATTTCTAGGTTTCACGAAAGGGAAACTTGCCCCATTTGTCTCGTGATTCCTACTTAAACATAGGAGGTCTAGAAACTTCCTTTCGATTTTTCTCTTCAGGTTTCACAATAAGTGACCTGCCCTATTTGCATAATCCAACCAAGTAATTCAGCATTAATATAAGAAGTTATAGAAACTTCTATTTTACTCTTCTTGTTTTTTGTTATTGTTATTTCCGAAGTTGTTATTCTTTCTAGGATATTTACTTAGAAATTCCTCAAAGTACACACCTTGTACTTGATTTATTGTCTAACTTTAATCACTTTAATTATCTTTAAAGTTTTCATTTTATCTTCGCCATTTCAAAATCTTGCGAAGATCTTAAAACATATAAAGGTTTGAAACCAAAAGAATTGTTAATTGCCTGGCGCAAGCTTTAAATGTTTTTGGAGGTCCGCGACCCCAAATTGTTAACAAAATTGAAATTATATATTTGTTAAATTCATTACACTCTTTTGCATTGTTAAATAAATTAAAGAGTTCTTTTTCGCTTTATCATTTCTCTAGCATAACGATTAGGCAAGATCCTGACTTCCTTGTCTCTTCCCACTTAATGCAAATAAATCTATTGATAGGGCTTTCACCACTTGTTGCATTTGAGCAAGAACTCTTAGTAGACAACTTGGTAAAGTCTCTCTTAGCTTTAATAGCTAATTCTAACTGGCCAGTAAAGCAAGCATTGCTCGCTACGCCAGCTTCCTGCTTGTGGAGATTCTCTCCAACACTATGGTTGGTTTTTCAATATATAAGTGTTTCTCATTGTCTAAGCTCTTAGTCGGCACCTTGCTGGGTAAAAGCTTAGCCATTTCCAAATGCAACTATTGGTACACTTACCAAAATTATTCCCAAAGTTATAATTGCTTTATCCCTATTCTTCTTGGAAGCATTTGGTCGCTCTTTAGAAATTCTACAATTTCGAAAACTAAAATATCTAAACCGATTCAAATTATTGGCGTTCTTCAAATTATTCGTTTAAAAACAAGCTCTTTTGAACAGATACAACATAAATCTGTTACTCTTTGTCTTGCCAGACCATCACCCTTCCCCATAGTAGGCATATGCATGCTTGAGAGGGAATACTCTAAAGCCACTCTCTTGCAAACCGCCCAAGTTCTAGCTGCGTTTCTCGTTAGCTTTGCCCAGGTCCCTACCCACTTTAGGTATCGGAGAGCGGATTTGCAGTGGCAACCGCCTTTGAGTACTTTTAAAGTTAAACTTATAACTTTTGTAGGACTTTCCTCCTATTTCTCCATCCTTTTTCTCCAGTCCGAAACCCATCTCCTTCTCTTTATCATCTTCCCTTGGGGGTTAGGTTATTCCCAAGCTAATAATCTACCCACTACTTGCTCTCTTTCTTTGTTTTTGTCTTTGCTCTTATCATGTTCCATCCCACATACTTTAAAGCTCAACCTTTACTGATTCTGAACCCACTCAGAATTCTTTCTGAAAATGGAGACTTTTAATTGGTCGATCCAATTGTGTTCTAATTACACCAATAGTTAATCAAATAAATGTAAGATTGAGAATCCATAATAAATAGTTAATGAATTAATTTTTATGAACAGAGTGAATTAAAATAAATGAAGATTATAATTAATAAATATGAATGATAAATAAGTCAGGGAGATTTAATGAATCCAAGGTTAAAAGTCCATAATAGAATGCTTAATGTTGATATTTGACCACAGTGGGTCGTACACTAGAATGTTTTATATGTTTTTTAATTGACCATAGTGGGTCGTTCACTGATAATAATCCAAGTAAAGGTGAAGTTGAGCAAGGAAGACCACAAGATATTTAACAAAGAAAGAAATGACTACTGACGGACTACATATGGTAATTCCTATGGGAATGATTATATCGAAACGCAATTTAATGAAATTTGGCTATCGAAGCCGGAAATATTGTAAGCCGTAATGAGGCTATGTAAATGTCAGCTCTAGGTAGGAGTGAATTAAAGAAGTATTAAAGTGCATTGTTCTTGAAATGGACTAAACAAGGTCGGATCTTCGTATGGTTAGCAGGGAGATTGCGGTGGATAAAATATATGTCGGCGCGGGCGCATGTGTTAGACGCCATAATTGGAGATGTGGACGCGATGGAAGGGCGGAGTACCTCCTCGTATGAGTCTCAAATGAAATAATGGGTTGTGACCACAGTGGAGGCTGAAATTCCCACTGAAAGAACTGAATGCTAAGTAATTAACAAATATTGACCACGCAACGAGCCCTGAACATATATTGGTAGCTGAAATGGGTGCTACAGGTGGCCGGAACTGCGTTCGGACCAGACTGTTTGTCATTCCTACTGCAGCATAGAGGGAGGGGAGGATATATGCCCCCATGTTATAATTACCGACAGTTATAGGTTATTATCCTTGAACAAGTAAGGCACAAAGCAACGAATGAAATGAATGTTAGTAATCAAGATATAGAAAGGGGTAGGAAGTCAGATTTGCTTGGATCTCCAATTAATGCATAGTGCAAAGTGATAATTAAAAGCCTAAATAAATAACAAGAGAGGTAGCTCATATATTTCATATATTTAACCATGACAGACCAGGAGTGTGGGGGTCAGACTAAGGGAGAGTATGAATGAAGTTTTTGTATGTGTGGGCGATGGAGGCTCAATGGTCCTCGCCACTAGCCATAAAATTTTATGATGCAGAAATAATTAATGAATCATTGTGTTATATTATAAAGTACATATTCGGGTTATTGAGACCTAAACAAATCGTTAATGCAAACATTTCAATGAATTCTATGCATTTTGAGCATAATAATAATGTAGTACTGAATGGGTACGGTAAATGTACATTATTGGTTCTCACCTCATGTCTCAGAATGAATGGGTAATAATGAAAATAACACAGGCCAACAAAAAATGTTTTTAAAACCTTTTTTAATAAATATATGTGATTACTATGTAATTTTGGGTGCTAAAACCGATTCTGCTGTCAGAGTTTATGTATCACCCACAGTTCTTTCACATTATGACACCGATTACTCTAAATAATTGGGAAAAGGGCGAAATTAATAATATCCTAGGAAATCACAAATTATAAAATAATATTTATTTAATTAATTATGCTACAATTGTTGGTTAATTTAAAGACACATAAACACTTTAGGAGTTAATTTTTTGTATTTTCTTTCTCTTTTTTCTGTAAAACTTCTTATGTAAATTTTTCTCCGGTGTGATGGATTTTGTTGTTCCCGATGAAGTGACCAACAGTAATCACCCATCATGTTGGTGTTCCAAAGTCCCTGGTATCGTTTCTCCATTACCTTGATGTCCTGATGGAATCGTTCCCCTTGCTCTTCACTCACATCACCAAGATTTTCAGGGAAAAAGTCAAGATGGTTGTGTAAAAAGTGGACTTTAAGGCTCATAAGACATCCCAAACTTTTAAATTTACTCAGCACATTAGCCACTATGAACTCTTAGTTAGGGTCTTTTACATTGCCTAAGAACTTGGTTACAACGTCTTTAAATGCAATCCAAGCCTCTTTTTCAACCGTAGTCATCTTCGTTTCAAAGATGGGATCGAACATCATTTGTCGAATATCTGGTCCCATAAAAACGCCTTCTTTTAGTTTGGCCTCTGATAGATGAGGAAATTTTTCACTCAAATACTTAAAACATTCTCCATCTTTAGGCAAGGCTTTTACAAACTGTTTCTTTAAGCCTAATTTGATGTGTAGAGGTGGAAGGAGTACCTTTTTTGGATCTACTAAAGACCTATACAAATTTCTTTTCGCCAGGTTTTAAAACTTTTCTTTTGGGCCATTGTTTTGTGGACCAAAGTTTATCTCTTGCTCTACTATCCCATTCACAAATAAAACATGGAAACTTAGTAAAACCCTTTTGTTGACCAAGGAGCATGCAAACAACTTTTAAATCTCAACAGAGCATCCAATCGTGAGCTGAATAGTTGATTTTCTGTAAAATCGTGTCAAGATTTTCATATGTCTCCTTCATGTGGACTGAATGATCAATAGGAAGTGAAGCGTAAGTGTTTCCATTGTGTAGAAGGACAGCTATTAAACTAGTTTTTGATGAGTCTATAAAAAGCCTCCAATCTTCCTTATTATACTCAATACCGAATTCGTTCATTAGACCAACAATATCGTGACAGTAAACCAAATCCCCTTCCCGCTTGAAAAACTGAGAGAACTTTTTATCTCTATATCTGTACTTGTAAATGCATGTACCAGGAGCCAATAAATGTTTTTCTTTTAATCTTGAGCCAAGAAGTTCTGCTTTTTCCTTCGTCAAACCTAAATCTCGCACTAAGTCATCTAGCTCAGTTTGCGTAAACAGCTGCGGATGTAAACTTTCTGAAGAACATTGAAATTCATCATCATTTTCTGGTGCACTTCCATCAGATTCTGATTCACTGGTATTTAAAATGTCGTCAATACAATGAGGAGGCTCAGGAACAGGCAGTCCAGGACCATGTTCTACCGGACGGATAGCGGACGAAAGGTTTGGATAAATAATCACTTTCTTATTTTTAGAGTTATACCCAGAAACATAAATGGTATAAAATTAACAGTCATTTGAATAATTTTTTTGCTCTCTCCATACCATAGGCACTGCAAATCTAAAAGATTTCTTTTCTTTTTTAGACCACTTCCTTAGATCCTCAACACAAACATAACAAACCTTGTGAGGAACCCAACTTTTTTCTTGGTCACCAATTTTAACACCAAAATATGCAAAGTACACTTTTTTACAAAGTCAGTTATGTTTCTTTGATGTTTCTTAATCACAAAATCACCACATATATAACAAAACGTGTTAGGACAGTTTTTACAACCACGGCTAGCCATACTTAAAGCACATAGGACAAGAAATGAAAAGTGAGGTTATGTTTATTGGAATGAATCAACTGTACAGCTGTTAGAGAAGAAGAAAAAGAATGTGAGAGAAAAACAGTGTTGCAGGTTCTATTTACCACTGCTGCCAACCTACTAACATTTAATTTCTTTGTTTATTTTACTGTAATAAAATAAAAATAAAAACATACAAAATGTATTTTTTTTTATATTTTAAATTAAAAATTGAAAGAAACTGGTGGGTGATAGAGCAATTATAATATTATTTTCGAACTCAGCACACCAAAAATCATTAAATAGAGCTAATTTTATAGAAAAAGATCTTTTGTCGTTGGCCTGTGTAATAAATTATAAGACTAATAGACTCGTGCGGGAGTGCGAGCCATGAAAGTATTGGAACTGGTGCATAGTTTAGCATGAACTATCTAGCATGTTGTTTCTAATTGAAGATGTGATCTGAGAGTTATTTCACCGATATTGACCGACATTGACTTACACATTTTGTATAGATAAAATATGTGTTATAATGGAATTGTTGAAGCCTGATCCAGTTGAATAAAATAAATGCAGAGTGATAAACTCAAGTTATAGAATTATAATAAAGATACGAGAATAATGATCTCAAATGAATGCCCAGTAAAGGGAATAATGATAATGAAAAGTACATGTCGTACAGGCTTGAACAATTAATAAATAACAAGAAGTTCCGTGACGAAATAAAGAGCCTACTTTTCTTAAAATTTAAGATTCATGCCAATGATTAATCGATATATATCTATCTAGAATAATGACGAAATTAAGTTGGTAATATCGAAATTTCTAATTAGTTCGAAATACTGTATACCTGGCATAATGTAGCCTAATAGAGCACTACAGTTGGCAGCACTGGTGACTGAATATATTCTTAGTTCCATCTCTTAAGGTACAGAATACAAAATTTGGTTGGAGTCCAATGAATAGCATGGACGTTACATGCAGTTAAACATTGGATCTAACAGCGCGCGTAAAATCATGTTGGCAACAGTGTCATGCATGTATTGGTCAGAAATAATCTGAAATAATATGATCTATTGTTGTGCCAATTTTGAATGAAATCCATTAGTTAGTAGTCTATAGAAGTTACATGCATTTTAAAATTGGACCTATCAGCAGGCTTAGAATCATGTTGGCAGCACTGACGTATATTAGTTACTCCAAAGTAATCTAGAATGCCAGGTACTATACGTGTGCAAAGTTTAGAGCTATTGGCTTGCATTCTTTCTGATTTATTGATATTAGGGTAACAAAAATAGAGACAGAATTTATAAACAGTTGGCAGCCCTGGTTGCTCTTAAGAATACGCATAGTCATAGCTGTTGTGGTACACATAGCACATACGAAATTTGGTTGAAATCCAAATGATAGTATGGAAGTTACATGTATTTAAAGTTGGACTCTCAGAAGGCTTAGAATCATGTTGGTAGCACTGACGTATATAAGTTACTCCAAATTAATATAGAATGTCATGTACTATACGTGTGCATAGTTTTAAGCTGTCGGCTTGCATACTTTCACATATATATTGGTATTTGGATAAAATAAATTAAGATAATTTTTTAACAGTTGGCAGCACTGGTGGTTCACAAGAATACGTTCAGTCATATCTGGTTATGTACACATACAACATACGAAATTTGGTTGAATTCCAATTGATAGTGTAGAAGTTATATGCATTTAAATATTGGACCTATCAGTAGGCTTAGAATCATTTTGGCAACACTGCCATGTATGGCCTTCTGGAAATTAAACTGCAATATTATTATCTATATGTGTGCCGATTTTGAAATAGCTCCCATTCATACCTTCCAAGATATCCAACATTGAGCTCAAATTTCAATTGCGATTTTTCAGCAGTTGGTAGCACTGACATCATTTTCAAATATGGCCGTGAGATATTCAGGTATAGATCTTTACTCCTACCAAATTTTATTTCGATTGCTCCAGCCATTTAGGAGTTGATAGGGGGGGACACACACACACAGCCAGACAGACAGACAGACAGACAGAAGGACAGACAGACAGACAGACAGACACACATTTTCCCGGATCGATCTCATAAGACTACTTTTTCCTCATTTTTGCAAAATGTGAAATGTAGGCAAAATATATGTTAAAGTGTAGCATCACTTATGAATCAAGGAATTAGGTAAACTTGGACCAAAAAGAAGGTCTCATGATTTTAAGCAAGATTATATAATATTTTGAAGGGATTTAGTTGTTGTAGAGTGAATCATTAAACATGATTGTTGTTTTGATATATTGTTGTACGCCTGTGAGGGTGCTTTTAGATATTAAATTCAATATATTCAGTAAATTGTGCTATATGTAGAATTTGCTAACCCTCTTGCTCATCATCCGAGTGTATATGTCATGTAGTGGGAAGGAACGTAACACCCCCGATTCGCTGAGCACATGCTGGAACATGACTATACATTCCCCGTCATAGTAACGGGTACATTACTTACCCAACTGGTAACGAAGTCACAGTTACCGTTACTTACCAAAATGGTAACGAAGTCACAGTTACCGTTACTTACCAAAATGGTAACGAAGTCACAGTTACCGTTACTTAGCAAAATGGTAACGAAGTCACAGTTACCGTTACTTAGCAAAATGGTAACGAAGTCACAGTTATCGTTACTTACCAAAATGGTAAAGAAGTCACAGATACCGTTACTTACCAAAATGGTAACGAAGTCATGGATACCGTTGCTTACCAAAATGGTGACGAAGTCACAGATACCGTTACTTACCAAAATGGTAACGAAGTCACAGTTACCGTTACTTACCCAAATGATAACGAAGTCACAGTTACCGTTACTTACCAAAATGGTAACGAAGTCACAGTTACCGTTACTTACCAAAATGGTATCGAAGTCACAGTTACCGTTATTTACCCAAATGATAACGAACTCACAATTACCGTTACTTACCAAAATGGTAACGAACTCACAGTTACCGTTACTTACCAAAATGGTAACGAAGTCACACTTACCGTCACTTACCAAAATGGTAACGAAGTCACAGTTACCGTTACTTACCCAAATGATAACGAACTCACAATTACCGTTACTTACCAAAATGGTAACGAAGTCACAGTTACCGTCACTTACCAAAATGGTAACGAAGTCACAGTTACCGTTACTTACCAAAATAGTTATTGTGCGCGAAATGTCAAAGTACGCATACTTTTCAATAGCATATACTTGGTCATTTTATTAATTTTACAATCTGATAACAATTTGTGTTTGCCAAAGTGCACAGAATAGTTCACAAGTTAATTTAAACGAGAGGTCTGATGTTGGTCAGCCTCTATAAGACAAGTCCACCTCGTTGCGTAGTGGCTAGCATTCCTGGCTTTCACCGCGGAGGCCCGGGTTCGATTCCTGGCTCTGCCAAGAAATTTAATTCTGGTCTGAGGGCTATAAGGTGGTTCACTCAGCCTTGTGAGGCAAAACTGAGAAGATGCGGGTTCGGTTCCTACCCTCAGCGATCCTGCAGGTGGTTTTCCGTTGTTTCTAACTTCTACTCCAGGCAAATGCCGGAACGGTACCTAACTTACGGCCACACTCGCTTCCTACCGAAATCCTACCTCAATTACAAATACACATACTAGCACAGACACAGGATACCAGACAATTAGTACACACCCCCAAGTACACGGGGCCACATGATGACAATGTCGCAAAGCCCCTAAGGGAACACCAACAATTCTAGAGGGCAGTTGAGAAGAGTGGTGAGTGATGGGTTCGAATCTTAGTATCGGCTATCTTAGAAAATTGATTTATGTGGTTTTCAAAAGTAAATTCAGATTCTTGCCAATCTTAGTCCCCAGTTACAAAGCACACGCACTTATACAGTCGCTACACTAACGCAGGTTATCAGATATATTCCACACACGCCTAAGTACCCGGGCTGATGACCATAAAGACGCAAGCTTTAAATGAAACAACAATAATCAATCCCTCCGGCTGAGTTTGTTTGTTCAAGTCACCCTCTCAGCCTTTATGAAAAATGAAAATCCACAGCCTGCTTCCAGTCTCCGACCGGGTCAGGAATGGAATGAATGAAGCCCCCATCTAGCGGCGAGGATATGGACTGTGCCGGCTGCCGAGGCCTGACGCACTCCTCTGGGGCAATGATTAAAAGAATGACAGATGAAATGAAATGATAGTGGAGAGTGTTGCTGGAATGAAATTTTGACAGGGAAAACCGGAGTACCCGGAGAAAAACCTGTCTGCCTCCGTTTTGTCCAGCACAGATCTCACATGGAGTGACCGGGATTTGAACCACGGACTCAGCGGTGAGAGGCCAGCGTGCTGCCGCCTAAGCCACGGAGGCTCTTTCTCAGCCTTTATCATGCATCCAAAATAATTCCCAAACTGCTCCATCTTGAAAAAGTAACAAGCATTTTTGTTACATCGTTACAGTTAAAAGTAACAGCGTTATAGTTAATTTCATTAATAGCGTCAATATCGCAAAATTAACCGTTCCTAGTAACAGTGTTACAGTCACTTAATTTAATTATTAGCGTCATTATCGCAAAATTAACCGTTCCTAGTAACAGTGTTACAGTCACTTAATTTAATTAATAGCGTCATTATCGCAAAATTAACCGTTCCTAGTAACAGTGTTACAGTCACTTAATTTAATTATTAGCGTCATTATCGCAAAGTTAACCGTTCCTAGTAACAGTGTTACAGTCACTTAATTTAATGAATAGCGTCATTATCGCAAAATTAACCGTTCCTAGTAACAGTGTTACAGTCTCTTAATTTAATTATTAGCGTCATTATCGCAAAATTAACCGTTCCTAGTAACAGTGTTACAGTCTCTTAATTTAATTATTAGCGTCATTATCGCAAAGTTAACCGTTCCTAGAAACAGTGTTACAGTCACTTAATTTAATTATTAGCGTTATTATCGCAAAATTAACCGTTCCTAGTAACAGTGTTACAGTCACTTAATTTAATTATTAGCGTCATTATCGCAAAATTAACCGTTCCTAGTAACAGTGTTACAGTCTCTTAATTTAATTATTAGCGTCATTATCGCAAAGTTAACCGTTCCTAGTAACAGTGTTACCGTCACTTAATTTAATGAATAGCGTCATTATCGCAAAATTAACCGTTCCTAGTAACAGTGTTACCGTCACTTAATTTAATTATTAGCGTCATTATCGCAAAGTTAACCGTTCCTAGAAACAGTGTTACAGTCACTTAATTTAATTATTAGCGTCATTATCGCAAAGTTAACCGTTCCTAGAAACAGTGTTACAGTCACTTAATTTAATTATTAGCGTCATTATCGCAAAATTAACCGCTCCTAGGTACAGTGTTACCGTCACTTAATTTAATTATTAGCATCATTGTCGCAAAATTAACCGTTCCTCGTAACAGTGTTACAGTCACTTAATTTAATTAATAGCGTCATTATCGCATAAGTAAACATTACTGGTAACGGCGTTATAGGTAACGCGTGATCCCCCAGGCCTATGTTGTGTAGTGTGTGTTGTGAGCGCATCAGGTCGATATGAAGACATCCCTTGGGAGCTTGAGGTCAAGAGGTTCTCTCTCCCATCAGAGCCAACCAGAATTGACAAACTATTTATATTCCAGTTTCTCAAGGTCAGGTGAGTGTGTCTAAAGCGAATGAATTGTATGGCCAGATGCCCTTCCTGACTCCAAATTTCACAGAGGAGTTAATGCGTGACAAAAGTAATAGACAAATGAAATTGGGCAAGATGTTTGATGGAGACAGCCGTAGCCAATTTAGAAAGTACAGTTCTGGCATTCACCTCGACTTAGAAAATATAAACATGGTAGTAATTATCGAAACATGTACGTTTAAAATATTAATAAATATCATTTTATAGTATTGACAGGACGGATTACACAATACATATATTTCTATTGCTCTGAGTCAGTGAGGAAAGTAATGACAAACTACCTCATTCCTAATCTTGTCTACTACGCCTCATTATAGTGCTGCCTTGGGTGGTGCTTCAGTCTCCGGTATAACTACCTAACTGACAGAACCAGCGTATCCACAGGTTATCTCAGGTGAATTGTTACTGTACGAGTGCCACACTCTTTGATTGCGCTGTCATTGGGAGTTGGTTGCAACAAATGAATACATTTATTTAAAACGCGCGTAAATACTTGCTCGTGCCCTGAAACTTGTTGACTGTAAATCAATAATGTATGAGCTACAAATCTGAATAAATTACAACCTGTGCGTACGCTGAAATGGCTGCACGATAAAACTAGATCAAACCGAGGCTGGCATGCGAAATGAAATGTATTATCAATTTAATTTTGCGTCGCAAAATTAAATTGTTCAATGGAATAAAATTTCACTCCTGGCGCGAAATAAAATTCGTGTCAGACTTTTAATTTCTCTCCTAAGTGGCCGAGCGCAGGTGTTTCTAGTTGACGCCCGTGAGTAAGCTGCGCGTCGTAATGAGGATGAAGTGATGAAGAAGACGTCACATACACCCAGTCCCCGGACCACGGGAATTAACCCCAGGAGATTAAAATCCCTATTGGCCCGGCCGAGAATCGAACCCGGGACCTTCGGGCCAAAGCCTAGAACGTTAACCAATTAGCCATGGAGCTACACTGGAGTGATGGCCATTAAATGACTCGCGTTTCTGTTGAGGCCCAGCATATTGTGTAGGTGGTCTACGTAATACTGTTGCCAACGTCGAGACTTAGAACATCGTACCAAACATATTTAGCTCTCGATTCAAATATATTTCAATTTCAACAACGAAATGAAATGATTCATGCATTTTAAATTCACGTCGGGGGGCGAAACTGAATACCGTATGGGAATTCAAATTTATCTCGGGAGCGAAATTAAAAGTGATCAAATAGAAACGACCAGGACTGCTCACCCACGGGACCATTTTTCTCCAAAACAATGCAAGATCCCATACGATCAACAGTCAAGGAGCTCTTGCAGACATTCAAATGGGAGGTCCTCAGTCACCCTCCATACAGTCATGACCTGTCTCCTTGCGATTATGTCATTTTTGCTGAGCTGAAGAAGGCTCTGAGAGAAAAACGATTTACCTCAGATGACGACGTCAAGCAGTACAATCGGAACCGGTTCACAACGCAACCCCAGGAATGTTACGAGACGGCCATTCACCGCCTTGCGTCATAGTGGGACAAGTGCCCCAACAGTGCTGGGCAATACTTTTAAAAGATCGGCACAGGTTTTCATTGTAAAGCCTCCGGCTCGTTTCTTTTTGAATGGCCCTTGGGTAGTATATCGTTCAGAATGTGGTAGTAGAGCGGGGTTACCTCCTGATGTCACAAAACCTCTGCTGTGCACAAAATGCGTTTTGTATGCTGGAAAGTCCACGTGCTTCAGCATGTGTGAGAGGGGGGGATCGTTCACTTAGCTACTTGCTACGGAAGTGCTGACGTCGGTTCTTGCTAATTCAGAGATCGTGGGTGAGAAAATGTCACTCTCTAAAACTGGTGAGGGGAAGAAGTCAGTGAGCAACAAGTGATTTATAATGTGCATAATTAGTTATATCGCAAATTTTCTGCAACAGTGGCATAAGTAGAATTAATCTGTACGGTTTTAGCTTCTATCTCAATGTAGTGCTGGAAAATATTCTTTACCGATAGATTAAATCGAGACTGTTCTATTGTTTTTCTTGGCAACGTGATACTGCATAATATGTTGGGCCAGTTTCCGAAACTATTGTAATTTTCTTCAAGAACACTGATACTGCTTAATTGTCAACCAAAGTTGTTGATGTTGATTATTTAGGGGCTTTGCGAAATTGTGGCCATGCAGCCCCGTGTACTTGGGTGTGTGAGGAATTTGTCTGATAACTTATTTCACTGTGATGTCTGTACCGGTGTGTGTATTAGTGATTGAGGTAGGATTTAGATTGGAAGCGGACGTGGCCAGAAGTTAGGTAGGCCTACCATCCTGACATTTCTCTCGAGTAGAAGTGGAAAACCACGGAAAACCACTTTCAGGATGGCTGAGGTAGGAACCGAACCCGGGCCTCCACGGTGACAGCCAAGCATGCTAGCCACTATGCAACGAGGTGGTCCTGAAGCAAAGTAATAAATCCCCAATTCATTATGGTGTCAAACCGTTGACAGTATTGGAATAATCCATAGTTCAGTATGTATGTCTACCCCTTATTATTCCCGTTTTCCAACGGGGTCGGGGATGAGATGCGATGGAAGTCGTTGTGGCGATGGTTTTTACGGCCCGATGCCCTTCCTGACGCCAACCTCATGAGAGGAGTTAATGAGAGATGAAATGAATGATGGTGAATGAAACTGGGCAAGGATGTGGAAGGAAGCGGCCGTGGCCTGTCAGAAGGTACAGTCCCAGCATTTGCCTGGTGTTGAAAATGGGAAACCACGGAAAACCATTTCAAGGACGGCCGACGGTGGGGCTCGAACCCACGCGTCTACCGAGTCAGCAGAGAGCTTGGCCCCATGACCTAATGCTGCGCTTTAGCCAGCGTAGCCACTACTGTCGGTAATAATCCATAGTTCAGTAAATACTTTTAAATCTTCGAATGCAGTTTCCCCACAAACATCATATATCAGCTATATCACGATTGCAGCAAATGAGCGATATGTGCAAACCCCGACTTGTAGGCTAGTGTAGCATACCAGTGTGGCTCTAGCCACGAACGAGTGAGGTACCTCATGTCTGGTGCATCTGAGCAGTGATCGTGCAACCAACAAACAACAACAGTTAAGTGCGCCGGGTAGCTTTCGCCTACGCTTAGTACCGGCTATTGGTCAATTGGCAAGAAACCCGGGAAGAAAATGCAAAACATCAGGATAAATACGTTGAAATGCTCCTTCCAACGGAACATCACGCGTCCGTCGGCAGCGGAAATTCACACCTTTGTGGCGGAGATGCTGAAACTCACGGTCGACCAACTGGAGACCCTACAACTTGACGCACCGTCCAACTCTGTATTTATCAAGGTAATCTCTCAATCTATTGCACACAAACTTTTGAGTAAATTTGCGGGTACCACAAGGCTTACTTTGATTAATGTGGAGTCTGTTTCGGTCGAAATTGCAGCTGCCGGCATGGAAGCCACGCGGATAAGGCTGTTTAATATTCCGCTGGAATTATCTAAAGATACAATACGCACCCATTTCGCAAAATACGGTACCGTTAAATCCATCACAAATGAAAGTTGGTCCCATTATTACAAGTTACCAGTGGCAAATGGTATCCGACAAATACACATTGATTTAAAAATGCAAATTCCGTCTATGATTGGTGGGCACCGTGGTCAGGTTAGTTATGAAACGCAAGTTAAAACATGTGCCATATGTCAAGCTATGAACCATCTCCGTATCGACTATCCGCGCCGATACTCGGCCATGACGCGCCTTGAACACGGCAAACCGACAACTAGCCTTGCGGCTATGGTCACCCCGAGTTCCAGCTGCCGTATAGACGACTCCTCGCTTCCCAGCCCAGGCGATACTCATGCCCAATACGATACAGGATTTCCCCCGCTAGACAGCCCGCCTCCCACGGTGGCGGTGCCAATCACCCTGTCTGGCAGCACAGTTGTTCCTGACATGTTTCCAGAGTCTGTGGTCATGCACCAGGCAGAAACTTCACAGCACAACTTGGACGCTGCCCCGTCACCCCCTCCAGTCGCCAATCCTACCCATAGTCACTTCCACGGAGAAGACTCGGCACAGGAAAATACAGGGATACGAAAAACGCCCAACTGGTCTGAGGAAATTGAGGAAGGCATGCTCGTTAGCCGTGGGCCTACTTCCGATGACTCGGATGCTTCGCTCGCAACCGCAGCCGTTAGAAACCGTAAACCTAAGCGCAAGGTTAACCCTACTTCCGATGACTCAGATGCTTCGCTCGCAACCGATCTTGTTAAACCCCGTAAAGCGCAGAACAAGCCTAAGCAACTGAAGAAAGGTGAAATACGTGTCAGTGAGGTACACCCCCGTTTCCGAGTGCCGGCAACCCCCAGAAGTTGTCTAACAGAGGCCTCACCTGCTGAGAGCCCTACTACCAGCAAAGCCCTTGAGGTTCAGCAAATGATGTCGGCCCTGTGTCATATGGCAACCATGCCTAGCCCCGGACCCATTATTTCACTGCTACGCAAGTGCGCTCAAATGGGTCAGCATGAGGCAGTCCACGAGTTCGTTAGCAAGATGCGGGCTAAATATCGTGAGCAGTCCCGGGAGGCACTGCAGGATTTGGATTTACAGCTAGCTCCCCTCTTAGCCGACATCAACTATGGACAATAATTCACATTTGAGGACCTATGCCACAGTAAATATTCCTGGCTTGAGGGACCCGGCCACGCAGGCGTTTTCTGCGTGAATATGATGTTGACATTCTTCTTCTGCAAGAGGTCAGCGAATGTAACATTGGCTTCCTGTATGACCATGACTATATAGTTAACATGGGCACCACTGCTAGGGGTACGGCCATTATCTACCGTAAAAGCACCCTCGTAACTGATGTGGTGATGGATCCTTCCGGGCGCATAACGTCTGCTACTGTACAGGGTGTCAGGATTATAAATGTTTACAGTCCATCTGGCTCCAATTATAAATTTGAGAGAAACTTTTTATTTAGACATGACATCTTACCTCACCTGGTAACGAATCTCCCCATTCTCTTGATGGGGGATTTCAACTGCACTTAACGCCCCCAGGATCAGACTGGTTCCTTCAATTTCTGTCCTGGTTTACAGGGACTCAACCATAGCATACAACTACCAGATATATGGAAACACATATATGGCAACCAGATCCAATATACATTTTGCCATGGGGCCTCTAAATCCAGAATTGATTGGGCGTATATTTCCAGTACGCTCGCCTCACTCGTACGCAGCTGTCGGATCATCCCTGTCGCCTTTTGTGACCACAATATCTTTTTATTTGCGGCGCGAAGTGCCACCCCTGCTCACACAATAAAAGGGAGAGGCACGTGGAAAATGAATACCAACTGCTTTGGAAGGGAGGATGATACCCAGCGTTTTGAGGCTGTGTATCGGCAGTGTCAAAGGCTGAAACACCGTTACAACAATGTGGCTGTCTGGTGGTTAGAAAAGGTGAAGCCGGCCATTCGGGCAGTCGCCAAAGCCATAACCTTTGAACGTAACCAACGTTTCTATCGGAAACTGGACTTCTATGACACCGTGTTACTGGACCTCCACCATCGTGAACAACCTGGGGAATATGTGTCGGTGGCACTACGCACGATTAAGAAAACCATCTGTCATGTCCGAGAAAGCAATTTAGCCACCCTGCAGCAGCATGTCAAGAAGTATTCCTTGATTGACAGGAAAAAGATGTCTGTTTATCAGCTTGGCCGTCTACGCCGCTCGCAAGGGCGTCAGTGTATTCTTCAGTGGACAGGACCGGAGGAGGGCATATTAACAACCCGTGAGGAGCTACTTGCAGAAGGTGAGCGCTATTTTCGAGCGATGCTGGCCGAGGAACCCGTCTCGGAATTGGCAGGTAACCAACTCTTGACGTCTACGGACCAGCACCTGGACAACTGCATGCGTCAACTTGGCGCACCGATCATGAAGGCAGAGATCAAATATGCTCTCCGAATCACAGCTAATAACAAGACTGCTGACATAGATGCTCTGCCGTATGAATGGTAGAAACACTTCTGGCACCTCGTTGGGGATTATGGTACCCACGTACTCAACTACCTCTACACACATGAAGTAACCCCCGGCTTTACGGAAGGCGTTATCCTTTTGATTCCCAAGCTTATTGGTGTTTGGGGTATTGCTGACTACAGACCAATACCTATTCTCAACACGGATTACAAGTTGCTGGCCAAAGTCCTCGCACTTCTGCTTAAAAATGTGCTGCACAGCTTGATAGACCCTGGTCAAACCTGCACGATTCCCCCGAAGAACATTCTGCACAGCATTCTTGCTATCCGAGACCTCATTCTTTATGCTTCCGGCCATGGAAATAACGCGGCTGCCATGCTCAATATTGACCTGAACAAATCCTTTGATAGGGTCGCACACGCATATCTTTGGCAAACTTTGCGTCTGGGCGTCATCCACTGCCTCCAACGACTCTACGCCTCCGCTTCATCCAGAGTTTTGACAAATGGATTTTTATCCCGTCCAATTCCCGTCCATAAATCCAACAGGCAGGGCTGCCCATTGTCGATGGTGCTCTTTGTTTTGGCTATTGAACCCCTGATTCGCAGTCTGGACAAGAAACTACACGGTATCGATCTGCATGGTGCCCATATCATCCTGAGGGCAAATGCCGATGACGTGACTGTCCTTATCAATGATGAGTCCGAACTTGCGTCTACGAAGATCATCCTGGACACCTACGCCCTAGCCTTAGGTACACGCATCAATGCTTCGAAGTCATCGCTCATGCCCATCTGCTTGCCTACAACAATCAGGCCTCCGCACAACCTAGCCATTCCCATAGTTGACAAGTGCACAATCTTGGGGATAACCTTTTTCCCAGATTTTGCGGAAACTGTCAGATACAACTGGAACCGGCGTCTAAATACGATGTGATTTCAATTGAAGTAAGACCTGACGAGAAGATTGAACCTGATACAGAAAGTGTGGTATATTAATACCTTTGCACCGTTCAAAGTATGGTTTCTGGCACAAGCAATTCCAGCTCCGCACGTGCTCTGCCAACGAATGGAAGTGACCATCGAATATTTCCTCTGGTCCGGATACCGATATAGGATTCGGCTCGATCAACTGAACCTGCCACTTCGAAGAGACGGACTGCAACTTGTGGCAGTTGAACACAAATGTGCCGCCTTGCTGGCCACACAGCTTCTTCGAGCGCAACAAAATATGGGAGACCCCTTTGACGCATTCTGCATACAGTCACTTGCCCCAAGTGCGAATCCCCAGATGCTCATCCCAGCCAATGTTTTCAAGAAGGAACTAGCAATTCTTCACCGCCTGAAATCCAGTGTCTCCACACCCTTCACCGCACTCCCTACCAAGGTGATTTATGGGTTCCTGATCACCGAAAGACTCTTCACCCCCTATATACAGCTGAAATATCCTACGCGAGCCTGGTCGACTATCTGGGAGAACCTGTGGAATCCCTGGATTCCACTGGAATGGCGCTCGACGTTATATGAGTACCTCAATGAAATAGTGCCGACCAGGGAAAAACTGTCTCGGCATGGGCAGAGTGATGTCGACCTGTGTGACGCCTGTGGTCGCACTGACACATTAGACCATCGAGTCACTGCGTGTGGGAGTGCGACAGTCGTCTGGACTTGGACCCTTCGTGTAGTAGCGAGAATATGCGGTCGGACGCTGGACGTGTCCGATGGCATGAAGGTGCAACGATTTGCAGTACACAATTCCACGGGGGAAAAGCGTAACGCAATCCTCTGGTTCACTGCGGGAGCGATTCATTATAACCTCTCCCGGAAGTACAGTAGATGGTGCCCCTGCCAATTTTAGTTGTATTGTCCATGCACATCACAATGATGCAGTGACATTTCTTTTCTGTGTTGACTTTTCAAATTGTGCACTGTCAATTATCTTCTGTGTGTGTAAAGTTATTAATACGTAAATAAATAAATTCACAAAAAAAAAGTGAATCAGCTGCCCCTATTAATATTGTTTTATGCAGCCCAACTATCGCCTGTTGTCAGGAAGGTTGAAATTTCTCTCCTTGTATGCCGTATAGTACTAATGCACTGCAAGCATACTATACTGAACTCTATTATATTTCCCTGGATGTGACTACAGACTAATACGAGGGAAAAATAATCGAGCTCTGTATCGTTTGCAGGTTATGCTTGCAATGCATTAGTACCATATGGGATGCAGGCAGAGAAATATCGAACTTTCTGATAACAACGCTAGTTGGGCTGCATAAAACAATATTATTAGGGACAGCTGATTCACCTGGCATAATTCTGGCCGTGAAAGCCCTTGTTCTATTAATTCAGTAACTATCCGGTGTCATCCTGTACTAATTCTCACTGCTAGGTTTATTCGATATAGCCTAATACCGAAATGTATAGAAGCGCCCTACTTTGTGCGATATATATTTTGTTTAAGGCAAAAATCCTGCTAAAATGCAATAGTCTACTCATACTACTGGGAAATAAAAGCAATTACTTAATTGGAGTTGAAATACGTCCGTATGGAGATAGATTATTTTTGATTAGGCCCACAAGTACCGATACAATTCAAATATGCATTGAATTCGCTTGTCCGCGCTTCTTCCGCTCTCAGCTGGCCGGATAAGTGAGCATGTCTCGCAGCAGCACAGCGATAATTATCCCTTCACGACTTTCCTTCTCCTCCTTTTTTCCAACCTCGTGGCCCCACGCAGGTTCGTGCCATCAGGCAGTAATCCAGCTCTACTTGGCATTCCTCAACATGATGAACGGAGCCTAACGCACTAACACATTGTCAGTTGAAATCCTGTTGTTCTAATTCTCCTCGTACACGATCCTCTTTAACGTTTCCTATAACTCACCAATGCAGCTCTGTGCGCTTAAATGGCTTGTTATATGGTTCTGGTTCACGAAGTTGTCAATTTTCGCGCAATTCATTGAAAGTACTCTTGTAAGAGAGCTTCCCTATATTCTGCGCAGGATGAAACTAACTTGCAATACCGATATGGACTATTGTCAACTACTATTGCCAGAACATGGAAACTTCTCTTAAGGCCACCATAATTAAAATGTAAGCGTTGAAAATGAATATCCCCCCCCCCCCCTGTTTGGGTTCGAGTGTTAATTCATACACTTCAGATTTTTACCAAGATTTTCTGAGAAGGTAGAACCAAGAGTAACATCTGCAATAGTAAATGGGGATTCAGTGTACAGCATGTTTCAGCAATACACAGTAATATTTAAGGGTTAGAATCCTCGCATATAAAGGGTCAAAACATGCTTTGAGTCCGGAAATGAACATTTATTGAGAATTGAGACACGGAAGTACAGTAGATGGTGCCCCTGCCCATTTTAGTTGTTTTGTCCATGGGGTCCATGCACATCACAATGAGCAGTAACCTAATCACCAGATAGATAGAGGTGGGCCAATTTCTTGGCCTCCACACTCACCGAATTTTTGGTGTGGGTACAATTTAAAGTTGATGGTGTACACGACTGTTTTGGAGGATGAAACAACACTTAGGCTGTGTCCCAATAGTACAATTTCAGCCGTAGTGAACTAGATAGTCGACTACTTTACCGGATATGGCGTCAGAAGTCGTGATCCAATACTGCTTAGCACATAGCAATCAAGTCTGTAGTAGCTAGTGAACGAAAGAGCTTGCTAGATTGGCCGACTACGTCAAGGAAGTTATAGAAATTGTAGCTTATCGGTATTGTAGGTTATGTAAATTGTAGGTTGTCTTTGACTTAAGCCAAACACAAACCATAATTAGGGCTCGGCTAAAAAGTGATCATCTTGGCGCATCCATGATCGTATCGTTCAGGTATTGTTTATTTAAAACAGCTGATGAAAGCGCAAAGAGCTTACAAGGAGTAGCAGATCACCGCCATCTTGAGTGTTGGTTCGGCACCAGCATGTAAGTCCAGTGCGTTTCAGAACACAAGTCTATGAAGGAGGCTGTGATCGAGCAGACATGTCCCAAATCTCCGTAGTGCATAGCACATAGCACATAGTAGCTAGCAGCTAGTCAATAGCAGACAACTTGAGTATTGGGACACAGCCTTAATGCACGAAATGTGCGGGAATGTCAAAGAATGCAAGCAACCCCAGGCATTTTATGGGCGCGTTGGTGCCTCATTGCGACGACAAGCTGAATCCTGTATTATGGTAAAGCCTGGGAATTACAAACAACTCGTGTAAGGTATTGAATATGGTCCATGCTGGAGCTAGGAATGCATTATTCCATGTCTGACATCTCAATAAATACTCAATTCCGGACTCATATTTGATCCTATACATTTGTGGATCCCAAACCTGAAATATTGCCGTATATTCATGAAACATCCCATGTTCATAATCTTGTAGAATAGAGAAATGGATACACAGCGAATTAACAACCCCTCACAGTGAATTCCATACTTCGAGCTTGTATTAGATCACATAATTCTCAAACTCAGAGCATAACTTAGTTTATCTTTTCAGTTCACTGAGGGACCCCAAGAGTAATTTTATCACTGACACTTTCGTGGTCATTGCCAGATTACGTCATTTTGGTCTATGATGATATACAATATGTCGACTGTGTATCAAGATAAATTGAAGTCAATTCCTACAAGGATATGAACTCAGTAGGTTCACGGTGTGTTCCAAGCTGTAGAAGAAATGTATGCTCTCCCGATCCGACATGATTTTGTTCTTTCTAACGTAAAATCATAAGCAGGGGAGAAGGGAGGACGTTCTCCATAAACATTTTTGAAAGTATTCCATTTATATTTTATCATGCAACATATTTTGTCAATACTGTCCCTCAAATTGTTTGGTTTTCAACAGCCGCATGCTTCTGTGACGCGAAGCACTTTAGAAAACCTATTTCAGACTACTTTTCCGACTATTGTGACTGGTACTATGTAAGGGGGTAATGCAGTATATGCAAACTTCCCCTCGACTTAAAAATCATCCTCAAGTCACAACCAACAAAATTTACTCATTTGTTTAATGTGTCTGTTATAACCGGCTCGTTTGAGACTTGGCTGCAATGTGGCCTATTCCTGCCTACATTTGTCGCTGTTGTTGAAATTGCAAAGCTTCCATTAACTGTCGATGTAAGCTAGTTGTTCCACATTTTGCGCTGTTGCAATTGAATATTTTGCCACCTGTCCTACAATGATGGGTATTGTGTGGACCTAATAAAAAATAAGGAATACTTAATATGACAAAATAAACATTTAACGTGGATATTACATTGAAAGTTTTAAAACAAGATATAGAATTACCTGACAATGCATCATATAAAAGGTGAACAAAACCTAAAGCACCGCAAAAATTTGCGACCACAGTCAGGTTTGTGTACTAGTGGCATCGCCGATGGATCGGCTGATCGTAGCCGGATCAGATGGAAACGTAACGTAATGAAACATAACATTACATAACAAAACATAGCGTAACATAAACAATAACCTAGTTTTAAGATTTCCAAAACGTTCCGTGCCGCTCGTTCTAGCAAAGACGAAACCTTCGAGCATATTATGTTAGGACTCCCGTCTGGCCAGGCTTCGGTCGCTATGTTTCCGGGTGCGTTAACATTTATTCTCACTGTATAAAGGGCAACGAACGAAGGGTCCAGGGGAAGAAGGGGGAATGTCAATTATTGTAAAATGTTCAGGAAACGAGATTTAAAGTTACATTACTTATATGTACTTATATGTGCGAGTCAACTTGAAACGTCATTTTCTCACGACTCTCATTGTTCTCAGCCAGACACAATTGTGCCTTCAATACGTCGCAAAGAGGCCTACCAGCTACCAGATCGCGCTGATTTCTCGATTTTACATTTTGAGTGACATTCCCCTTTCTTTCCGTGGACCCTTCAATTGGTACTCAAACACCTCTGAATTTGGAACCATTTGTATGGGATTATATAGGCAAGGGACAAGATGGGATTTTTTTTTTAAATATGCTTTTGTGGGGTGAAAACTAGGAGTTGAAATATATGTCTTTTAAGAAATCGCGTGAGATACAAACACAAAACGTGACATGTCCTCGTTGTTCCGCCTCTTCAAACAACAATAACTAACTAATATTTTATAAAATCGACAAGACACATGTTTGAAGAATTTTTAAAACTGAGTGAAATTTAGGAATAAAATACTCTTCTTAAAAATCAGTGACGTGTTCGAGATATATTTCTAAAAGCCTCCCCATGGACACTCAGAGGACGGGTATAGCCTATATTTGGAGTTACGTTGTATTGTACAAACGCTATTCTTACCAACAAAATTCTTATTCGATAACAAATTGCCCACGTGTTCTCGATGATTTTAGTTAACTTTGTCCTTGGTTTCTTTTCTTTTCAAGTTAGGTTACCTTCTTATCACTACATAGTATAAAACAAAGTCCCTGATTCTTGGATGTGACGTGTAATCTCGAGAACCACTGGATGGTGTTTGATGCGGTTTTCACCATTCTCGAGGTAGGTTTCTGTAGAAAAACATTCATTTAAGACCAAAGAAATCCGAGCAGTAACCATTTCAGTGAATCAAGTCCGTGTAGTCCGTGCGCCTTTTAAGCTTACGCTGGATAAACCGTTAAAGAGAACTATATACTATGAGTGTAAGAATTATTCAGCATGAAAAGTTCTACAAAAAATCCGCGACAGAATATCTCTCTCTTTAATACATTACCCACTATAAGTGTTTTTACCTTTTCATTTCTTCCAACGATATCCATTTAGTGTACATTTAAAATTATATAAAATAGCTTCGGAGCGAGTTTACGAGCTAGCAAGTGAGCCTATCACACCAGCTTCTGTCAGCATCAAACTGTCAAATCGTGTCGCGTTAAGACTTCAGAGAAGAGTATATGTGTTTGAAGTTTCACTGTACACCTTGGCTTTTCTGAATTGCGTCTGGGACCTGCAGTCCGTGCGCCTTTTAAGCTTATGCTGGGTAAACCGTCAAATATACCGGGCGAAGCCGGGGCGGGTTGCTAGTATTTTATAAATGAAAGTATGGACCTCATTCAGCTCCGCAGTTGGTTGATGACAGCTTAAAGTACGGTAGCTTATAATCTATGTAAATTACATGGGAGTTATGTCTTGGAATTAAATTCGTTTTGTGTCGCCAATTTTCACTACTCTGGTCTATGGACTTCATTGAATATTCCGTTAGTCTGGAGCGTACGTAAATAAATAGCATAATACTGGAGGTGTACATTAATTTTTGTTTTTATTTCATACAGTGGGTATGGACATTATGGTGAACAAGCCCATACAAAGTTGACAGTAATAATAGAACATTCGAGACACGTCGTGCAAACCCATACAAGGCTTAGTTAAACTCCGGCATTGTTAGAAGTCAGTCTAGCAGGAAGTTCCTGCATCATACAATGCTCAACCCTGGCGTATCCTCTAAAGTGAAGCCATTTGGAAACGGTAACTAACTCGATCATACCACTCCATTGTAATTTCCACTTGGTGGTTCACTGTAACGATGTGGGTTACTCTGCTGTGGACTTTCAATATGAAACTTCCTAATTAAAACTATAATAGTCTACATATTCTGCCACACCGGACATTGAGTCTCCATTCATTGCAGCCAATTTAAGTGGGAATATAGGCTAATGCGAGTTTCTACCTGAATCCGTAGAAAGCTCAAATTTCACTGTTGGGATTCTTAGGAAAGTGGCAAGTTATTCTTCCGTTTAACGCCGGTGACATATGAAAACGTACAGTTTAACCTTTTATTATGAACAGGGATGGGGATACAACGATAAAGGACACTTTTCTTGGTTATCGGCTTACAAACCACTGTTCTTTAAATCTCTATGCTTTCTCAACTTACTTTTAACATTTTGGAAACCGGGATCAATCAGTGACAGGTTACCTTCTTATACAAAGTTATAGTGTCCATCAGTGGTTGTAATGCCGGGGTTGGTCCCTAACTATAGGCCACAGCCGCTACCTTCCAACTCCTCGACCTTCCATTTCAACTTTCCTCCCCGCGGTACTTGTAGCTCACCCATTGGGTGTCCGTCTCGAAGCAGCTACAAAACTGGCGAGCCGAACATGTCCTCGGACACTCCCGGCACTAAAAGCCATACGCTAAAAAAGTGGTTGTAATGTAGTATTTCGTTCTAATTGAGAGGCTTGGACATCGTGGCCATTTAACCCCGTGTACTGATCGTAGCTGGGCCAGATGGGAACCACAACATAGTAGCCTATGCAGCAATAACTTACTGTAGTTATTTTCTGATAACCTGTGTTATTGTGATGGCTCTATAAGTGTGTGTATTTGTAATTTAAGTGAGGATTGGGAAGGAGGTGGCCGTAGCCATAAGTTACGATCCATCCCGACATTTGTCTAAAAAGAAGAGGGAAACCACGGAAAACCACTTCCAGGATGGTTGAATTGGGAATCGAACCCGGATCTCCACGGTGAAAGGAAAGAATGCTAGCCGCTACACCACGAGGTGGGCTCTTAGAGAGAACTGACTTACATATTTTCAAGTGCCCTTGCTGTCAATTAAAAATAAAACACTATTTTGTATTTTGACACAAGGCTCTACACTGTACTTCCGAACCCATTCATCATAATGATACATGTTTCAATACGTTAATGCAACACGCAGGATAATCAGTATCAATGTGTTTACATGCCTTTACAAGGTAACTAGTATTAACAACATAAACGCAATGTTTTCGGGAGTGCTATAACACTAACAGAACCAAAATGAAAATTTTACGCGTTATAATAAGAATGTTTCATCGCTTATCCTCCCAGCTCGATTTCACCCATGCACTCTGTGATGGATCATTCCTCTACCGTCGCAAGGACGGTGTTTGGGAGCTGAACATACTTTGTCAGCAGATTCAACTGAGGACGGTGACAGCCCGATCGCCCCGATGACCGCTAACTTGGGTCTAATTGAGAAAGGGTCAGGGAAGGGACTTTGGAAGGAAGTCGGTCATAGACCTGTTGAAAGGGCGGGGGGTGAAAATGGGAAACCACGAAAACCATTTTCAGGATGGCTGATGTGGAATTCGAACCCACGCTCTCCCGATGCCAGTGAGGAACGAGGTAGCGTGTTAGCGCTCTCGGCCACCGTGGCCGTTTAATTTGTTTTTATTATCTAAATTTTGTTGCAGCATAAAGCAGGTGCATGGATGCAAGTAAAAGAGAGAAGATTATTATTTTTATTTTGGTTTATTATTAACGTAAATACATTAATTCTATTGTTCGTCTCTACCTTAGACGACAATATGGAATTAGCCGCAGTATGGCAGTATTTTCCCCTCTCTCACACTCGTATATCCTGCAATAAGCTTCGTCCTTTTCTATCCAGGTTTGTTGCATGGCTCAGCGGTAACGTTCTCGTTTACTGTGGCCAAGGTTCCAGGATAGAATCCTGGCACAGTCAGCTGGCATTTGAGGGTGCGTAAATGCGAGGGAACTGTGTCAGTAGAATAACTGGCACGTTAATGACCCCCTACTGGGCAAAATTCCGGCAACCCAGCGTCTCTAAAAGCTGCAGTAGTTAAAAGGGATGTAAATCAAATAACATTATTATTGACATTTTCTATCTCCGCGATGTTGCCTTTTCCCAACAATGCAGTGATAAATCCTTAGACCGAATTTCCGCCGTTACTGATTTTGAAAAATTTTAAGTCATAAATAATTAATGAAAGGCATAAATTTCACGATTAAGTTACTTTGGCGCGAATCTATATTTTTCTAGATCAGAAACTTATCACGCGACAGATAAGAAAAGACCAATGATAAAACAGATAAATAATTTATTTTTGGATTGGTAAATGTTGATAGAAGTAGTCCCTTTTCTTGGGCAATACAGTTTTCGTAAGAGGAAAGCTATATTTTTAAAATTGAATACTACTCGAAAGTTTTCAGATAGTAACACAGAAAAGTTAGGTCGCGAGAATTGTTTTTGACAGTGACTAAGGGAGAAGAAATGTTTATAAATGTCTGAAATATTGTTCAAAACGAATCAGAGCTCGGTATCCGATACCATTTATAAGTTATACTCGCAGAACTTCGCGCACTGCTACCATCTAAAGGTATGTGATGTGATTTAACTATTAGTTTCCTAATACAGTAATCTCTCAATTATCCATGTTAATGTGAATCTGAAAAACACGGATAATACAAACATAACCTTATATGAAAATTATACTTTTGTTTACTGAACATGCAACATAAGAAAAACAAGACCCATTGCATTGTAAATTTCTCTCAGTTCGCATTCGGGAAATATCATATATACGCGAATACAACCTCCAATCGAATAATCCCCGCATCCTAATTTTAGGAAGAATTTATTTTATTTTAATAGCCTATTTGTGGAGTCAATATCGAGATATCAAGACGCGCGTATGACCTGAGAACTGTGATTCTCACCACTGCTTATTCGCGAGATCACGGAAATACTGTATAGGCGTTCCATCGACCATCGTTAGGCGCATTTTCAATGCCAGCAGGAGTCGATGTCGAGATATCACGGAACGCTCTCGGCCGCAGATAATATTAGCACCACTCCTGAGCCGGTTGTGATTCTCACGACCCTTGAATTTGTGTATGGTGTTCACGGTAAGATGCGCGTTCCACAGGTCATCATTGAAATTGATTTGTGACGGCTGCATGGGGCAAATATCGAGGTATTACGAAGCGCGCATGACCGGGTACAAGGTTAGGGTCATTCACGAGGTGACAGCGATTCTTACCGCCACACACGCAATGAGTTGGTGGTAAGATATGCGTTCCAAGGGTCATTTTTTCCAGCGTCTGAAGGAGTCAGTATGGCGATGTTCTGTCCGTACATACTCGGAGGTGCAGTTACTGTCTTTTTATATACTGCGTGTGGCGCGACTAATCTGCCAGATTAACCATTGGAATATATGTGTATTTACATTATATCGAATAGAATTTGACATCTCATTCAACTGTTCTATTTTTAACTTAAAAGAATGGAGAATATTCAGTTAAAATATAAGAGGCTCATTTTTTTACAAATATAATGAAAAATATTACATATAATGAACAGACTCAAATTCTGCACACATATTGCACCCAAGCTACTCTACTGCGATTTAAGAAAACCACATATTGAATTAACTCAACCAAAGGAATGTTTTTCTTAAATCAATATTATAAGAAAATACATTATGTAAACAAAAGCATAACTTACTAATATTTACGCAATCGGGCGCACATAATCTCCTGGATGAATCCAAGGAAGGAAGATTGTAGTTTTACGTGACCGTGAATCTGGTGATTATGAGCCACGGGACCTCCTTTTTACGTGGAATCCGAACCACAGGACATGGCATTTCACTTCGAAAATCTCACATGCATTGACCAGGAATCGAACCCGGACCGCCTTGGTGAGAGGCATACAGCTAGACCGCTGAGCCACCACGCCCCTCTGGATGAATCCACTCACCACGGAGTAGCAAAGGGAACTGAAACAAGGACTACCACACCCTCACACAACTGACAGGGTGAGCGGAAGCTATTGCGACGCGCGCACCGTTCATTGAAAAACCCATGCCCGGGAGTGACAAGCATTTCCTCTTATTCTCACAGATTATGTGCGTCCGATGGAGAGCTAAACAAATATCTGCTTTCCAATATCTTAGTTGTCCGGTTATGAATAAACATAGACCGGCTGCGTGGTGCAGCGGTAACGTTCACGCCAGCTGTTCCCAAGGTTGCAGGGTTGAATTCTGGCGTATTCAGTGGACATTTGAGGGTGCGTAAATGCGAGGGAACTGTGTCAGTATATTTATTGGCACGTTTAAGTTCCACTTCGGGGTGAAGGTCTGCCCCCCTCCCGGCATATCTAAAAGCTATTGTAGTTAAAAGGTACGAAAAACCAATAACATTATTATTATTATATGTATTTATGAAATTTACATTAAAATACAATACCATCACCGTTGGACTCCTTGTGAGCCAAAGATACTGATGATAGCACTGGATCTCAAGATGTTCAGAGTCACTGAAGAGGTAAAACATTTCGTACTATGCTTGCAGTACCAAGAAGGGCAGCTTTTTGCATTAACTGCATATGGTTCCTCTTCAAGCCAAGGCATTTTCCCAGTCCTTTGTGACTAACCCATTCACAGAGACTACAATTGGGACAACGAAAATTTCCTTTATGCCGTATATGTGGCTGACAATGAGCTCAGCGGCAAGTGGCTGGTATTTGCGCGTTTTGTCAGCCACCGATTCTGTACGTTTTCATCGAGTGGAACAGCATCATCGACGATGGTAGCCATGTGCTTCCTTATCGATTATCACAGGGTCTGGCCTCTTGGCTTCTACAGAACGATCAGTTATTATAGTGGAATCCCATAAGATCTTGGCTTTATCATTGTTCAGAAACTGATCAGGTCTGCATTTATAATATCGTATCGCTGCACAAAAGCTCGATGTAATACTTTCGCTACGTTGTTATGCCACTCCAAGTAGCCTATTCTTTTGGGGCAAGCGTTTGGCATCCCC
Organism: Meconema thalassinum; assembly: GCA_946902985.2. Classification (NCBI taxonomy): domain Eukaryota; kingdom Metazoa; phylum Arthropoda; class Insecta; order Orthoptera; family Tettigoniidae; genus Meconema; species Meconema thalassinum. Next base: position 234,548,502 of record OX336389.2, on the reverse strand, counting down.
CCGTGATATTCTGGATCGATTCGGTAGATCTATTGCACAGACGGCATTTGTCCGATGTGTTCTTCCCAAGAATGTGGCGCTCATAATTCTTACCGCACACAACTTGGTCCTGAATCGCTAAAACAAATCCTTCTGTTTCTCCGAATAAGCCAACCGACCGAAGCCACTCTGTTGAATTCGTAGTATCGGTAGATTCAGAATGCAGATGAGCAGCATACCTTCCATGTATTATTATTATTATTATTATTATTATTATTAACACTGAAAGTGAGCGCTGGCTGGAACAATGACACAATTATCGATGGAATGTCCACCAGAGGCAACACCGTCTGTCACACACAGAAACTCTTCCTAACAAGATGATATTCATCGTCAAAACAGGGTTTCCTTCGTTAAATTTCATAAACATATCTTATTGATAATTCATTTTAGGAGCGTGGTCATTTTGGTCATCAGCCCCGTATTGGATACGTACTGTATTCACTTGATAGACTGTATTTCTGCAGTGGCTGTAATAGTACCGGCTGTTCCAAACGTCCCATCAATCCCCACTTAATTGTGTACTACTATATATGCCGTTTCTTTTTGCAGGTGATATTGGTTCGTGAAAACAATGGCCGATGAATCTAATTACACGCTGGAGCAACGAATAGTCATCACTACCGGAGCTCACGAACGACCTCACACTGCGAAAATTTTTAGAGAGGTCCATAATGACTTCAACATTAGATTTAATACAGCTTCACCACCAAAGCTAAAAGTATTACGTTGGGACAAGAACCGTTTTTAACCTGGTTCCATGAAATACAGCGCTCTGGAAGACCAACAACTAGACCAGGCACGGTTGCGGAAGTTGCAACTTCAGTGGAAGGGTCGCGTTCAGACCCTCGTTTGGGAATGAGTGGAGTGATCAAGACATGGCACCTGTGCGCGGTTACTGGAGGTGTTCGACACAAATCTCATTCGTGGAAGCTGATGTTCTCAGAGCAAAGTGCAATCTACTGTTGAGGAAGAAGACAGAAATGTTCATTTCTGGTCTAAGGAGAATCCGCATTACTTTCAGGAATGGGACATCTCATGTGATGATATTGACTGCATTTGATTGGTCCATATTTTCCTGAAGACCTCGAGATTCATAACACCATAATTGTGTCATTGTTCCAGTCATTTCAGAGGTGCTGGTAACGATGGCAATCCTCTTCCAATCCATCTGTCTCTGAACGACACATCGGTTAGGTTCTGACGTGATGTGATTATGCGTTATGGGGACACATAAAAGTCAATCATTAGGCAACCGAGGACCTCAAAGACGCTGTTCGGAATGTATTTGCTTTCATCACGCCAGCAATGCTACGGAGAATATCACACAGCTCCTGGAGGTGAATAATTCTGTGCCATAAAATTGTTGGTGTGCACACAGCCTGGAGTAAATGGTGGCTACTTGCCGTATTTAACTGTACATCCTCCTCTCATTATGTATGTTCGCAAGGAGATCTCCAAAGAGAATGTGTGTGTGTGGGGGCGGGGGGTAATTGAACTTTTGGAACATCATGCTTATATTTCAGTGATCGGAGGATCGAATCCCGGCGCTGACTGCCGTTATCCTGAGTGAGGTTTTCCCCGAGTTTTTCCACAATCCCCCCAGGAAATGCCAGGATAGTACCTCAGTTCTAGTCTCGAAGCATCTACCACTTACCCGGCCTCAAAACCAATTACAGCTTAACATAAGTTACTAGTAGACTCACCTCAGAAACACAGGTTATCAGAAAAATTGAACACGCACCCAAGTACACGGGGTTGTTAACCAAAATTATCCACGCCCCTGAACAACAACTAAACGTAATAGTGCATGCGACTGTAAATCTTAGCGTCTAGGATGGGAGTAGGTGCCCCGGGACTTGCAATAGGGTATCTCCGCGGCATTTACCTGGAGAGAATGTGGAAAATACTGGGGAAATGACACTCAGGATGGCCGCTGCAAACCAACTCTGGCTCGGGGACTGGGTGTTGCAGTTAACGTGCGTGGCTATGGTGCGCAGATCTTAAGTAGTGAGCAGACGACTTGACCTCTAGGCCATACTATTCTATGAGACAGCCTTTTGGCTGTCAGGCCTGAGGTCCGGGTTCGCATCCCGGCTCTGCCAAGGAATGTACTTCTGGCCTAAGAGTTGGACGGGGTCCAATCAGCCTCGTGATACTGAACTGAGCAGATTTCTACCTCAGCCATCCCGGAAGTAATTTTCCGTGGTTTCCCACTTCTACTCCAAGCAAATACCAGGTTGGTTACAAAATACGGCCATGGCCGCCTGCTGTGCAATCCTAACCCCTAGTTACAAATACACACACTAATACAGCCATCACATTAAACTAGTTTATCAGATAAATTCAACACACAGCCAAGTATAAGTAGCTATAAGACCACCATGTCGCAAGCCCCTAAATGATTCAACAACAACTTTGCTATGTTTCAGTAACGTTTGCATACATTGATCAAACTTACATTTCATTTTCTTTTCTTCTATTGCGTTGTATTTACTCCTTTAGTTAACGTAGTTGATTCTCGAGAAGGACCTGTCGTTCATACTACAGTAGCGTATATCCTGAGTTCTGGGACTCAGATGAGACACTTACCTGCAAGGAAAGAGAAAACTGTTATTGGAAAGCATGAAATAACACACCTGCAAGCAAACTGTTATTAAAACTCAGCAATTCTTCTAGATTTGTGCCGTGTCTTGTGTGGGGTTTCGCCTAGGACACCAAGCTGGCTCATCGGCGGGCTCTTGGTGTCCCCGCCTGGACCCCCACAGGAGTATCGAACCGCGCGATACCTCCCTTTATATAGAGTGCAACTGCACTCCTTGACTGCGAGAACTGTTATAATTATAGAACGCATGAAATAACAACAAACCTGCAAGCAAAGTGAAAACTGTTATTGGTATGCATGAAATAACATAATTTCTTCAGATAGGCCTACATAGCTTTGAAACACTCACACCTCCACGCTAGAGTTGATTTATCTTTAATACCCTCTTAAAACAAACCTACAGAATTTACTGCCTTTAAATACAGGCCACAAGTGAATTTAAGACTAATATCCCGAATTTAATTGGACGCCAAGGGTGATCATATGGATCTTCCTGAATAAAATAAAATAAACAACTGTCTCCCGACATTGAGACCCCCTATCCCATATGTGGGGCATTATACATGCGTTCGCTGATGTACCAGGATCGTGAAAACAGAGGAATACACACTTGATACCTTTTAAAAACACCATATATTCTGGCTGTACTGGTCTTTTACAAATATATACAATATTTACACACATATTATAGGCCCTTTAGAAAACACAATATTTACAGTACCTGTGATCACTGAATCTATGCTCACACAGGGCCCACAAACACGTCTGGTGAACTAGTGACCCCAGGCATATCCGCCTCCTAATTTAAACATTTGTACAGTTTGTACAGAAAATATAAAAAGTACACTCAGGCACAATAAAACTTACAGCTCCATACTGAATTTAATTATAAAAAACAAGAGAAAATAGAAAGTCGATAATAATAATAATAATAATAATAATAATAAGGAATGCGTCTACTGAATCTACTGCTAGCACGGCGGAAAGATGAATTGGAGGTGAGTTTAAAATTACGTTATTACCTAAATCTTGAATTTACTTGCCGTTAAAGAATTAATTAAAAAAGAGCGATTTTGCGTAGTTTCGTCATGAAGCTCACCAATGTTGATCGTCGTTCGGTCTTGTACGTTTCCATGGTGGAGAGATGCTGTGGTTCTTGGTTGGCGATCATCTTCTTCTTTGTTGGCGTGATAATTTAATACATTTACATTTAATCAATCAGGAAAGATGAAAGCTCTGGTTTACTGACTGTGATGGAATATGATTCCATAAATCAGATTCATACACATAGCCCCAGACATGACTATATCCATGGGTGCGAAAAGACGTGAATTGCCTTTCACAATTTGCCAGACTTAAGTTTCACTGATAGCCTCCCCGAGATCCATAGTGACGTTTTACTTGTGATGATAAATTCAAGTAGAATATTGTGGGGTCAGATCCTCTGTGCATCCATTTCTATAATCTGGTTTCTCCTTCCATTCAGTAGTTCGATCAATTTGGAATCCCACTCCATCTCATCCAATCGTGGGTCATCATCCCCCACACCGCTCCAAATACGTCATAGGTCCTTCTCTTCTATAGGATATTGCTGAACATGTGACCTCGCTAAATCTACCATGTGCTTGTGACGTCACTCTCTTTGAATTTGAATTCGGAAAGCTCGGAAGGCTCCCCTTCCACCGGACTCCAAACGGTCGTCTGCTTCATTGTCTATGGCCAGGCATATTTCCTCATCTTGGTCTAAATGGGGATCCCTCCTGTGGTGATTTGTCGATAATGTTATCCTACTGGCGCTAACTCTCTCTGTCCCTACGTTATGAAATACCTCACTACCAATGTCCCTTGATCTCGCGTGCCAGCGCAAAATGAAATAATAAATCGTCATTTGAATTTGATACATATTAGACAAGATTAAATTGAAATTTAGAATATGATAGCTGATAATAAATAATTAATAATATTAATCAACGTTACGTTATCACGCATGAGTGATAATAATAATAAGGTAAAAATTATAAATCATAAATAGCGCACTTTTTGCCGACTACATATCATTAATAAACAGTTAAGCAACGCCTCATATAAATCTAAAAGTGGGCGTATGTCCTTCATAGAAATGCCACAGCAATAGATGGTGGTTGGATAGACCCCATGAATACCAACGATATGTATAAATACCGAGGAGTGCTACAGACAACACGAATTAAACATAATACATGAAGCAAAGAGTAACAATCTTATATCTGAAGAGACCTTAAGATATTATGTAGTCTAAACGTAATACCAAGAACACTATCACAGCCATAAACACATATACAATCCCTGTCCTTACTTACACATTTGGCACACTTTAATGGACAAGGACAGACCAAAATGACATCCAGACTAAGACTCGCTATACTCTCACAAAATATGGTGCACACTATCTGTACGCAGCGATGGAGAGGCTTGACAATAGAGGTCTCATTGCCATTGGAAGGCTATATGGAAAGCAAATCGTTGCGCTTTAGTATTAATTCATTAGCAAGTCCTCGACTTTCCACAAGATAATAGTCAAGGCTGATATAAACTACACACCTCTAAGTTAACCCTGCATCACACACCGAAGAACGAACAACAGATGCTATATGCATCTAGAAATAGATCAATAGATCACAGATAGCCTTAGGTGGGCGGCATCCATGTGATTTTAACCAAGAACATGTCGTTATGAGAGAATCTCTACGACCATCATCATAACGCTATAAAAATGCGCACGATTCAATTGGCAATTGTCATCTACCTCTTAGAACCCGTTCGAACGACACACTCAGACGACATTATTTCGTCACGAGAAAATGCTTACGCCTCTCAGTACAGTGGTTAGCGTTGTTGGCTGTCACCCCTGAGGTCCGGCTTTGCTAAGAAATTTAATTCTGGTTTGAGGTGGCATGCAAGCCACCCAAGTGGTGCCGATTTTGAAGATATGCACCAGGCCAGTGGTCTACACAACTTTACTTTACTTATCAGAAAAGAAGGTCTGATTTCGTCTGTCTGTAGAATGTCAAACAATCTACATGGTGGTAAGGTCTAGGTGTCTAGCATTTTCGACAAACTTAATTCTGGTCCGAGGCCTGGGACGGAGTACATCCTGCCCCGTGATGCAGAACTGTGCATAAGTGGGTTCGATTCCCATCTCAGTCATCCTCGAAGTGGTTTTCTGAGGTCTCCCACGTCTATTTCAGGTAAATATCTGGAAGGTACTGTACCCGAAACACTTACCAATACCTGGTGAAATCCCTCGATGGTCTCTGGATCGTAGAACCTGATAAAATGCCCGGCGAAAAACCCTCCCAGGTCCTACCACCAAGTAGAGGAATGAATGGGGTACTAGTCATCCTATCAGGCTGTTTTAAGAATGACCATGGCTACAACAAACGAACAAACAAGAAACTAGCTCAAGAACACGAAAAACGACTCTAAAAAGAACTATCTCAAGGGTGGAAAACCCCGGAAAAAGAAAATCCAAGCGATGGCCATCTTAAAACGACCTCCAATCTCTTCGTTAAAATATCACACCATGATTTAAAATTGGGAAAACAATTTATTCCAAGAGAACAAGGTAACAGATAAGAAAAAAAAAAATATAAATTCCTGGCCGCCAAGAAAACAAAATCACAGCTAAACACAACTGTAGTAAGAAAATCCTACATGATTCCAGAAATGGATTACGATCATCACCTACACGCTGGGGTGATTTAAAAAAAAAATCTCACACTATGTAATAAGGAAATTAGGCATCAATCTCCTAATGATATTAGGAGGACTGGATGAAATATTAGACGATGAATAAAGAATAATTATCAAAATTTATACCCGTGTATCGTTTTAAACGATTATCCAAAAGTGTAGCAATATCAAGATTATATACCAGTATTTATAAGAATATTTACAGAAATGTCCTCAGACATTTATATGCTTCAGCCTAAACAGCTGATCTTGGCCATAACATTCGCATCGTGATGTGCAATTAACATTCAATATATCGGGTTACCAATTTTTATCAAGCAATTAAGCTAAATAGTGTATCTATTGACTATGTTCATGATTCAAATTTCAAATAAACTTGTACAAAATTGTAGAGGTTTTAACGATTATATGCTGTGGAAATGTCTTAAGTAGCTCGAACAGATTATCCAAGCGTTGCCGTTGATTAGGTGAAGAAAAACATGTAGGATCGCTCTATAAGAATGACGACGCCAATGTCTCCAACAGACATTAAAATACCAGAAAAACTCATCTATATTAACGTGACACCAAACACGGGTGTTGACTACTCCCGATAATGTATATTAATAATACTTGTTCATTTTTCTTGACTCCAAGTCAAGCTTTCCTGGAATGATTTAATCAACTTTGTAAGTGGTGTTCAAAACTGCTATACTATATCTCACTCACACAATTGCATTAAATGCAATTATTTACGTTAATACTGTGGAAAATACATGCCTCAAAATGACATCCTAAATTAATTAATCTCAAATCAATACCTAATAGAAGGTAAAACTGATCTTTTCCTGAATCAGGATAGCCTCCAACTTCGGTGGGCTTCGAAGTATTAGTGGATAAAACTTACACCATGAAAGCAAGTTAACTAATCAGGTTAATCCAATGACAATCATTAAGTAAATCCGCTAATAAATCTGCACTCACAAAAGCGAATTGCTTTCCATAAAAAATAATCCAACAGGGGGATTAAAACTATATATGCAACGAACACCAAGATAAACATTCCAAGATTCAAATCGCTGCGAGAAAGCGAAGTTCCTAACAGAACAGTAGTACATGAAAAACATGTACTGGCCTCAAATAAATCAGTGTTCCAAACACTGAGAAACAAACGCGATTAAAACTATGCTTAGACAAAGTATTGGAGATCTTCCCCTAAATTCTCTTCTCGGCAAATAAAAATACGCACTTCTAAGAAATTACTGATTCTACTGATTAAATGATCCAAACTAGTAATACACAAGGGATGGATTCGTTAAGCGAATACAAAATCCCGGGAACACAGCAAGTCAGATTCGCCAGAAACATCGAACCTAAACTTATGAATACCCATTTAATCTACAAAAAAGGAAGGAAATGACAATTGCAATTGCTAACAAGTGCCTCCACTAAGCTACGTTATAGAGTCTGCTGGTCCAGTACCATTTGTTGCATCTTGAAGCGTCTTAAGCGGGATATATAAATATCTGATGAAAATCCAGGGTATCACCAGATAATACACTCTTCTTCTTCTCTGGGTCTGGGAATGGAACCCGGGTCTGCAGCGCACCCGCATACTGGTCAGGCGACCATACAAGCATACTCCCTTCATGCCAGAAATACTATCATCCGCCTGAGAAATAGGACTGTCCTACATGTCGCAGCTCCGGAAAGCACTCGCGAACAACCACTGGAGTGCGGTGAAAATATACTCCTCTCCAACAAGGAGAATGCAGTTGTGGCTGGCAGTCCTTTCGCTTATGCATTTCTCATGAAGCTACCCCATTTAAATTAGCCTGCCATTCTGGAAGTCATAACTATAACATTGACCTTCCCCACTGACATCTCAGACGATAATATGCGTTCTAGTGTCTGCATAATGTACAGCTTAACAAGTCCTGAAGTTAGCATGCATCAGCACAATCATACACGTTACTATTACTCGTGATGAAGACCTCACAAGGTTTCGAAATGGCTGCCTTGGTAATGGACACCGCTGGACAGAGACATACAGTCAGTCCACGTTCCGCTTCGACACAATTCTTCTTGACCAAGATGGCAGTATACATTTACAACTGTTCTGATAATATCTCAGATCCATAATGAACTGGTAGCTTTAATAAATACTTGAGCACGGTACACGTCCGCTTGTCGAGGCACGAAAACCTCTGCACGTTTCTAACGCACTCTGAAAAAGAACTGTTCGGCTTCGCTGAGTATACACGTGAGCCGTCTCCACGCGAAGTTATCACAGCCTGCCTTGCACCTGCGATCTCGCTTGCTAGCCGCGTTGCGTAACCACATATGACACTCCGAATACAACAGTTCACGTCCAAGTGAAATCGCCTTGCTTGCAGCCAAGCGTCACAGCAAGCAACCCCCACTCCTGCCTTCCTTCATCGATATCTCGATGTGTCAATAACTCGCTTATGGCTTGATCATTATAGATGCTATTCTTGCACGTCGCTTGTTATATTATATTCCTCATATGAAATAGCTTTCTGCTATGGTAATCTGCGTTCAGTGTCCTTTGAAACATCTTCTAATACTCTAATTCGCTTCAAAACAATAAAGATAATCCTGTAGCCTGGATCGATATATGACATGACGTCACGTACACGTTTATTGATCGGTCTGTCTGAGAGTCCACCCACTCGGGAATGCTCGTTACTTTCCGATCTCAAACCGAATGACACTTCTCATATTAGCAGCGTGATATATCATGACTTGACTCACGAGCTCGACAGCATCGCGTCTCTCGTCGTCTCCATTACAGTATCTGGGCATAAACTTATGAAAATATACGGTACATTTCCCCACTGATATCTCAAATAAAAGTCATTCTGCTTTTATTTGCACCAATCTAGGTAATTTCGATATATGTATCGTTATTTTCTTACAGATCTTAAACAATCTTCTCCACAAATCTCTTGAGGTTTTTAGCATTAAAACGTCCTATAACTTCTCTACCATTTGTGGTTACAATCTCGTAGCAGTTATTTCCAAATGCTCTTGCTAGCATATAGGGGCCATGAAAGACATGAGAGAACTTCGTGTATATCTTCTTTTTAACTTCTGCTTTTGACGATTTCTTGATAAGAATTAAATCATTCACTCTCAGCGGTGGACGATATCTTTTATTCTTAATTCTTTTCTGCCTCTTTTCGGCTGCATCCATCAGTTTTTCTCTTGCTGCATGTATTCGTTCTAGCTCTGTGGGTTCAGCGTCCCTTGGCAGAAATCTAACAACTTCTGTCCAGGCTCTCTCTGGCCTTCTATTTAAATGGACTCTCATCGGAATATCAGCTCGACTTTCATGGAAAGTTGAATTCAGACATTCTTCCATGACTGGAACATACTAGACCCAACTTGCATGGTCGTCAGGGCAGTAAATTCTTGCGAATTTGCTAACCTCTGCCATAATTCTCTCTGAGACGTTAGATTCGGGATATCTCACGCTCGAGAAGATGTGTTTGATACCCAATCTGATCATGGCATCTTCAAAACTCTGCGCAGTAAACTGGGTTCCATGGTCTGACAATAAAGTTGCAGGGATTCCAGCTTTCCGAAAAGCACTGTTCTCCAATCGACTAAGGACTTGGGCTGATGTGACTCTTTGCATAGGGTCAAGGGTCACAAATTTTGAAAATACATCCACCGTTACTAAGAGGAACTGGTTCCCCCTAGCCCCCTTCGGACAAGGGCCGAAGATATCGCAAGCCATTAGCTCTCTCGGCCCTTCCGGAATAATGGACCGAGGTTCTTCCTTCGTCAGAGCAGACGGGAATTTCCCACGTTGGCACTCTGGGCATGACCTGATAATGGTTGCTATGGAGCCCCGCATTCTCGACCACGTGAATGTTTCTAAAAGCGTTCGAAACGTTTTATCCACACCCCCATGACCAATCGTGCAGTGGGCTAACCACACCAAACCAGTGATCAGCTTAGGATGGACTTCAATTCTGATTTTCGTCCTCTCTCGGTCAATGTATTTACAAACTGTGTCGTCACACAACAGGAATTTCACAGAGCGTCTCCTAACCTGCTCGTAATTAGGATCAGTGTCGTCCATGGTGCCTCTCAAAAACCCGTACATTTGTCTAGTTGGGGTGTGTCTCTTCTGTGACACGGCAATCTTGCGAAGCTTGTCTAGGGTAAGTTCTTGCTCCCTCTCCAACTGTACAGTGTTAATCTCGATTTTGCTTACTGGATTTCTTGAGCATCCGCGAGCAGATTATCCTTCCCAGGCTGGTGAACGATGGTGGCATTGAACTGCTGGAGAAACAATGTCCACCACGTCAGCCTGTCACTGGAAAGGTCTGTTTGCATCATAAACTGGAGCGCTCTGTGATCTGTTATAATGACCACTTGATGTCCCAGCAGAAGTTTCTTCCACTTTTGAAGGGCTGAAACGAATGCTAACGCTTACAATTCGGTAGTGTAATCGTTTCTCTCATGCTCCTGCAGCTTTCTGCTGTGAAAATCCAAGTAGTGCTTTCTCCCGTCCTCGTCCTTCTGATAGAGGACAGCACTTACCCCTACTCTTGATGCATCTGACTCGACGTAAAACGTTCGATTAAATTCCGGATATTCTAGTTTGATACAATTCTGAAGCATATGTTTCGCCTCTTCAAATGCCCTATTTGTCTCTTCTGTCCACTTCCACCTATTCTTCTTCTTTAGAACTTCATACAGCGGAGCCATTGGTGTGGAGTATCCCGGGCAGTGACTACTAAGGAATTGGCACATGCCAAGAAATTCTCGTAGTTGCTTGATCTTTGCAGGTCTGGGGAATTTACAGATGGCTTCTATTTTTTTCGTATTCGGGTGATACCCGTGTTGATCAATAGTATGGCCTATAAACTTGATCGACTCATGCATGAATTGGCATTTCTGCATACTAACTTTGATGTTTGCATCTCTGAGATTCTCAAACAACTGTCTCAGGTGTATCAAGTGTTCTCTGACATTTTCTGACGATATAATCAGGTCGTCGATGTAGCAGATCACATTACGTTTTACTGCTTCAGTTAGTTTAGCGTCTAGGGCTCTAATAAGTGCCGGACCACTGTTTACCATACCAAATGGTACGCGACAGAACACAAACGTGGTCTGGTCGAACAGAAAATCAGTATACTGTCGACTATTTTCTTCTAGTTCAACCTGATAAAAGGAAGCGGTCAGGTCTAGGACACTGAAACACGCCTTCCCTTTAAATTTCCTTAAGAGCTCTCTAATCTTTGGTGGTCGGTCTGTCTCAAGCATGATTCTGGTGTTAATTTTTCTGGCGTCCAGACATAGCCTCAGCTGTCCATTCGCTTTTTTAACAACCGTGATGGGATTGAGATATGAGGAAGCCTGCTTTTTGATTATACCCTCTCTTTCCATCTTGACAATTATCTCTTTTACCTCTTCATGGTATTTTTCGGGTATGGGATATAATTTTGCTTGATACGGGGATTCATCCGTCAGCCTAATCTGATATTTGAAGTCTCTTATAAGACCTGGTTTGTCATCGAATATGTCATAATATTCTTGAATCAAATCATCAAATTCTTTCTCTACATCTTCGAATCCTTCTGCCTTTGGAGTATAACGTTCCTTTTCTCCCTCGGATTCTCCCACTACATTCTCCAGGATTTCCAATCTGGGGATTTCTATGTCATTTTTCTTACTGTTTGTTTCTTCATGGACTGTCCTATCTACAGTCTCTTCCCGAAATTTTATTATCCTCTGATCCATATCAATGATACCCCTGGCCTTTGTGATGAAATCGATTCCCAATATTACATCAAAATTAATGTTCTTCACGGTGATAAACACATGTTCATACATTTTCTGGTTGATCCCAAACTTCATAAGAACTTGAATTTTACATGTCATACTATTGTCTTTAAATATCCCTCTGATCTTTGTCGGAGAAGCAGGCAACGTAATGAACTGATTTTCCATCTTCAATCTCTCAAAACATTCCTCATTCACAATCGAAATCATGGCACCTGTATCCACGAGAGCTTTACATTGTTGTCTGCCGACTTGAACATTAATAATAGGTAACTCTACCGTTCTTCCTGTAGGTTGATCCTTTTGTTCAAATAATAAATCATCATCTGTGGTTTCAAAAATTTCATGTATGGTAATTAGATGCGAATGTATGCCAACGTCAGTCTCTATTCTTACTGCGTAATTGACGTTCTCTTTTCTCTGTCAGGAATTCTTTCCTGACTTCTGTCCTTTCTGCTGGTGCTGGCTTGAGCCTGATCTCTCACTCCCTCCTTTCTCTCTTTTGACCTTCTTCGTCCTTCTTCTGGGGACCTATCTTGCCCTCTCTTGAGCCTATCCTGCTGTCTCTTTCTTTCATATTCCTCTGTTCTGTAATTTTTATATCTGGAATAACCTTGATTCTGTCGGTTATCGCCTTGATTCCGGTTGTACTGAGCTTCTCTCCTATTTCTGTCGTATGGAGCTTCTCTCCGATCCCTGTCATATGGAGCTTCTCTCCGGTTACTGTCGTATGGAGCTTCTCTCCGATCCCTGTCATTCTGACTATATCGACTGTTATAATAGTTTCTGTCATCATATCGACGTTGCCAAGGTCTACTATTTTCATCTCTCTGTTGGTCGTTCCATCTCCTATCATTCTGATAGCTATTCGTGATTGGACCTGTTCTATTTTCATTTCGAGGTTGGAAACGCTCAGTTTGTTGAGTCCTATTCATCATGACTGCGTTTACAGTCTTAGGTTCCTGTCTAGAACTCTTGGTGACTGTCAGTTGCGTCATTAAACTAATATGATCGAGGCGACGCAGTAGATCATCCATCGATGCTAAGGTCGAGATACCAGAGGTTATGAGTGACTTCCTAACTTCAGCTGGAAGCTGTCGCGATATGGCTTCTACTAATTCAACCTGCGACAAGGGTGGATCAAGAAATCTCAGTTTAGCCAACTGACAAGCGAAATATTCTGCATAACTAGTCGGTCCTGTACTAGCATATTTCCTTGAATAAATATCGGATCTTATGTTCTGTTGGACCTCAATTGACCAAAAATGCTGTAAAAACGCTTGTGTGAACTGGTCAAAATCCTCAAAGGTGTATCTGAACGCTTTGAACCACTGAAGAGGAGCGTCCGATAAAAATCTCTCTACTACCCGCAATTTCGTTCATGTGGCACATGAGATTCCACAAAATAATCTTGAATGCCTCTAATAAATTCTAAAGGAGTGGTTCCATCTAGATTGTTATATTTTCTTGGTTTATCTTCAAAGTTCCTAATGATGGTTATATTAGATGCCCTATCTGACGTTCTTGTGACGTTACTATGTGCACCTATATTGGGAGTTGAAGAAGTAAATTCTTCCGCTTGGGTTTGGAGTTCTGATGTGCGAGGTATAGCCCTATTCGACTGTTCCATCGGACTAAAATGAACAGACGTTGGAGCCTTAAAAGATTCCTGAATGTCAATTCCCTTTTGTTCCTGTACTGGGTTAACTGGCTCATCTACAACGACTCTAAAATCACTATTTATTAGCAATCGCAATTGTTCTTTAAGAGTATCCAAGTTGATACTACCTCCCAAATTAATACTTTCGAGGCCTTTCCTTAGCTCATTGATCTCGGAAGTTTTCATTTCCCTTATCTCGTTTAAATCAATCTGTCCCTATTCAATCTTAAGTTCTACGGCTTTAATTCGAGTTTCTAACCCTGTAAAATTGTCTATCTGTTTTTCTTGAACAGCATCCACTCTTTTATTTAAATCAGTCCTTACATCAATGATTTCCCTAGTGGCATTGGAAAGTTGAGTGGCAAGACTCTTTTCTATACTAGATTTAGCATTTTGAAAACTATCCTCATTGACCTTAATTCATTTCTTGTTTTAAAAGAGCAAGATTCTCATTAATAATAGTTTTGAGGTCGATGTCAAAGTCTGCCTTAATTAATTTAGTATGATCAGTCACTTGAGTCTGCAACGTGCTCATTTCACCTTTCAAATGCTCCAAACTATTTTGCGTTTGACTGGTGTCGTGAGTAAATTGCGACTGTAGTGCATCAATAAGGTCCTTCCTTTCCTTTTTACCCCTTTCGAAATCCCATTTGATTTCGCTACGGAAATTGATATTTGACTGTTCCATTTCATTAAGTTTTATTTCAGTATAGGCTTGACTTGACTCGATCTAAATTACTTGGGATTGGATCTTGGTTTGTTTCGACTCAATCTGATTGACATCATTTTGAATGTTCTTAACCTGAGATTGTATTTCTTTCTGTGTGGTTTATACTAAACCCATGTCTGTTTTCAGATCGTTAACCTGTGCTTGCATCATTCTAACATTAGTGCTAACATCTTTAACAGTTTTTTCAACCTCTTTTTTACTTTCCTGTACTTCATCGAGATTAGTTTTGACATTAGTGATCTCTTTATTAAGATTAGCCTGGGCATTCCAAACTTCTATTTTAACATTGCCAATATCTGTTTGAAGACTAGTTGTAACATTGCTAATTTCAGTTTTAACATTGCTAATTTCAGTTTGAAGAATAGTTGTAACATTACTGATGTCAGTTTGAAGACTAGTTTTAACATTGCTAATTTCAGTTGTAACATTGCTGACGTCAGTTTTAATACTGGTTTCCATGGATTGTTGATTCGACCTAACATGACAAACATTAGCCTGAATTTTTTTTTGAATTGTCTTTAATTTCTCTCATGGATGACCTTAAGTTATCTAATTCACCCCGGATGCCTTCAGTTACTGCATCCTTGAGAATCTCATTATTATGTGTTGCATTTTCATACATATTTTCAAATGTAGTCTTGGTTTGAGATTTGATATTCTCAATGTCATTATTGAGATGCTGTAGCTTGCCTTCTATCATCTCAAACATTTTTTTAAAGTCTGCAAGAGTGACTGCCTGGTTATCAGCCATAATTCAACACAAATACACTTGTCACTAGAAAACATGGGAACACTTCACGAGAAAGCATAGCGAAAACATTTGCACACAACCAGAAATTGCCATAAGAGTGCGTATTTTTATTGCCTTGCATTAACTTATATTTAAACTTAAATTAAATTCATGTCATCCAGTATCATTCTGAGATTGCCCAAAATCCCAATATGTGTGATATTTTAAATCAGAGATGGTCCTAGATTATATTATAAAACAAAATTAAACTTACACGAAGCATCCTAACTTAAAAATGATGTCAGCAAAAATCATCAGCCGGAGTTAAATAGGACAAATCACCTATGTGCAACTCACACGTGTGTTACAATAAGTGTCTCACTCGACTGAACACGTCAAATGAGATTACTGTGAATAACTCTTATTGAACAAGTTCTAGTCGTTTATAACCAAATAAAAAGTGTGGCACCACTCCAATATATTTAAATCAAGAATCTGATAACGGTTGCAATACTACCAAAATCAAGTAGCTCGAGTAACATCGTAATTGATTTTATTCCACAGGAATTTCAATAATTTGTGCCAAGATATTGATTCACCATTATCCATGTGCCTTCATCACAACTACAACGAAACACGATGTCCCAATTCGCGCTCGGTATAGCATGATAATAAGATTGGTCTCCATTCTCTGGTGTTCCAATTTTATTTTAGGCCTACAAATGTGGCTATAAATCTGGTATACCAGGTCTATTCGAACCCGTAACGTTGGCCTCCACAAAACTATGGCTATAAACCTGGTAATCCAAGTTTATTCGGGCCCAAACGTTCGGCGCCACATAACTATGTACCCGAAACACTTACCAATACCTGGTGAAATCCCTCGATGGTCTCTGGATCGTAGAACCTGAAAAAATGCCCGGCGAAAAACCCTCCCAGGTCCTACCACCAAGTAGAGGAATTAATGGGGTACTAATCATCCTATCAGGCTGTTTTAAGAATGACCATGGCTACAACGAACGAAAAAACAAGAAACTAGCTCAAGAACACGAAAAACGACTCTAAAAAGAACTACCTCAAGGGTGGAATACCCTGGAAAAAGAAAATCCAAGTGATGGCCATCTTAAAACGACCTCCAATCTCTTCGTTAAAATATCACACCATGATTTAAAATTGGGAAAACAATTTATTCCAAGAGAACAAGGTAACAGACAAGAAAATAAAAAAAAAATTAATTCCTTGTCGCCAAGAAAACAAAATCACAGCTAAACACAACTGTAGTAAGAAAATCCTACATGATTCCAGAAATGGATTACGATCATCACCTACACGCTGGGGTGATTTAAAAAATTAATCTCACACTATGTAATAATAATGCATCAATCTCCTAATGATATTAGGAGGGCTGGATGAAATATTAGACGATGAATAAAGAAGAATTATCAAAATTTATACACGTGTATCGTCTTAAACGATATTCCAAAAGTTTAGCAATATCAAGATTATATACAAGTATTTATAAGAATATTTACAGAAATGTCCTCAGACATTTATATGCTTCAGCCTAAACAGCTGATCTTGGCCATAACATTCGCATCGTGATGTGCAATTAACATTCAATATATCGGGTTACCAATTTTTATCAACCAATTAAGCTAAATAGTGTATCTATTGACTATGTTCATGATTCAAATTTCAAGTAAACTTGTACAAAATTGTAGAGGTTTTAACGATTATATGCTGTGGAAATGTCTTAAGTAGCTCGAACAGATTATCCAAGCGTTGCCGTTGATTAGGTGAAGAAAAAACATGTAGGATCGCTCTATAAGAATGACGACGCCAATGTCTCCAACAGACATTAAAATACCAGAAAAACTCATCTATATTAACGTGACACCAAACACGGGTGTTGACTACTCGAAGTCACAAACAGATTGGCACTTACCGGCTGAAAAAGCACTTACCGGCTCAATCTAAAATAGGCCTAATGCTTCAACAAGCATGAAATCTCACAAATATGCATCATCCCAGATGTGCATCCAAAACACAACAAGGTTATACGAACCTTCACAACACTACTATTATTTTTAATCTCAATATTCACACAAGAGCTACAAACATGCTTAACTCACACACTAACCTTAAGCACGTTGTTCAAAGTCGAGATACTGAAACATTCCACTAGCAAATTTACCTATCGTGCCTCCCGATAATGTATATTAATAATACTTGTTCATTTTTCTTGACTCCAAGTCAAGCTTTCCTGGAATGATTTAATGAACTTTGTAAGTGGTGTTCAAACCTGCTATACTTTATCTCACTCACACAATTGCATTAAATGCAATTATTTACGTTAATACTGTGGAAAATACATGCCTCAAAATGACATCCTAAATTAATTAATCTCAAATCAATACCTAATAGAAGGTAAAACTGATCTTTTCCTGAATCAGGATAGCCTCCAACTTCGGTGGGCTTCGAAGTATTAGTGGATAAAACTTACACCATGAAAGCAAGTTAACTAATCAGGTTAATCCAATGACAATCATTAAGTAAATCCGCTAATAAATCTGCACTCACAAAAGCGAATTGATTTCCATAAAAAATAATCCAACAGGGGGATTAAAACTATATATGCAACGAACACCAAGATAAACTTTCCAAGATTCAAATCGCTGCGAGAAAGCGAAGTTCCTAACAGAACAGTAGTACATGAAAAACATGTACTGGCCTCAAATAAATCAGTGTTCCAAACACTGAGAAACAAAAGCGATTAAAACTATGCTTAGACAAAGTATTGGAAATCTTCCCCTAAGTTTTCTTCTCGGCAAATAAAAATACGCACTTCTAAGAAATTACTGATTCTACTGATTAAATGATCCAAACTAGTAATACACAAGGGATGAATTCGTTAAGCGAATACAAAATCCCGGGAACACAGCAAGTCAGATTCGCCAGAAACATCGAACCTAAACTTGTGAATACCCATTTAATCTATAAGAAAGAAAGGAAATGACAATTGCAATTGCTAACAAGTGCCTCCACTAAGCTACGTTATAGAGTCTGCTGGTCCAGTACCATTTGTTGCATCTTGAAGCGTCTTAAGCGGGATATATAAATATCTGATGAAAATCCAGGGTATCACCAGATAATACACTCTTCTTCTTCTCTGGGTCTGGGAATCGAACCCGGGTCTGCAGGGCACACGCATACGTGTCAGGCGACCATACGAGCCTACTTCCTTCATGCCAGAAATACTATCATCCGCCTGAGAAAAAGCACTGTCCTACATGTCGCAGCTCCGGAAAGCACTCGCGAACAACCACTGGAGTGCGGTGAAAATATACTCCTCTCCAACAAGGAGAATGCAGTTGTGGCTGGTAGTCCTTTCGCTTATGCATTTCTCATGAAGCTACCCCATTTAAATTAGCCTGCCATTCTGGAAGTCATAACTATAACATTGACCTTCCCCACTGACATCTCAGACGATAATATGCGTTCTAGTGTCTGCATAATGTACAGCTTAACAAGTCCTGAAGTTAGCATGTATCAGCACAATCATACACGTTACTATTACTCGTGATGAAGACCTCACAAGGTTTCGAAATGGCTGCCTTGGTAATGGACACCGCTGGACAGAGACATACAGTCAGTCCACGTTCCGCTTTGACACAATTCTTCTTGACCAAGATGGCAGTATACATTTACAACTGTTCTGATAATATCTCAGATCCATAATGAACTGGTAGCTTTAATAAATATTTGAGCACGGTACACGTACGCTTGTCGAGACACGAAAACCTCTGCACGTTTCTAACGCACTCTGAAAAAGAACTGTTCGGCTTCGCTGAGTATACACGTGATCCGTCTCCACGCGAAGTTATCACAGCCTGCCTTGCACCTGCGATCTCGCTTGCTAGCCGCGTTGCGTAACCACATATGACACTCCGAATACAACAGTTCACGTCCAAGTGAAATCGCCTTGCTTGCAGCCAAGCGCCACAGCAAGCAACCCCCACTCCTGCCTTCCTTCATCGATATCTTGATGTGTCAATAACTCGCTTATGGCTTGATCATTATAGATGCTATTCTTGCACGTCGCTTGTTATATTATATTCCTCATATGAAATAGCTTTCTGCAATGGTAATCTGCGTTCTGTGTCCTTTGAAACATCTTCTAATACTCTAATTCGCTTCAATACAATAAAGATAATCCTGTAGCCTGGATCGATATATGACATGACGTCACGTACACGTTTATTGATCGGTCTATCTGAGAGTCCACCCACTCGGGAATGCTCGTTACTTTCCGATCTCAAACCGAATGATACTTCTCATATTAGCAGCGTGATATATCATGACTTGACTCACGAGCTCGACAGCATCGCGTCTCTCGTCGTCTCCATTACAGTATCTGGGCATAAACTTATGAAAATATACGGTACAGTACTGTGCCCTTATTCCAAATGAGATGTTAGCCAAAAGCCGAAGATTAAATGGATCGCAGCTTCTAGTAGTACCCGGATAAAAATAACTACCGGAGGCTACTGGCCTAACACACATTGGAATAAGGAACGTGAATACGTACTACTCTATAATGGTATGGTTCAACACCACTGGGTTCGAATACTACGAGTAAAATACGGGAGCATTGAGACACTCACATCTCTCGGCGTAACGGGAATAGGTTAAAGTATGGAACCACTAAATTACAACCATATCATTTATACCTTAAACCCCCACTACGATAAATGATAACTTGAATTTCTATAAAAGACTGCAAGCATACGCACATACGTGCTAGATATTTATTAATCAAATGTCAACAAAGCTTCTCCAAATATCCAGAAATATTTACAACATGACTCGCAAAAATACCTTAAATTACAATAAAAGGTCGTTGAAATCCAATGGTGTATCGTTAAAATATCAAAAACTCATAAATCCTGCACCTCCCTGCTGTATCCAGAATCCAGGATCGTTACTAAAAATGCTGTAAATGCCTAAATTCCGACGCAAATGAAAATATATAGCGATGGCCTGTCGCTATAACAATCGCAAGATGTTACTCTATACATGAGATCCTGCTTCCTAATCCTTAATCCTATTCCTAATCTCAATCGAATGCAATAAATAATAAAAAAATATTAACGGTCAGATTATCAATAGTGTTACGTGCCACCCCCTAGTGGCACTTCCGTTAACTGGATTGCGGTGGATAGAAGCACAACACAGATTTTTCCTTTAAAGAAACGTATTAGCTTTATTGCGGGCCAGAAAGATACACCACACAAATAGCAAATACAAGAAATTAGTATCTCACTCTAGTTTCTTCTTGTAGGGAACAGTTGCCTTTCACTTGTCAATAAGCCACAGAAGTTAATCCCTCCCGGTGGCCTCGGTAGAACTACCTGCAACACTTCCTTGAATACACAAGCTACAGTTATTTACGATAGCCAGTCACTCACCACTACACTCTGCTTCGCTGTCCGCTGGCTATGGAAACAGCTTCACTAGGGTTTCGCAAGTCACGTCACCAACAACTGTCACTCAGGTAAAAGCACGCACTAGCTCCAAAAAACACTGTCCACCTCGCTTGCCAGGTCGCTCTTATATAGCAGGCTGGTGATTCAATGAATGCTTCTATACCCGTCCAGGATTCACGGCTTCTCGAGATTTCCATCACTGGCTGGGTCACGAATATTCTGGACCATCCCTTTTGTCCTAGTAGCCCTGTTGCGTAAGGCGCAGGTAATACAGAGAGGCAGAGCATAGCCCGGGGCGGCGGTGACTCACGCGGCGAGGCGACGAAACAAACTCACAGCCGTAACACCAGCATTTACATTATTTAAATTAAGAAACATTTTCTACCATAAATATCTTATGAAACACTTTTCCAAATAACTGTAGTCATATTTAGAATTACATGTCATAATTGGGATCAATAACCCGTTCATCGAAGCCTAGGTTACCATTCAATCACTCCTCTCTATTCTTTCCACATTTAAAATAAATATAATAATAATATAACCTTTAAATAAATAAATACCAGGAACGCTATACGGTTTGTTCACGTGTTGACACAGACTGTACCACAAATCCTCACATTCCTCTCATCAGCTGTTCGCCCCAACACAACATAGCTTGCTTCAACTACGCCTCATCTACCGTGCATTCTCTCTCTACCGGTGAAATTTCTCACTCACCATATCGATGCTTCCTTTAATACTTTAAAATACCTAAGACCTCTCTTGAACAACTTGAAATATATTAGGCCTTCTCAAACAACCTTTAATATGGTATTGGGCTTTCATCGTTCTACATAACGGAATATTGCCCCATGTAATACTTTTCCAACTCACTTCAACTCAACACTCGTGCATGCCAAGGTTATCACACGCACAAAAATTAATACTGTCACTCATTCAACTCGAGTGAATACTTTACTTACCATAATCTTTTATTTAACAACGGAGCCTCTCTAAGGTTGCAGGGAACAGTATGCATACCTCCAATGTTCAATCAGAATTGAATCATTCCACTCTCCAAACATTTACTTATCATGCTTCGAAATATATAATAAAAACAGCTGATCATAGTATGTCTTTAAAAGTATTTATAAGTTCCTCTTTTAATTCACTGGTATTTCATAATAAGCCTTTAATATCAATAGCATTCTAGAAAGATTTCCTTATAACAATCATCACAACAAATGTGATATTCTTTAGTACTGCAGTTTCAAAAACATTTGTCTTTCTTTCGTAAGAATATTTTTTAACATTTACTGAAATACTGTAATTCCACAATTACAACCTTCATTTCACGATAACCATATTAATCGTGTTCGTTTCTTTAGTTGCAAGATAATAAAACAATCTCAGATTGTTTGTTAGAAAATGATTCTCTGACTATGTCATAACAGCTGACTTCCAACATATGATCTGGCATTGATCATGAAAACTATTATTATATTTTCAAGCTTCAACTAAAATGGAAATATCTGAGAATACTCAAATCAGATACTATGAAATAAAAATCCTGGAATAGGATTTTTCTGAAAATCCAAAATAAGAATTCCTAAAATTCGAAATTCCTAAAATTCGAAAATCGTTGACATATGAAAATCAACTTAACAGACGAAAATCCACATAGAAAAGAAAATCTATGGTGAAAGACGAAAATCTTCATCAAAGAATTATAACTTCGAAATCCAAACTGTGAAAATTCCAAAAATCTCAAACCAAGGACTCGAATAGTCCTCCCTAATAACTTAATTGACAACTAACATGACGAAAACAATACAGAAGAACTGACTTCCTAAAATATCCATCAACAACGAAGAAATACTTGAAATCGAGGAAATACAGAAATTACTAAAAATGCAATAAAATAAAAAGTGGTCACTCACAGATAAACTCACAAGTCACAAACTACAGATCTGAACTACATAAGGGATTTTTCATCTTACTTTGTGTCGGTTAGAGTTGTTCAAACGATGATAAGCACTTTTCACTTTCCAACTTGCTGTTGGTGCTACAGGCACTTTTCAGGATTCGATCTCCGAACTGCCATACAGCTAAACAGGACAAGCTGGTACGCCAATACAGGACCAAGGTAGTTCGCCTTCCAGGATCACCTCGCTCGTTCGCGTTCTTCCTCCGCGTTCGACCCCCGTCTGCACGTCTTCTCTCTTGTGCGTCAACTCGTTCATTCTTCTTTTCTTGGTACGGCATCTAGAAGTTCTCGACACCGCATCCCATCCTCTTCTTTACTTGTTCGGTTCATATTGTCTTTCAGCATCGTGTAATATTGAAGTGGCTGCGAAAATATCGTGTCGTCACCCGACATTTCGAGTTAAGTCACTCCTGACATCTTCAAGACCATTATGTAGGCTATATTTCCCATTACTGCGGAGAGAGCGGTGGGCATAATTTAGACAGGGACCGGTGTCGGACAGCTGCCTAAGGCTCGGTCAAACAGGACGCGGGCTGTGTTTGTTAATTAGCTCAAACAATCATATATACACACATCAAAAAAAGTTTTGCATCACCTCGGTTCCCAGATCTCCGGCATATAGACGTTGACTGTGTATATTGTATCAAAGATACAGTCCCTTTGACTGTTCATAGATGTCACTAAAACTGCTCAAAGATGTAAACAACCATGCATGAGCAGGGCCTATTAGACGGAGGGGGTACGACAGCCGATCAGTTCCAGTCATTCCACCAGGACGAAGGTACGCTGGTCATGTTGTCTGTAGTTCTACCATGCCTAGAAGGTCAATACCGCAGTTCGATCGCGTCCGCATTGTTACTTTGTGTCAAGAAGGGCTCTCAACAAGGGAAGTTTCCAGGCGTCTCAGAGTGAACCAAAGCGATGTTGTTCGGACATGGAGGAGGTACAGAGATACAGGAACTGTCGATGACAGGCCTCGCTCAGGCCGCCCAAGGGCTACTACTGTAGTGGATGACCGCTACTTACGGATTGCCGCTCGGAGGAACCCTGACAGCAATGCCACCATGTTGAATAATGCGTTTCGTTCAGCCACAGGACGTCGTGTTTCAACTCAAACTGTGCGCAATAGGCTGCATGATGCGCAACTTCACTCCCGACGTCCATGGCGAGGTCCAGCTTTGCAACCCCGACACCATGCAGCGCGGTACAGATGGGCCCAACAACATGCTGAATGGACCCCACAGAATTGGCATCACGTTCTCTTCACCGATGAGTGTCGCATATGCCTTCAACCAGACAATCGTCGGAGACGTGTTTGGAGGCACCCTGGTCAGGCTGAACGTCTTAGACACACTGTCCAGCGAGTGCAGCAAGGTGGTGGTTCCCTGATGTTTTGGGGTGGCATTATGTGGGGCCGACGTACGCCACTGGTGGTCATGGAAGGCTCCGAAACGGCTTTACGATACCTGAATGACATCCTCCGACCCATAGTGCACCCATATCGGCAGAATATTGGAGAGGCATTTGTCTTCATGGACGACAATTCTCGACCTCATCGTGCACATCTTGTGAATGCGTTCCTTCAAGATAACGACATCGCTCGACTACAGTGGCCAGCATGTTCGCCAGACATGAACCCTATCGAACATGCCTGGGATATGTTGAAAAGGGCTGTTTATGGACGTCTTGACCCACCAACCACTCTGAGAGATTTACGCCGAATTGTCGTTGAGGAGTGGGACAATTTGGACCAACAGTGTCTTGATGAACTTGTGGATAGTATGCCACGACGAATACAGGCATGCATCAATGCAAGAGGACGTGCTACTGGGTATTAGAGGTAGTGGTGTGTACTGCAATCTGGACCACAAATGCTGAAAGTCTAGCTGTATGATGGTACAACATGCAATGTGTGGTTCTCATGAGCAATAAAACGAGCTGAAATGTTGTTTGTGTTGATCTCTATTCCCTTTGTATTTAAAGGTTCCGGAACTCTTGGAACCGAGGTGATGCAAAACTTTTTTTGATGTGTGTATTTCAATCGCAACGTATCAATCATAACTGTACACATATCTGAATAGTACAATTTTCACTCTTCGGCAGGCTATAACTTTGGAACGGTAAGGCGGAGGATTTTTTTTCTCAATAAATGTTATAGACAATTTTGAGAAGAACAAATTTCTGATTCGCTCTTTTGTGAACAAAACATTTTTTCTAGGACAAAAAGTGAAAAAACACTTTTTTGGAAACTTTGGCGCCACCTAGCTTCTGCATTTCAAAACGTATGACATGACCACAAAGAGACGAATTGTATGTAGGTGACAATGTCCTCTACTTTTTTGTTTAAAAACCTTTTCTTTAAAATACGTCGATTCAGAGAAAAACGCTTTTCAATGTTTTTTTGAGTTTTCCGACAAAATGATTGTGCAAATTATTCTAAAATTCAGAGTTAAGCTTTTTTTTGTGCTTTTCTAACGATTTACAAAAAGCCAACCATAGAACAGTTTTTGGAACAAAAGGTTTTTTTTCTGTGCCGCTGTCCTGTACTAAGTTGCGTCAGAGTGGGTATATCAGTGGAATGTAATTCTTGTGCAAGAAACCAAACGACACGCTCAGTTGACCCGCAATCAGTCTGTGTGCTGCCTCTGGCTAGCAACACGATGGAGAACGTGCCTCCAGCCCGGAAAGAGGGATTCTCACGGCTGAGTGGTTCGGGAGGGCACATAATGAGAAGTAAACCAATTTAGTGACTGAGATCTTTAGAGATATAACGTACCACGCGTTTAAATAGGCTTAATGCTTAAGAGGAAAGAAAATAGTCTTTTCATTTTAGGAGCTTTGCAATATCGTGATCTTTTCAGCACCATATACTTGGGAGTGTGTAGAATTCGTCTCATAACGGGTGTTATTTTAGTATAATGATGTAGTTATATGTAACTGAGGACAGGATAGGAAAGGAGATTGTCGTGGCCTTAATTTAGGAACCATCCTGGCATTTGTCTTGAGTAGATGTGGGAAACTACGGAAAACCACTTTTAGGATGTCTGGGGCGGAAATCGAGCCGAACGCTTCTCAGTTTTGGCTCTCGAGGGTGTGTGTAACTCGTTCCAGCCCTAAGACCAAAATTAAATTTCCTGGAAGAGATGGGAATCGAATCCGTACCTCAGAGGTGAGAGCCAAGAATGTTAGTCAATAAACCACAAGCCCCTTCCAGTTTCCGACTACAACATACGAAAATACTATATGATTTAATACTGTTACCTAAGAACTTTAATATAGATGATGGTTAACCCTTGACCAGATCATGGCTGCCCTGTATAGTTTCGTTACCATCTTCTTCCCTGCCACGGGAAGTCATGGAGTAACAAATTGTTTCGACATGGCTTCCTATCGTATGCCTTTTCAGTTATCATCCTCTGGCGAGCCGAACATGTCCTCGGACACTCCCGGCACTAAAAGCCATACGATAAATAAATAATAATCAGTTATTATCATGTTCGAAGTCATTTTCATTGTTGCCTTAATAATAAAAATTAATGCTTTTCAGTCGGTCAACACGATGAAAAATTGTATTCACAACTAACAACACAACCGGCAAGCATATGCACAACAGTAATTAAGATAAACAAGACCCGTATTCAATGTCAGGTGTACACACAAGGCGTCAAGCAAATTACATTGGCCAAAGTGGTTGAAGTGGATACGAGATACAAAGAACACAGAAGTGCAATAAAATACGGGACACAATCGGCCGTATGTGAACATATGTTTGATGCAAGACACAGATTTACTAACATTGAAACAGGCTTAAAAAGCATTGGCTACATCACGAGCCGAAAGGAAGAACCCTCGATATACAGTAAGCAATCGAGATACACTTTGCTAAAATAAACGACTCTAATAATCTAAACGAAACACATTTATGGAGAATCACCTCTCTTTACACTTCTAGAAAGCACTCCAAGCAGGAAACGAGAAACAACATAACGGTGTAGCCAGGCTAGATAGGGGGGCAAAATAAGGGGAAACATGTTACTGGATTTGGATGTACTTTGTACCAGATGTTCAATAAACCAAGGCTGGCATTAATGGCAGTCCCTCAATAGTCAGGGTGCGCTTAAGGAGGGCTCCTTAGCTTATGCGTGACGAGAATGAAAATTGGTATTTAGTAGCAGAAGATGTCCAGAATACAGTAACATAGGCTACAACATATCAGAAAGATCTAGACTTAGGCAGCAAGACGAACATCAACAAGTAGGAATGCGGGAAAAGCCCAAGAAGGGGAATGGATAACGAGATAGCAGCCTGCACAAGGAAATTCCGTCCAGTTCAATGTAGCCAGTGGAAGTGGTAGCAGTTTTTACGACAACAGAACTCACATCGCTCAAACAATAAGCTAAGTTCATATTCATTTCCAACTTGACCATTCACTAACAATCACAGATATCGCATTTAACAAGCAAACGTGAAGGTCAATAATCACTAACAATATCTTAACAAAAAATTCATATAACTAACAAATGTCGACAAGCTGCGCAAATTTATAATAACTGATGTATTGTAAACTGTATTGTAAATACCATCACCTACATACTGCCCCCGTAAATTGAATTATTTAGGGACAAAATGAGAGTATTTTCGGTCCCCATGATAAAATTTAACCAGCAAATATACTGCTCAAAAAAATTAAAGCACCACTTTTTTCAAAGGCCACCAAATTGTGAAAAGTTGACCTACAAGCTCGAAATCTCAGTACGACGTTTATCCTGACGCCTACCAAGCATATGCTTCAGCACAACTCCCCAACTTGAGTAGTTTCGGGGTAGCACCCCGAAAACCAGCCCATTTTCGAAAACCGCAAATTGAAGTTTGCGAAAAACGCTGCAGGACTTGTCGCAGGTTGCCCAAGCAGTCAAAAATGAATGAGTCTTACTCTTAAAGGTTCCACAAACACGTAGAAATCGTTACATTTGACGTTTGGGCATTTTCAACCCCCTTCATCATCCCCTAAACATGGACTACCATTGGGGGCGTCTGAGAAGGTACCGGGTGTGTTTAACCATCTGAAAACCTACACACCGTCCTCAGTTGCTGATTGCAGTAAGTTCTTAAGGCCTCCGGCAATGTCCACACCCCCTAACACCCTCAACTGGCATGGGACCAAACCACCCCCTCTCGATTCACCCCTAAGGAAGGTTTTAATCGAGATGTTTATCAGTGCTGTGAATGCGGGGGTCTTCCCCTACCGTTTCAAAAAAGGAGCTGTGCCTTTGTCACCACCCCTTCCCCTGCAACCCCCGTTTGTATGATTTTTCGAATCAGGCCCATTTTAAGGGCTGAAACGAGATCTTAATCGCTGAAAGGGCTGCAAAGGTCCTTATAAGTAGTGGTGACACGAAATCAACCCCTTCCGATCGATGATTGACATTCCGTCCCCCAAATTCGAAATTTTTGCACCCCCAACCCTCCCTGTCTGGACGCGTAACGCGTCATGGCAGAGTTTTCAGAGTTGGATGGAAATGAAGCTTATGGCCTGCAATGGAGCCCAAAGCAGCAGGATGGATAGAAATTCATCGGTAGGTTGGGAAACGGGACCTAAATTTTTCAAAAAAGTGTACAGCCTACAGTAAGTACGCCCTGCATAGGCAACCCACATCACGTCCGTGCGTGTGGGTTGCCTATAATCGGCAATAGGTTACAAAGTTTGGCAATGAGAGAAAAATGACGTGATGTGGGTTGCCTATGCATTGGTGTATTTACTAGAGGCTGTTAACTTTTTTGAAACATTTTGGTCCCGTTTCCCTACCTACCGATGAATTTCGATCCAACCTGCTGTTTTGGGCTCCATGTCAGGCCATAAGCTTCATTTCCATCCAACTCTGAAAACTCTGCCATGACGCGTTACGCGTCCAGACAGGGAGGGTTGGGGGTGCAACAATTTCGAATTTCGGGGATGGAATGTCAATCATCGATCGGAAGGGGTTGATTTCGTGTCACCACTACTTCTAAGGACCTTTACAGCCCTTTCAGCGATTAAGACCTCGTTTCAGCCCTTAAAAAGGGCTTGATTCGAAAAATCATACAAACGGGGGTTGCAGGGGAAGGGGTGGTGACAAAGGCACAGCTCCTTTTTTGAAACGGTAGGGGAAGACCTCCGCATTCACAGCACTGATAAACATCTCGATTAAAACCTTCCTTAGGGGTGAATCGAGAGGGGGTGGTTTGGTCCCATGCCAGTTGAGGGTGTTAGGGGGTGTGGACATTGCCGGAGGCCTTAAGAACTTACTGCAATCAGCAACTGAGGACGGTGTGCAGGTTTTCAGATGGTTAAACACACCCGGTACCTTCTCAGACGCCCCCAATGGTAGTCCATGTTCAGGGGATGATGAAGGGGGTTGAAAATGCCCAAACGTCAAATGTAACGATTTCTACGTGTTTGTGGAACCTTTAAGAGCAAGACTCATTCATTTTCGACTGCTTTGGCAACCTGCGACAAGTCCTGCAGCGTTTTTCGCAAACTTCAATTTGCGGTTTTCGAAAATGGGCTGGTTATCGGGGTGCTACCCCGAAACTACTCAAGTTGGGGAGTTGTGCTGAAGCATATGCTTGGTAGGCGTCAGGACAAACGTCATACTGAGATTTCGAGCTTGTCGGTCAACATTTCAAAATTTGGTGGCCTTTGAAAAAAGTGGTGCTTTAATTTTTTTGAGCAGTATATAATTTCTGGACGTGTGACACAGGAGGGTGGTGTTATAAGCTCGAGGCTGTGGGAGAGCCCGATCACGTGATATATTGCACAAAGGACGCTTCTAGAAGTCTATATTTAGCATAGCAACAGCGAGTTTGGAGATTAATATTATAAATATTGTTATAAATTATGCTATTGGATCCCAGCCCAGAGCCAATGAGAAGAGGTCTTATTGAAGAAGGGATCAACTTCAATTACACAGTATGATGAAATTATGCATTTAGGCCCTAAGAAGAAGATTTTCTTATTTGGTAATGAAGAGAATATTAAGAGAAATTATGTCTGATACTTTAAAAACCGCAGATCGGTTAATCTACGCAGTGAAAATCCACAGCCTGCTTCCAGTCTCCGACCGGGTCAGGAATGGAATGAATGAAGCCCCCATCTAGCGGTGAGGATATGAACTGTGCCGGCTGCCGAGGCCTGACGCACTCCTCTGGGGCAATGATTAAATGAATGACAGATGAAATGAAATGATAGTGCAGAGTGTTGCTGGAATGAAATTTTGACAGGGAAAACCGGAGTACCCGGGGAAAAACCTGTCTGCCTCCGTTTTGTCCAGCACAGATCTCACATGGAGTGACCGGGATTTGAACCACGGACCCAGTGGTGAGAGGCCGGCGTGCTGCCGCCTAAGCCACGGAGGCTTAATCTACGCAGTAATAAGCATTAGTAATCTACGCGCCAAAAATTATGGTGGGAGATTGATATGGCCGCCAAAAATTCGACTTGGAGGGGGAGATCCAAGGATCGATGTTCTTATTCCAGCAGTCTTTGAAGAGTGAGGAAGTGTTTTTACTGGGTTAACGGAGATCCCAAGGCTTAGTCCGAGTGCGACGACTGTCGACTTGTGGAGACGCGAGGATAGCTAGGTGGAACGTAGGAGATCACCGCACTTCCATTCTACGTGAAGTTGCGAGGAACATTGAATTGATTATATCTCATATATAATTGAGATCTGAGTATAAATAAGCGAATATATATAAAGAACAGGTCGCATACTATATTCTGCGAAAAGTCGAGCGTTTTACAATTCACCGTTTCGACAATATAAGCCTGTCAAGTCAGATTTTCAAATGTGTTAGAAATAAAGCTGAATATCATTTTAAATTGCAACGTGAAGTTGGCGAACGCAGTTCAAGTGAACAGTAGCGGAGAACTTTTAATATTGGCGCAACACATAAACAGTAACCGAATGACTATTATTATTATTCAAGTAGTTTCATACAACATAAGTTACATTGTTGATATGATGACCTAAATAGTCATGCGCCAGAGACATATTCGATAACAGGAGTTAAGATACAACGATGGAGCTTCGTTAGACAACGTATTCTAGAATACAGACGTAGTGTACGGTCCATCTTGTGCATTTTCGTCGGTCTACGAACACTAATATAACATCAATTAGCAATGGAAATATTTCATTCACCGTTTATATTAATATTTCTATAATTATATTCAAATGATGAAGCTGATACATATTTATGACGGAGAATGAAGACTTTACACAAGAGATTTGTCAAGATGCTAGGGTAGCCCAGCAACCACAGAAGAAGGATGTCGTTCGAGCCCAGGCGAATGTTGGTGAATTCCAGAGAGGGACGTTTACTATCTCTGAGGTCGCAGATCCGAGGTTCGAATGCAGATCCATCTCAGTGTCTTGTACTGAAGAAACATCTAAAGTATTGTGGGAATACTTACATAGATCTTCAAGTTTTCGTCTAAATAAGGTAGCTGTGTATCTCATTAAGTAGTATAGAGCTTGATTAGTGATTTCTATATTTTCACATTTCATGTTTTTCAGTGTTTTCATGTATTTTACACTTCAGATGTGTGTTGAGATTTTTATGCTTCAAGATTATTTAGGAGATGATTGCCTTTCATCTATTTTTCGATTTTATTCTACGGATCAGTTGTGGAACTGACATTAAACACTTTGTTTGAGGAATCATATTGCCTCATGGAAGACTAGTCATTTCGACTCTCGAATTTTAATAATTTCATTTAAACCAAGTATTCTGACATTGTGTCATAGCTTCAAATTAAATTCTTATTAAATTTAATTTAAGCACTTTAATGTAACGACATATAATTTCAAGAACAGAAGAAACATCGAATGATATTGTTATATCATTATTGTACATAAACTGTCGACGATCTAGGAAATACTAGTCGTTTGATAAGACCGATGTCTTAATCCCTATGAACATTCTTTGTGTAGAGTGGAAAATCATTACGACATTGACGAACCTTTTTATTATTTGAAAAGCTAAGAGCTTTGTTCATTTAATATGTTAGTGGAAATACCTTTTGATAGAAGATTATTCAAATCTTTGGCTAGGAATTCAAAGCTAGTTTATCCCGGTCAAGATTGAATTCTATCTGACACTATAAATAACATATGTGTTATTTTATTCTATTTGTGTAACATCACGTCATTTTGTCGACATGATATTACAACGATATACAATTTATAGCTTGACAAGTGAGGTGAGACAGGAGTAGTATTTTTATTACATATATTTGCGACAGACGAGTTAACAGTTAATTATCTTGTTGTGGAGTAAACTTTAGGAGGTTAATCACGACTGTCTAATATCGTTCATTACAATTGGAAGTTTCGTTTGAAGAACTTAAGCATGTAAAATTGTAGTCCAGTAATCATGTGTAATGATACTGAGGGTCATGCCATTATTTGAGAGAAGTTCCTACATAAGATATGTTAATAACAATTAATCCTTTTTGGTTATTGTTTAACATAGTAGATGATAATTGTTTATGCCATATATATACTGTTATATGAGGATTTGTAGAGCTATGAAGTGCTCATGCGAAGGAGTTCCGCATTTTAAGGAAGTCAAATATTGTTGTTCTTTGATAAGAAGGCATGGATCATGATAAGAGCCGTTGTATACAAGTAGTCCAGTTCTTGTGAATTAACGATTTAGCTGTGCTAACAGGAGGGTTTCAGCGGAAATGCAACTTGAGAAAGATTGTCTACTTATGTCTATAATACTATTATTATATTTTATTATACCCGAAGTTATGTAATTACGTACAGTTAACTTTAATTAATCGAATGTATTATACCGACATTGTAATGAAACCTGTATAAGACGATGTGTAAGCAGTATATCAAAACTACGGAACGTTAGAGAAGGGTTATGTGAAAAACCAGTGTATATATTTAGTTAAGAATTGTATTTTAACCGAGAAGCCAGAATCTCGAAAGTGTCGTGTTAGCAACACAAAATAATGGATATGATTATGAACATATTTCATGTAAATAATTTTTGTGGAAATGATTTAATTAGTTAAACAATTTAGTAGTATTTATTAATCAATTGTTTTGAAATAGCGTGTGTTTTATGAGCGGATGTTTTTGGTATGAATGATTGTTCACTGTTAAGAGTAAATATGGTACCGAATTGGTCTTGAACAATTACGGGGTGCGAATGAAAGGGTGTATAATTTTTTTTAGAATGATTGTTTAAGAAACAGAGTAGTTATGTGAACTTTGTAAGATCTAAATGTTAATTTTTACGTGATTTTAATAAACGCACACACAAGCAGTCTTTATGTGGGCTAGCCAGAATGATTCACCGTTATGTTGGAGGCGATGCCATAATATGAACAGGTGTACACTCACCGCCTTGTATATAAATTGTAAAACCAGTTCCGAGTACGGCATGGTGCTGATATTTCGTTGATGAAACAATGTTAATGGACGTGCGTTTTACAAACGCAAGCTTGTGATGAAATCAGGTGTCTGGAATGCCACGAGTGCAAGAGCCTTCATTAAACGGTTTTATTTTACGCTGTGTAGGCCTAGAACAAGCCAAGATTTTATGCTCATAATTTTTAATACAGCATTGTAATTATATGTAGAGTTGAAAGGAGGTGTGAATGATTGCGTGTTTTTGTTTTAATTTATTGTTATTTTGTTTATACTAG
This sequence comes from Meconema thalassinum, assembly GCA_946902985.2. NCBI lineage: Eukaryota > Metazoa > Arthropoda > Insecta > Orthoptera > Tettigoniidae > Meconema > Meconema thalassinum. Next base: position 234,515,044 of record OX336389.2, on the reverse strand, counting down.
ATTAGTTTACCCTATTATTAATAAATTTTATTGAGTTTATTATCCGATGTGGATGGAGTGTGATTCACTTTAAATATAAGGAGACGAGTATTGTGGATGTATTGTAGGCGAAGCTGAATTCCCAGTCCCCGAGAGAGGTAAGTAAAGGTGAGTGCCCCGTGTAGTTGGTTGTTGAACCACAATATTCTTGTAACTGCTGTATGTAAATCCCTAAAGGCCATGTTGGAAGCGATTTCTAATGTAGTATTATCCGGAGCTGTTAGAAATAGGCAATCCAGCGGGGGCAATGGATATTCCAACAGGATCCTTTCCGGATTATCGCGTACAATAGGTGTACACAAAGATTTAACGGCCTAAGTGTAAAGGATCTGATGATGATCGCTTGACGATCAAAACTTGTCATCCAAGTTAATTTATTTATTATTCTCATGTTAATTATTTTCAGGCTTATGGAAACACGCATTACAATTGGGCACAATCGTGTTGACAGACTAAAACGCATTAATTTCGTTTTCGCCTATTCAGTTAATAAGGAAAGTTGTGTAATTTAGATCCAAAAGAAGGGATTTAACTATTATATTCAATAAAGTTATTGCATCATTGTGTACATTGTTGCCGTACAATGGCTCCCTAACTTGTCAGTCCAGGGACCCACAAAAGATATTTTAAGAATTTCACGCTTTTTTCATGGGGCAAAATTGACACCAAATGAGCGGCCTAAATTAGGTCACAATCACACTTAGCCTATGATTCTACCTAACAGGGGAAGTCATCTTTAGATCTGAATAATATTTAGAACGTTAAAAGCCAAACTATGTATTAGTAATGAACGTTTGGTGTTCTGAAACACAAGCTTGTAGTTTTACGTGACCATTAATCTCGCGATAATTTTACCGTGGAATCCGAAATACAGGACGTGATATTTCATTTCGAAAATGTCACTGGCATTGACCCGGAATGGAACTTGGCTGGCCTTGGTGAGAGGCAAGCAGCTTGACCACTGCACCACCACGCCCCCTTGTTCTGAAGCAAAGAGGAATACTAACGTTCGGTGATTTTAAAAAATGAAATGTCATAACCCACACTCATTTATTAAAATGCATTTAAATCAAATGCCTATATGGATAGTTACACTGTCAATATCACGGAACACGATTTATCAGAATCAGTGAAGCAGTTGCACGTTGGGATGAGAATCGAACCCACCCTACACGGCGGACTGAAATATTTCTTTTTTAATACGTATTTGTTTAAAATTATGTTCGTAAAATTAGTTAATACTCAAATAACACTGGAATGTTCTACTCATTATTTTCTCCCTGGTGTTGGATCTTTGAATGCTTCGTCTCTCGGTGCTGTGCATTGTCAAAGGGTTCGCTACGTAGTTTCATGTCCACGACACGTTGATAGGCTCTAGAGATCGTTTCCTTGGTCTACCACGCCGTCAATGCCCGTCAATTTTAAGGCGAAAGTAAATGTTGGTGATGGCTCCTGGCGCAGTTTGGGGGATGCGGTTATACCACCGCACAGGTCTTTCTCGTATAAAAAGTAAACACGTGTGGTCTCACAAGCCTGGTGCAAGTCTTCCAAATTGACACCAAACGGATGACCTGAATTTTAATGTTACCGCTCCAGTACCTTAGATCAAAATTATGTTTCTTGGCAGAGATGGGAATCAATCACGGGCCTCTGGGTTGGTAGCCAACAACGCTAACCACTATAACGACAGACGTATGAATTTTCTTGAGATGCCATACTGTTGTCTGAGAGTGTTGTTCGAATGAATTCTAAGTGGAAGATGGCAATTGCCGAGAGAATCATGCCCATTTTCGTAGCGTAAAGATGATGTCGGTTGGAGGCTTTTGTTATAGGCCAGAATTATGTTCCATTCAATGCCATTGGACGATCGACAGATTGGTAGATCTTATGTCGGAGGTGGATTGGCATTCATTACGTTCTTGTAACATCCTCCCACCTTGTCAAGGCCAATCTGAATCGTGCCGGTTTCGCTGCCATTATGTAAGTACGTATCGGAATAGGTTGGTTTTTGTCAGGTCTAACAGGGTACACTCAGCCTCGTGGTGCAAAACTGAGAAGAGGAGGGTTTGATACCCATCTCAACCATCTTGGAAGTGGTTTTCTGTGATTTCCCATTTTTACTCCAGTCAAATGCCGGGATGGTTCCTAATTTAAGGTCACGGCCGTCTTCTTCCCTCGTCTCATCTGATTTATTTATTTATTTATTTATTTATCGTGTGGCTTTCAGTGCCCGGAGTGTCCGAGGACATGTTTGGCTCGCCATAGGCTGTAGCTGCTTAAAGCGGACACCCCTAGGGTGAGCTACAAGTTCAGTTCAATTTCAAGTATTTCCATCATTCGCTACCAGATGTCAAGGATACCTAGTGGTGAACGTTGGAACTTTGATAGAGCGTTACTACGAAATCTAACCTAGAAATTTAGCTCCACACAAGTTTGGTCTCAGGCCGATAACCTAGATGTTAGGCCCCTTAAAACAACAACATGTTTAGTCTGTGGAAGGATCTTTTACATGCCATAAATCTATGACATGGAACCTCCGGCTTTAGTACCCCTCTGAATGAGGGCATACTGATGGATTTTAACGCTCTTAATGTCCGACGACTTTGGCCGGGTTTGAATAGCACAGCAGTTCAGCATGCTACCAACTACGCCACCGAAACCGCTGAATTACAAATACACACACTAATACAGCCATCACAGGATATCAGACAAATTCCATACACGTACACACCAAGTACATGGGGCTACATGACAACGATGTCGCAAATCTCCTAAATCAATCAACAACAACAAAAAATAGTCAGGTCTTCATTGTTTATTTGAATGAAACCATCAACTAGGGCCGTCTGGACATACTATATTAACGCCATTTGAAGGCTAAGTCCAAACTGTGAGATAGTCGTCCAGACCTGATCATCTTCCTGAATCTCCTCCACAGTTGTTACAATCATCGCCAATATATCTACATAACACGCGTGATAAAAACGAGGCTAACTGTTGGTGATGGGATAGAATCATGGTGGACGTCAACATCCACTGGGATGCCGTCAGAGATATCTTTAAATATACCACGGATAGTGTAGTTCGAGTACATAAGAATTCAGTTCATGGAAGTCTTTAAATTCGAGGTTATACTGGACGTGCTAAATGCATTGGTGGGGAACACGGTCAAAAGCTTATTCCAGAACGTAGAAGCCATGGTGTAATGGCTTCCTATTCTCCTAGTAAATCTGGCACCATGCATGTGGCTCATATAGCATCTTTGGTGTCTGCTCTGTTTTTAAGAATAGAAAATGAAGGGAAGTTAAAGGCCATAATTTTTAACATTTGTGTCATAGTTTTGGGATTCTTTGACATTAAAGCTGATTCTCGTGCCTCAATGTGGCTCTTTTTCAAAGAATTCACAAGAAATGACGACTGATCTAATTTCCATGGCTCATTTCGATATTACGACAACTCCGCCATTGCCCGGTCCCAAGTCCGGGATGAGAAAGGAGGAGGGTTCGATGGCAGGCTTAACAACAAGCCGGTCGGTAAAACAAATTCTGTTGTATCTCAATGCACTGGCTAGAATGAATATTATGGATGAAACTGCTAGGGCGTTCCCCGCTGTAGGCGACGCGCATCATCATCGCCCGAATGGTGTGAGAAATGTGCAAGGGCTCCCCACTCAAGGACGGGGTGGGCTAAAGAAGCGAGTCCAACAAATCAGAATGGCAACCATTAACGTTGGTACTCTTACGAGTCGAAGCCGAGAACTTGCAGATACCTTGAAGAACCGACAAGTAGATATTGCCTGCATCCAGGAAACCAAATGGTCTGGCTCAAAATCCAAGGATATTGGTGAAGGATACAAATTATTCTACCATGGAAAGATATCAGGCAGGAATGGCGTAGCTATAGCTGTGAGTACAAAGTTCAGAGATCATGTCTCTGAAGTAAACCGTCTTTCTGACCGATTGATGTCTATTAAAATCGACACTGGTACGAAAACCTTACGTGTGGTTTCATGTTATGCTCCACAAACTGGGTGCACGGATGATGAGAAGGATGAATTTTGGAACAACCTCGAAACTTACCTACAGTTTGTTGAAGAAGAACTCCTGTTCATTGGTGGTGACTTAAATGGCCACGTTGGAGGGAATAGAAATGGTTTCGAGAGAGTACATGGTGGACAAGGCTTTGGAGAGCGAAATGAGGATGGAAACAGAATCCTGGAATTTGCTGAGGCCTTAGACTTAGCTGTGACTAACACCTTTTACAAAAAGCGACCATCGCACCTCATTACCTACAGTAGTGGTGGAAGAAATACGCAGATTGATTATTGGCTGGTACGAAGGAGTGATCTGAAGTTTGTCACTGATGTAAAAGTCATACCATCAGACATTATTGCACCCCAACATCATCTGCTTCTCCTCAATTTTAGGATTCGCCTTGATCTCGGCAAGAAAATTCTTAAATCTACATCGGAACGAATTAAATGGTGGAAATTAAAACAACATCACATCCAGCTGAAAACATCTATAGGTTCTTTATCTATGCCAGAACAAGGTCATCACGTTGATGAAATCTGGGCAAAGGCCTCCACACATATTACGACTTGTGCTACTGACATCATGGGTAAATCAAAACCTGGACGCAGTTTTATCAATAAAGAGATATGGTGGTGGAATTCTCATGTCCAAGATGCCATCAGGATGAAGAAGTTAGCGTATAAGACCTGGCTCCAATCGAGACTGGATCTTGATCGTCAGCAATATAGAAGATTGAAGTCGGTGGCAAAACAGGAAGTGGCAAAGGCTAAAGCAGACCATTACAAGAGCATGTACGAAGAGCTCAACACACCAGAAGGAGCAAATAATATCTACAGACTAGCGAAGAATCGCCATCGTTCCACTCAAGATGTTGGACATGTTATGATCATTAAGAATGAAAATCGACAACCTCTACGGAAACCTAATGAGATCCTTAACCGATGGAAACAGCACTTCGAAAATATTAGCAACGAAGAATTTCCGCATCCGCCACTACCAGCTGTGGATCCTGTACTTGGTCCAGTACCAGCCATCACGGTTGCCGAAGTGGAGACCGCTATGAAGAAAATGAAAAATGGAAAGGCAACTGGACCGGATGATCTCCCATCGGAGGTGTGGAAGATGCTTGGATCACAAGCAGCTCAGTTTCTAGCAGATCTCTTCAACAAGATCATCAATGAAAACGAAGCTCCTCTTACTTGGCTCAGCAGTGTAACAATACCAATATGGAAAGGTAAAGGAGATGTGCACAACTGCTCAAATTATCGACCGATTCGCCTGCTTTGCCACACTATGAAGATATTTGAGCGTATCGTGGATACACGCCTTCGTGACATAATCAAGATTGCCTCAAACCAGTGTGGTTTTATGAAAGGTACAGGGACAATCGATGCTATTCACGCCGCTCGTCTTTTGATGGAAAGGCACCTAGAAAAGCGGAAACCACTCCATATAGCCTTCTTTGATCTTGAAAAGGCCTTCGACAGGGTACCTCGTGATCTAATATGGTATGCACTACGACAGCATGGGGTACCAGAAGCATATGTTCAATGGGTTCAGCTTCTTTATCGGAATGTCACCAGCTATGTCCGATGTGCTTCAGGAAACTCCGCAACTTTTCCCATCCGAGTTGGTGTTCATCAGGGGTCAGCTTTGTCCCCGCTCCTGTTCATCATCTGTCTTGACACCATCGCAGCCGAACTACTGCAACCACATCCCTGGACCTTGCTCTATGCTGACGATATCATTGTAGCCTGCAAGTCTCGCCAAGAATTGGAACAACATGTTCAATGTTGGAAAACTGCACTAGACACCCATGGCCTACGACTTAATATTGGGAAGACAGAGTATATGGAGTGTGGAGTACCAAGTGAAGGATCTATTCACATTGATGGCACTGAACTCCGAAAATCATCTGCATTCAAATACTTGGGTACGCTAATCTGTTCAGATGGCCGAACACTCCCAGATGTCCGAAACAGAGTCAACGCTGCATGGCTGAAATGGCGCCAAGTTACTGGAGTCCTTTTTGACCGGAATGTGCCACTATATCTGAAGTCGAAAATTTACCGAACCATCGTTCGACCAGTAGCACTGTACGGTACTGAATGCTGGCCAGTAACGAAGAGACATGAACAACAACTACATGTCATGGAGATGAAGATGATTCGCTGGACACAGGGACTTACTAGACTGGACCACATCAGGAATGACAATGTTCGAGCTACATTTGGTGTGGCTCCAATCCATGAAAAAATGCGGGAGAGCCGTCTGCGTTGGTATGGCCATGTACTGCGTAGCAATCACTCTTCAGTCGCGAGAAATGCACTTGACATCAGTCCAGAAGGCCGACGACCACGAGGGCGACCGAGAAAGCGTTGGCTGGATACTATGCGGGAGGACATGCAACTAGTGAATGCCACAACTAGAGACGCTCAAGATCGAGCAGTATGGAAGAAAAAGTGCAGAAAAGCAGACCCTTCAATAAAGCGGGATTAATGCTAGGAAGATGATGATTTCGATATTACGACACACGTCGACTAGAAGGTTATTGTTAAGTTATTGTATCGAACGTCATTGCTAGCATAAATAAATAAACATCGATGAGATTCAATGAAATTCGTATCATTTCTTCTCTTTGCAGTACAAAAAGTAGCTCAATGAAGAACTCAATTGCTTATTTTCATATATTCTACTAGTCTTTTTCAATTA
>OX336389.2:234233259-234503259 GCA_946902985.2 Meconema thalassinum | reverse complement strand
ATCAACAATCCACACATGTGGTGTGCAGCTGTTATTGTTTTTGCTTAGGATGCTAACCGTCATTTGACACCCGTGCAAGTTTGACCATGTGCAGCAGTGTGATTGATCTCGTCTGCTGTGTTCGCGTGAGACAGAGTTGACCTTTAACGTCATTGGCTAAGAATGTAATCTTTGACTTCTTTAAGCAATAGTGGAAAAAAAGAAATGTTTGCAGCATATGGTTTCTGGAGTGTGGGTGGGGGTGAAGGATATATAAATGGACGAGTGCATGGAAGAGTTTAACTTCTACTTTTGCGCGAAGAGTGTGTGTGTGAAAGAAATAAAGAAAGTCAACGACGAGGAACAAATTGTGTGATGGAAGCTCTAACGAAGTTCAATAACTTATCATCTTGTACTGAGTATTCTAATAAGAAACTAGCAGAACTAGTCATTGATTTACCATATGTGGTGCAAATTATTCGCCCCGTACAGACGAGGTTTGGAAGAAAAATAGTGGTGGACATTAACATTGAAGATGAAGTAACAAGTGTATTTCTACCAGCAGTATTTTCGAAATTAAGCGCATCAGAGATCGATGAACTAAACTCAATGGGAGGCACACTGATGCTGGTGTATTTGGGGGTGAAGAACCGCTCACATCAAGTCATTTTGAAACAGTACTCGAGGGCAAACTGATGACGGTGTATTTTGGGTTGAAGAACCGCTCACATCGACATGTTTTGGTGAGTATTGGATTATATATTATGTATTGATTGATATAACGATTGATATATTTAGTTGCTAATTATTTCTTAATTTGTTTAATTTTTCAGATTATCTAAATAAACTAATAAAACAACCAGCATAATGAAGTGGAAAACTGTTAATTTCCTGAGTGGAACTGAACATCGATCGCACCCGCTAATAGAGTATCATCGTGTATGCTTTCAACAACCGGAAGAAGAGGAAGAAGATGATAACGAGGTGAGTCGTAATGAGAAAGAAGCTTGTTTTAACAAATGGACATCTTCGAGTGGAATTTCAACATTTTCAGTCTACGTTACCAATGTTAGCAAATCGGAGGATAGTCAGCGAGAGGTGACAGAAACAGTTCTAAGATATCTATTGAAAGAATTATGTGAAGATGAACATTTTATTTGTTTCTTCGGATACAATACATTTGATGAAGTTTTCAAAATAGAATTTTCCATGACGTGTTACGATGTAACAAAATTGAATGTGTATAGAAACAATTTGCTTGGTAAACTTCAGGATGAATTTCCTTTTGAGGCTGTTCATTGTTCATTGGAGATTACAGGCAGTAATTTATCACAATGGCTTGAATATACTTTAAAAGATTATAGGTTTATGGTAAACCGATGTTACAGCAACTGCTGGTGGTGTATTAACAATAGTGCAAATTGGACGTATGCTTAGACATCAGTGATGGTACACCAACTGTTGGTGGTGTATTAACTTTAGTGCAAATTGGACATTTGCTTAGACAACACCAACAATGACCTCGCCTCCTAGCAAACGTAGAAAGGTTGATATTGTATTACATAATAACAGTGAAAATATAAGAAACCAATTGGACAATGCATTTGAAAGTGTTTCTAATTTTCGAAGTGAACTAAACGGTGCTATTTCAGTATCATACCAAATCGGGGAAAACACTCAAACCGAGTTGATTGAGAACAGTGATGAGTTGATTGAATGTTGGAGAGTTATTAGTGAGCACATATTGCAACAAGCTGTGAATTTCAAAGAAATTACAATTCAAATAAAGGATGAATCTTTCTTGAGCTGTGAGTTAATTGAAACGGCATTCAATTCTAGAGTGTACACACTTGCATTATCAAATGTTAAGAATGAGTTTTTGGATCCTCGCGAATTTTTAGCGAATGCTAATATTTGGTTTACAAAGTATGTTAAGAAAGCGTTAACTGTACAAGCTTTAAAGGTGAATTCAGTTTTGTGTGCACAATACGTGCTTCGCGACATATCAGAAACAAAATATTTTGCTATCAAAAATGAGGTAGTTTTCGAGTATACTGATTTAAATGAATTTTATAATAAGAATATCATTGAAGGTACATTGACAAAAATGAGCGAATTTGAAGTAAATGGTTCCGGGTGGGCTTTAGAAAAAATTCATAGTTTGAGAATTAATATAAATAAATATGTTGGATTTCGAGTAGGAATGTCCAATACTAGTAGATTGCCTGATGTAATAGTCAATAAACATGCAGTGCTAAATTTGTATGATACAAAGGAAGCTTGTTTTGCGTGGAGTGTGGTTGCTGGTTTGTATCCAAAAACTCGAAACGTGAATCATCTTTCTTCCTATCCTAATTACAGAGATGTTTTAAATTTAGATGGAATTCCAATTCCGATGGAAATGAAATATTTAAACAAGTTTGAAAACCAAAACAATATTTCTGTAAATGTGTATGGAGCACAATATGATGAAAACAATTGGGTATGTATGGGAACAAACGAAGTAAAAGGAAAAAAAACTTTTACTATTGTACCTTTGTATGTATCAGATAAAGTATATGAAAGGAGTGTAGACTTATTGATGTTGCAGATTGGAAACAGTGAAAGTTATCACTTTTGTTTAATTAGAAATCTTGCTCGCCTTGTGCGTTCAAGCGTCACTAGCACTCAGAGAAGGATTTATATATGCAGACGTTGTTTGTCATATTATTTTCTTGAGGATGAGTTAAATGTTCACTTTGCAGACTGTAAACAGTTTCCTGTTGCAAAAAGCATAATGCCGACTGATGAACAAAGATTTGTTAATTTTACAGAATTCCGAGTTAAAGATACAGTTCCATTTATAATATATGCAGACACTGAATGCGTCTTGTCTCCAATTTCCTCCTGTTTTCCAAATAGTGACATTCCTAACTCTACTTTAACACATAAACATATTCCTTACAGCATTTCTTTATACCTTCATTGTAATTTCGATAGTGAATTGTGCAGTTTCAAACTCTTTAGGGGAAATAATTGCATTGAATTGTTTGTAAAGGAACTTTATAGTATTGTGGATAAACTTCAAACATATTACTTATCGGTTAAGCCAATGTTAAAGATGACCGAAAATGAAGAAAGATTATTTTTGTCAAGTAAAATGTGTCACATTTGCGAGAAACCGATTGCAGTTAATGAACTCAAAGTACGCGATCATTGTCACTTAACTGGAAAATATAGAGGAAGCGCACACAATAGTTGTAATTTAAATTACAAAGTAACAAAGGTTTTGCCTATAGCATTTCATAATCTAACGGCCTATGATGGACATTTTATAATTAAAGAAATTTGTGAGAAACGTGATGGAGAGGTGTTACATAATCCTGGTAATATAAGTTTGTTGGCGGTGAATATGGAACGTTATAAAGGGTTTACAAAGTATGTACGGGTTAAGAATGGATTCATTCAGTTAAGATTTTTCGATACATATAATTTCTTGTCCTGTTCACTAGATCAATGTTCATCTTCGTTAAGTGAAGATTCAAAGCAAATAACTCGACGTTATTTTAATGATGATGATGCACAGTTTCGACTTACTGCGAGAAAAGGCGTGTTTCCCTATGAATACGTCACGAGTATGGATGTACTTAACGAAACTAAATTACCTGAAATATCCAAGTTTTATAGCAGTCTTAATGATCAAACAATATCGAATGAAGAGTATGAGTTTGCTCAATCGGTGTGGGAAACGTTTTCATGTCAAACATTAGGAGAATACGCCGATTTGTATTTAAAAGTTGACACACTTCTTTTGGCGGATGTCTTTGAAAATTTTAGATCGAATGGCATGGAAACTTATGGCATTGATGCAGCTCATTTTTACACTGCTCCATCTATGTCTTGGTGTGCTATGAAAAAGATAACCAACGTTCAACTTGAATTGCTTCAAGATATTGATATGTTACACTTTTTTGAACGATCTATTCGAGGAGGAAATGTTCAGTGTATAACACGACATGCGATTGCTAATAATAAGTATATGAAAACTTATGATGAGAAAAAGCAAGAGTCCTACATAATGTACTTTGACGTTAATAATTTATATGGATATGCGATGATGGAATATCTTCCAACGGGCGGGTTTAAATGGGTTGCAAATGTTGAAGGCTTTGATGTTTTAACTATTGATGATACTTCAGAAATTGGATATATTTTGGAAGTAGATTTGACTTATCCTCAAGAGTTACATGACAAACATTCAGATTACCCTCTATGTCCCGAAAAGTTGACAAAGCTAATGGCTACCCTAGATAATAAAGAACGTTATGTTTTGCATTATAGATTGTTAAAGCAATGTATTCAACTAGGAATGAAATTAGATCGTATTCACAGAATAATTGAATTCAATCAGAGCCAATGGCTAAAACCATATATTGATGTGAACACCGAGAAACGAAAACATGCCAAAAATGATTTTGAAAAGAATTTTTATAAATTGATGAATAATGCAATTTTTGGTCGTTCACTGATGAATGTGAGGAAGTTAAGGGACATCAAATGGGTCACCAAATGGCATGGAGCTTGTGGTGCTAGGTCTTTAATAGCTAAGGCTAATTTTAAACATAGAATTATATTCGATGAACAATGTATGGTCATCGAGATGAGTAGACTAAAGATTTTTCACAATCAACCAGTATATGTTGGTGCATCTATATTAGATTTGTCTAAATGTAAAATGAATGACTTTCATTACAATGTTATTTTAGCAAATCCTGAATCAAATGTGAGGTTGTTATACACAGACACCGATAGTTTTATGTATATATTCTATGATGATATTTATGAGTTCATGAAACAGCATTCAAATTTGTTTGATACTGGAAACTATGAAACAAACAATCCTTTTGGCATTGTGAGACAAAATAAAGGTGAAATTGGTTTAATGAAAGATGAAAATGCTGGAAGGATTGTTGAAGAATTTGTGGGGTTACGACCCAAAATGTATGCAATAAAATTGTGTGATGAAATGAATAGCTTGTGTAAGGCTAAAGGCATTAAGAAGAGTGTGAGTAAAAGTATGAATATTGATGAGTATCGAAAGTGTCTTTATAACAGAGAAAAAGTCAACAAAGTTCAAGTTTGTATAATTTCAAAATCTCATTCTGTATTTACTGTTCGGCAAAATAAGTTGGCAATTTCATCAAACGAAGATAAAAGACACATAACTGAAAACGGAATTGATACTTTACCGTTTGGTCATTTTTCTCTGAAAAAATGATTAGAAACAAATTTGAGATTAAAGCACTTCATCTCACTTACTTTATTTCTTTCACACACACACTTTTATGCTGTTAATAATAATACTAATTTTTTGTGTGTTCCTTTGCTTATGAAAAAAAAGAATAAATAATAACCCCAAATTTTGTGTGTATTATTTAAAAAAAAAACACCTCCCCCCACCATTCCCATTTTCCAGAAATATATATGTATAATTACTTTATATTACATATCATTTAGTAATGGTGCGTTGTAAGAGGAGCAACTCTACCACTCAATATAAACGAACAGGAAGTGGATCATTAATCAGTCGTGTACTTAATAAAACTATTGATAATTTACCCGTGGAATTACACATCCCGGGATATGAATATTGCGGACCAGGAACAAAATTAGAAAAGCGATTGAGCCGTGGTGATCCAGGAATAAATATATTAGATAAAGCGTGCAAAGAGCACGACATTGCTTACGCAAAGCATAAAGATTCAAACAAAAGAAGAGAGGCTGATGAAATTTTAGCTTCAAAAGCTTGGTCTCGTGTAAAATCCCGTGACGCATCATTTGGAGAGAGAGCGGCTGCACTAACAGTGGGTGGCATCATGAAAGCTAAGTCTAAGATTGGAGGAGGTAAGCGAAACTTAAATAATAAAAAAAAACAAGAAAAGATTAAAAAAAAGAAGAAGAAGAACATCGAAAAAGCAAGGTGGTATTTTACCCCTACTTCCGATATTTGCAGCCTTGTCGGGCTTGGGGGGTCTAGCAGGCGGAGCAGCAGGGGTGGCGTCTGCTATAAACAAGGCGAAAGCTGCTCAAGAAGAACTAAAAGAAATGAAAAGACACAATCGAATGATAGAAGCAATGCGAGGAAAAGGAGGTCAAGGCATTTATTTAAATCCTCCTGCATACAAAAGATAATTAACCAAATACCAAATAAAGCATTAAGTAATTTCGATTTAGCTAAATACGCACATCAATTAAAGATTCCAAATTTTAGAGGAGTCTTTATGCGAGATACGTTACCAAGATATCCTCGAAAAAATGAAAACTGTATTGTCAACCTTGAACCGATGGATAAATCCGGTTCACATTGGGTAGCTTTCAGTAAACATGGTAAATATGTGCATTATTTTGATAGTATTGGTAATTTAAGACCACCATTTGAAATTTTAACATATCTTAAAAATTGCTATCTACAATATAATTTTCATTCATATCAATCGATTACTTCTTCGATTTGTGGACATTTATGTTTAGTCTTCTTGTATTGTATAAATAAGGGAAACACAGACCGTCTTTAAACATTTCAAAGATGGCTTTCGAAAGACGGATAACTCTTGAAGGTAAAGGCTCGAAGATTGATGTTACATTGGAGAACCCGATTCATCTTGTAGGAGCAGAGTTTTTTGAAATAGGACTTGCAGGATTGTATACATCTAATTCTATTCGAAATGTTACCAACAGAAATAATAAATTTCGCATTCATTTTACTAATTTTTTATCAATTGATTTAGTGGTACCACCGGGTATTTATGAATTTGAAGATCTAGCCTCGGCTTTTGATGATTTACTTAGTTATCACTCATTGTCGAAACTTATACCAGAACATTTAGAAAAAACAAAATTGTATGTGGAAGAGGATATAGATGGAAAAAGAGACAACCGTCTCGTTTTGTCTTCCCCGTTTAATATTGATTTCACTGTAGCCAACAGTGTAGCAGGGCCTTTAGGTATTGAAAAGAAAGTTTACCCTAAAGAGAATAAAAGAGAAATTGAAATTCATCGAAAAATAGAATCGATAATGAAGTTTGCAATTAACGAGAATAATAACATTTTGGCTATAAAGTTGAACGAAGCGGATAGAGCGATTTTAATAATACCCAATGCTAGCTATACGTTAAAACAATTAAGTGAAAAGATTGATGATTTATTAGTTGAACATTTATTAGGCGACAAAGACAAATTCCCATCATTTTATATTAATTATGATAAAGTCTTTTATCATTGTAAACTACATTCGAAAGTGTTTGCTATAGATTTTGGTGTTGCAGATTCTATTGCAGATTTGTTAGGCTTTTCTCATAGAAAGTTCAAGGCAAACACAACTCATCATTCTGAATATATGATTAAAATTAACACTGTTAATAGTATTCGAGTATGTTGCAACCTTGTGCTTGGTACGAGTTCTTATTTGAACCATAAACCAACACACTCTTTATATAATTTTAAAGCTCATGTTCCTGCTGGTTACCCGATTGTTGTACAACCAACAACGATTAATTTTTTGCCCATGAACACCAAGCTTATTCAACATGTATCTGTGCAACTTGAAGATCATCTTCAACAGCTCATTGATTTGCAAGATGAAGATTTAACTGTAGAATTAATTATTCGTCCAGCACGATATCTTGCTATATAAAGTAATGAAATACTGTTATGTTTTCATTCTACTTGAGTAAGCATACTAGAAAACAATCACAAATATGGCTATACTATATAATACTCAAAGTTTGAAAAAAAAGAAGTCGACTCTGATTCGAAAAAATAATATAAATCAATCAGCTAAAATTTGTAAAAAAAAAACAAACAACGACATCGCACCTTGAAATCTAAGAAACAGTTATCGAGTAACAACAAACAATTCTTACAGTCTTTAGGCTATCGCGTACTTTAATTTCAATATAAATATATATGCAATTGTTAATCTTATTTAGTTTCTATCTATAGTTGAAGCTGTTAACATGTTTAACATAACAGATAAAAGAGAGGTTGACAACAGAGTTGTGCGACGAGAAGAAAGAGTTTATCAACCTTATTCAGCTAATAAATTCGAAAATAATGATGAAATTCGAATACCGATTCAAAATGAAGAAAACATAGTTTTATTATCAGAAGGTGTTCTTCACTTAGAAGGTCAAATTATTACTTCTAACATAAATCCAGCTGCTTCTACTACAGCGCATCCTGACCAAAATTTTGGGGCTAATCTTTTTAGCGAAATTCGCATCACGTTAAATGGTAAAGAAATTGATCGTACACGCCATCTAGGTATAACAAGTTCTATAAAAACCTTTGCATCATATTCAAAAAACGAATATACAGCTTTACAAAATGCCGGTTATTTTCCCTCTTTAACAACGCCAGCAAGTGAAGCAAATATTGTTGATAGTAACACAAAACGTTTTCATATAATACTTCCTTTAAGCAACCTGTTAGGAATAGCAGAGGATTACAGAAAGCCGATTTTAAACTGCAAGCATGAGGTAATACTTCTCCGATCGTCAAGTGACGCACGTGCGTTGCAATCGACAACCGAAAACGATCTTTCTAAGGTCAGGTTATTTAAAGTTTATCTAAAAATTCCCGTTTTATTATTATCGGACGAAGAACAAATTAAAAGATTAAAACTAATGCAGAAAAATATTCCCATTCAGGTTGGTTATCGATCGTGGGATGTTCACGTCTTGCCTTCTCTTCCTAGAACAACTAAATATAGTTGGACTGTAATGACAACTTCTGAAACTCAAAAACCACGTCAATTTTTATTAGGTTTTCAAACTAGAAGAAATTTACTAAACACATGCTCTTCCTATTTCGACCATTGTAACATTAAATCTATAAGAGTTTTTTTAAATTCAATTTTTTATCCCTATGAAATGCCAACTTCTGAAATTGCCATAAATGACTACAGCGAGTTGTATGACATGTTTGTTAAATTTCGTAATGTATATTATCAGATCGATGATGTTCGTTCAGAGACTCTGGTTTCACGAGATGAATTTAAGTCTCTTTGTCCGATTATTGTAATTAATTGTCTCGAACAAGTGGAAGCAGTGAAGACATCTTCAGTCGATGTGCGAATTGAAATCGAGACAAGTGAGAATATACCTGAAGATACAACTCTTTATTGTGTTCTTATTCATGATCGTCAAATATCTTACAGACCATTAACGAATGAAGTAATTATCTAAACCAATATTTGCTAAGTTATAAGCAAGCAAGTAAACAAGTATTCTCACTTTAGTTGCAATCATGGAATTGACAACAACAAACTCTCCTTCTACTGATGCTGGCACGTGGAATAAGAAGCAACCAATAGTTGCAGACATTCGCAAGCTACCAAACGGCAGTTTGGAACTTGCTTACTGTATGTTAAATAACGGCAATATACCTTCATTCAGCCCCGTGATCACATGGGTTGCAGCATATTGTGAAAAAACTCTTTCTTCTTTTTTTGAGTCTATTAAGAATAAATATGATTATTTAGTTGTATATAATTTGCCACAGGAATTTTCTTTGTTTGCACTAAAAGCACTTTCCCCAGACTCATTATTCGATCTTAATACGATTGATGGAATGTCAGACCTAATGTTGAGGCATAGCCATCGTTTACCTACAGATTGTCCAAAACATTTACCATCTCTAGCAATGGGAAGCAATAGTTGTGCTAAATTCAACGTCAATGCTGTTCAACATTGGTTAAATTCTTCTGATGGCATCATGAAAATCGTGTGTTCGATAATAAACAAGTTTCGAAACAGTGGACTTCGAGGTTTTAATAAGTTTGATTGGAACTACTTTCCTATAAACGTGCTGACTATATATGAACCACAACGAATTCGTCTAGAGTGGGAACATCTACCAGATCATCTAAAGAGGAAATTTCAACTGTTTCATCTTCGCTGCAAATGTGACAACTGTAATCGCTATCTATAAAAGGTGAATAATTTAGATCTACTACTGTAGTTGACAGCTATACATATTTTGTTTTTAGTTCGCTTTTTAACACAGTGTATCTTTTTTTTTTGTCTACAGAAAATAATCATCTGGACAACTAAAAAGAAGAAGATCATCTCAACACAGCCACACTCATCTGGACAACTAAAAAAAGAATGAGATTACTTCAAGAGAAATAAAATTGTATTAATTGTAATTCTAAATGAATAAAGAAGAAAAAAAAAATGTCTTTTGTACCATTTCATATGAAAGTTCTTATTAATGATCAATTACCTCCTCACTCTACATGTAAATAAAATAATAATAATAATAATAATAATAATAATAATAATATTGTCAGGTGAGGGATTCGAACCCTCGCTTTCAATTTCTGAAAATTAGATCTTAAGTCTAACGCCTTAGACCGCTCGGCCAACCCAACACGTGCATATTAGCCAACGTGTTTTGTTGATTCATGTCAGTTCGCATTTAGCTTTGTGTGGTGAACATCTTTTCTTTGTGAAGTAAACCAGCATCATGAAGTATTTTAATTGTGTAAAGTATTCCAAAAAACAGTTAATGCAAATGATATTGAGTCAAAAAGAAATGAATTTAAAATCTGAAAGAGATCGGCTAAAAACATTTAAGACCTGGTCTTCAGACAGTTTTACGAACACTGCATGGTTAGCAGCCGCAGGATTTTTCTATTTTGGATATAAGGATATGGTTAGGTGTGCTTTCTGTAATCTGCAACTTAGTTATTGGGAAGAAGATGATGATCCGTTTGAAGAACATAAGAAATGGGCTTTTTCTTGCCCCTACGTAAACAATATTTCTCCTAGCATAGAATTGAAATGCGAATATGAAAGACTTAAAACTTTTCAAAATTGGCCTCTTCCCTGTCCAAACGAATTTTGTTTAGCACCAGCAGGGTTTTATTATACTGGACATGGTGATAAGGTGAAATGTATATTCTGTAAGATTGAAATTGAAAATTGGAGGGAAAACGATAATCCTTTAAATGATCATGAAAAATGGGCGCCATATTGTCCATATATAAGAGGGTTTTACGTCGGCAACGTTGATTTAAATCCTGAAAATCCTACTATTATTCCACATAATACAAGTTATGATACATGTGGAAGCAATATATGTTGATGTGATGTGATTTTTTGTGCAGTGTGCATTCTCAGACGTAAACGTAGACATGTTGAAGTTTGTTAAGCAGTCAAACACTCTACCAGTAATTTCATTTACTAATGCTGAAAACCAGAGTAAAAGTGAAAAAAGAAAGCATGGTGTTTTACTACCGAACACAATTCGATGTATCATTTGCGGTCCATCGAACTGCGGTAAAACAAACGTAATGCTAAATTTATTATGCCACAAAAATGGAGTTCGTTTTGAAAACGTTTATATTTATTCTAAATCACTTGCTCAAAGTAAATATGTTGAATTAAAAAAGTTTTTGGACTCCATAAAAGAAATAAAAAGTGATTTTTTTTCCGATAATGATGAAGTAATGCCTCCAGAAATGGCTAGAAAAAACTCTATATTTGTTTTTGATGATGTAGCCAGCAATAAACAACAACACATGAAAGATTATTTCAGTAGAGGTCGTCATCACGACGTTGACGTATTTTATCTTTGTCAAACATATTCTTGTATACCTAAACATCTAATTAGAGATAACGCTAATTTTTTAATTCTTTTTAAACAAGACGGAACAAACTTGCGTCACGTATATAACGATCATGTAAATACAGATATGAGCTATGAACAGTTCTTTGATATTTGTTCGTATTGTTGGCAAAACTCTAAGTTTGGTTTTTTGGTTATCGATAAAGATAGCGATTTACAAAATGGTCGATATCGCAATGGATTTGATGTTTATTTTCAGTTATAAATATGACTTCAAAAAGAGGTAAATGGCCATTCGTGTTATAGCTTTTGCGTGGTTAACAACTTAACTATGACATCGTTTAACAAAACCAATAATGTGTCTATCGGACGACCGACTTCACGACATGATATTGCAACTAAATCATATGTTGATGATAAGCTAGTGCAATATGAAAATCAACTAACAACAACAACAAGCGACGGACATCTAAGTATTAACGGCAAACGGTTAAAAAATGTTGGAATGCCAATACATGTTGAAGATGCATGCAACAAAGGTTATGTAGTGAAGTTATTAAATGAGCTAAATAAAATCGAGTCTAAAGAAGACATACAACGAAACTTTAACGAGCTTAAAGGTTTAATTTTTTCAATTTGTAAAATAGAGAAAAAAGAACTTGACTTTCAAAACAAACGTCTCGCGGGCTTAGCTTTACCATCATCTGCAAATGATGCAGTAAACCTTATTGCAATGCAGCAACATACATCGAATATAAAAAAATATCTTGAGACCCGAATAACAGAAGTGTTACAACGAGTAGAATTCATTCATGGTTTAGTGCGAGAATTTTCAGAAGATCACTTTCCGTATGATCAAGATACTCTCGACTTGGGTAACAAAAGAATAAGAAATGTTAAAGATCCAATTCAAAATCAAGATGCGGTAACGTATTCTTTTCTTAAAACTCATGTAACAAATGAACTCGATGAAATTAAAAAATCTCTTTTGAATATAAACAGAGATGATGAAACTGTAGATATGTTAAATAGAAGAATAACAAACATATCTCAACCAATCGATTCGTTAGATGCAATAAACAAATATTACTTAGAAAACTTTGCTGCCTCTCGAAAAGATCTAGAAGACTTAATCGCTAAATTTAATAAACAAAACGTTTTAAACGTAGACGATGGTGGAACTTTAAATATGATGAGTGGACGAATTACTCACGTAAACAACCCCATATACGATAACGATGTTGCAAATAAGACGTTTGTTGAGCAATATGCCGCTTCCCAACGTGAATTTGATCAATTGAAACAAACTGTAACCAATCTACAACATCAAAAACAAACAAATGTTGAGTTCCCTGTTAACGAACAAGACGTGACAAATAAACGGTTTGTAGAACACTATGCTGCGTCACGAACTGAAGTTAATCAACTAAAAGAAATTTTAAGCAATTTACAAACTCGTATTGAGGGTGTTGCTAACAATCTCAATATTGTTAAAAAAGAAGATCTTGAAAGTTATGCTGCTGAATCCAAAGAAGAATATAACAAGTTAAAAACTGAACTGGGAAAAATTGAGCAAATGGTTAACAAAGAACCACTCGAAAGTTTTACTGCATCCAAAGAAGAATATGGTATATTAAAAGATGAAGTAAAGAAAAAGAACTTATCGAAATTTATTCTGAAATTCTCCAACACACCATCAATCCATTCACCAGTATACACGCTTCATAATCATAACATACAGTACCAACTTCCCTACAAAGGTGTATTAAAACCAATTTTTGTTTCACCAAGATCTCCAATTGTGTATGCAATTTTAAATATACGTCAAGAGATTGAACTGGATGGCAGTGATATTGTCGTTGAAGAGCAAGATGAAATTCAGTTTCGACTTAGAGACCCGAAAAAACATAAAACTGATGATCTTCCTCTTCAAATCGATTTTGAATATACTATAAATAAGTAAAACAACCACAATTTCCGTTTAGTCATGGAGAAGAGGTCAAAGATTAAAGCTGAAAGTCGAGTAAAGGATAAACTTTCTCGCTTAAAAAAAGATGTTAAAGACAAGTATCTTTCACTTCAAGATGATGTTAGACGAAAAGAATTAGATATAGAGACTAACTTTAAACCAGTAACAAGTTCATTAAATCAACTTGTAGCTATTGCTAATACGTCGACTCAAAATAAAGAAAATCGAAAAAGAAAAGGAAAATATATCGATTCTGAATCCACTGCTACTTCAGACGAAGAAGATGGAGATAGCATCAAAATAATTTCACTACTTAACCGCTACTTTGATCCGTTCATTAAACAAAACGTGGATAGAACATTTGGTATAACGATAAGAAATGATAAACAATACTTGGGACGCGAACGAGTTTTCTTCGATAAAAAGTGGATAAAAGTTGGCGGTGAAAAATTTCCTATTACAGAAGGTCTACTTGAATTGATTCAAAGGAAAGTACCAGACCCCACTCTAATAGATAGGAGTGATTTAAGTTCATATTTGAAATTATTAAATGTTTCAAACGTGCACAAAAGAAATTATACAAGCAATGCAGCTCCAAGAGGAACGCAATCTTATAAGTATAGACATATAATTGAACCCCTTCTCACTGAAGACATAGATAGAATTATAAAAACGGCAGATGAAAATGAAGAAGCAAATACTACAATGCATACTGGATATGGTCAAAAAAAACACATCGCGCCACAAGCCATTTGGAAATTTGAAGGCGGAAACAATATTGAATTCGTTCACTGGAATGAACCAAACAAATTGGTATCAAGACTTAAAACATTAATTGCATCGAAAGCTGCAGGTCACACAGGAGTAGACAGCGAAATCTTTGCAATAGAAGAAGAACTAAGAAATGCTGGATATATTGAATAAAAATTCCAACGTTTGTAAAACAATGCACAGTATGTTATAAAACATTGTTTGGAAAATAACTATGAACGAAATCAGACGAGAAATTGCAAAAGAACTTCACGCACCGCTTAGAAAAAAGTTTAAAAGACGACGTGTTATTAGCAAAGGAATCGATGACCTCCATGAAGCTGACATTGTGGACATGTCCAAACTTGCAAAATGGAATAATGGATTTAAATATTTATTAACCATTATTGACGTTTACTCGAAATATGCATGGGCAATTCCTCTTAAAACCAAAAAAGGAAGTGAGATTGTGAACAGCTTAAAATTTGTTTATTCTCAAAGTAAAAGATTGCCCAATTATTTTCACACCGATCGAGGAACGGAATTTTATAACAGTGAATTCAAAACATGGTCTCAGAAACAAAATCTAAAGCATTATTCCACTGGCAGCTCCATTAAAGCGAGTGTGATAGAAAGATTAAATCGAACTCTTAAGGAATCGATGTGGAAAGAATTCACAACACGAGGTTCTTACCGATGGGTACATATTTTGCCTGAGTTACTAGTAAAGTATAATCACAAAATACATCGCAGCATTGGCATGAAACCTAATGATGTGAAAAGAAACAATCCACCCCGCTTGCCAACACAATATAATGAAACTTTAAGAAAACCAAAATATAAAATCGGCGATATTGTAAGGATATCAAAAATCAAGAAACACTTCAGTAAAGGGTACGAAGGTAATTGGACAACAGAATTATTTACAATTTATAAAGTTCAAAATACTAATCCACGAACATATCTTTTAAAAGATAATAAAAATACTCCAATATTTGGTGCGTTCTACGAAGCAGAGTTACAACGAACAAAACATCCTAATATTTACTTAGTCAACAAAGTACTACGTAGAAAAGGAACCCGAGCCTTCGTATCTTGGCTTGGATTCGATTCAACTCACAACTCTTGGATCCCCAACAAAAATATCTTATAATTAGAACAGTGTAAGTTTTTTTTTTATTTTTATTTTTTATTCCTCACAAAGATATTATTATTATTATTATTAATATTATTATTATTATTATTATTATTATTATTATTATTATTATTATTATTATTATTATTATTATTATTATTATTATTATTATTAATGTGTCTCTATATATATATTTTTCAGCTCGCTAAAACCAACACACGCAAGAAAGAAAAGAATGATTCTACTTACCCCGTGCACAAGACCAGCATATTCCACTCTGCAAACAACACAGCATCTTCAATTCTCTCTGCAGCTTGTTGGAAAAGGAACTACTTACCACTTTAAGAACGAAGATCATATCATTTTTCACTAATTCATATTATATAATTAATGTAAACCACAAATGATCAAATAAATATATTTAAAAAATAAAATTTACACTGCACAATATTAATCCACTGTCCACTGTCCATTGAATTTAATTTAAGATTTGAACATCATCATCATCATCATCATCATCATCATCATCATCATCTTCTTCTTCTTCTTCTTCTTCTTGTCGGTCTTCTTCTTCTTCTCCTTCCGCTCGATGTTCTTCTTCTTCTTCTTCCATTCGATGGTCTTCTTCTTCTTCTTCTGCTTCTTCTTGCACTTCTTCCATATGCTCTTCCATATGCTGTTCCTCTAATGGCCGTTCAAACACGGCCATTAGCTCTTCCGCCAATGTAGGTTCAAACACGTTGAAATTCATCGAGCCGATGGATCTCAACTTGTCAATAATAATATTGACAATGTGAAATGTCATGCCGTTGAAAATAATTTCACGGCAGTGGTGTTGATCCCTCATCAGCTCGAATATTTCGGCGCTTAAAACCTCCTTTTCTCCCGGTGTTAAGGTGTTATACCACACCTCCTCCTCTATTTTCGTTGCACTGACGATGAAATGCAACCCTTGATTCAGGGCACTTTCCGCAAACATCATAATGCGTTGCAATTTTACTAACTTTTCTATCAACCCCTCGCACAGACTCATGATATTGCAGATAAAGATAGCTAACTACTGCTCCATAGCAATCTCCTCTTATATATATATTAAGAAGTTAGAGCGCCAAAAAACCTCTTTAAAACATTTCACATGAAGCTCTGGGAACCGACATCCAATCTCGTTCTCGCATTAAAAATTGCAGACTTGACTAATGACATCTGTGAATCTAAAAACAAACAGATCGAAATTCATTTCACACACTCAAAGTTATACATGGCATATAAAACACTTTAACCAGATTGAGATCATGAAGCAAGCCAGAACACAAAAAATGTTAACATCATTTAAATTAAACAGACATATCATAGCGAGAAGGAGTAACACCACTCCACTCCCACGCTGTGGTAATATATGTCGTACTTAAACAGAGTGTCGCATTACAACATATGATTACTTATTTAGCTTGCGCGAGCAAAAACTTTAACGACAACCATGCACTACATACGCTAAGTGCTCTCATTGCTTGCCGCACGGCGCGAGCAAAAACGGAACAGCCGCACACCACATGTCTGGTAGCGATCCGGCTATGTCGAGTGCCTCACCGTACACTCTCATTCAAAAGTTATGACACCCAAGACTCTCTACACTTCCTTGGGAAATTACCAAAATATAATTCAATAATCAATCAATACTTAATAACCATGATACACAGGCTACCCCCCCACGGGAATTAAATAACAAAACACGGAATCGAACCAAGAAACTCCCCTGTAGGAGTGGAAGAGGAGTCTGAATTTCGAGTTACCATCCTAATAAACAACGCCCATGCCGTCAACACCCATTAACTTTTTATCACAATCACATAAACAAGCCAAAAGGTCAACCCCTTCCCACGCTAACACATGCAGTGCTAACTTTTTATCACAATCACATAAACAAGCCACAAGGTCAACCCCTTCCCACGCTAACACGTGCAGTGCACATGCCCCGCTCCTGGACCACGTGGTCAGGATTACGCAATATTCAAAGTCTAGCGAATTATACTACTGAAGGGTGCTGGAGATTAAGATGATCCAGGAAATGGCTAAGATTTTCTTCACCTTCCGTCCAAACAACGAACGTGTCATCCACATAACGCCACCAGATCTTCGGTTTGAAAGGAGCCGACGACAAAGCTTTCTCTTCAAAGTTCTCCATGAAGAAATTAGCCACAACAGGAGAGAGAGGACTACCCATGGCCACACCATCAGTCTGCTCATAAAAATTCCCATTCCATAGAAAGTAGGAGGAGGTCATGCAGTGATAAAAAAGTCTTGTGATGTCTTCAGGAAAAAAGCCATTAATGAGAGACATAACACCATCAATAGGTACTCTCGTAAACAGAGACACCACGTCGAGACTCACTAGAATATCACCCGGCTGAAGTGTTATAGCTTTTAACTTTTCCACGAAGTGTGTGGAATCCTTAATGTACGAAGGCGTGTTACCCAGAAGCGGCTGAAGTAGTCTACCTAAGTATTTGGAAAGGGCATATGTAGGAGAACCAATCGTACTAACAATAGGTCTAAGAGGAACACCTTCCTTATGTATTTTAGGAAGACCATAGAGTCTCGGAGGAATAGCATCCCCTGGAAGGAGAGTCTTTGCTGCATCCGCTGGAATAGATGATTGCTTGATCAATTTGACGGTGACATTTGAGTAGCGAGTAGTAGGATCACGACTATTAATCCTATATACAGGATCTGATAACAAAGACGAGATCTTGGAATCATAATCAACCTTATCCAATACCACTGTCGCGTTACCCTTGTCAGCGGGGAGAACGATAATATCAGAATTGTCCCTTAGATCTTTAAGTGCCCGGCTTTCGCCTTGTTTTAAGTTGGTGTTAGGTGGCTTAGCGGTCTTGAGAACTCGGGAACATTCTTGCCTGGCTTCCTCGGCCTCTTCAGGTGTGAGGTGATGTACCGAGGATTCTACGGATGTAATAAGTTCTTCAATAGGAATTCTTCTAGGCGCTACAGCAAAATTGAGACCTTTAGCGAGAACTGCCTGTTGGGTATCACTTAGGGGCTTGCTGGACAAATTTACGACAACCTTGTTAGCATCAAGTCTAATGGCTTGAGATTTCTGCAACTGACATAACCTATCATATTTGGAAATATGTCTGTCCCTCACCTGATCTAGAACGCTGTCAGCTTGCACTGAAGAAATACAATCAAAGATCTTCCATAATTCCTCACTTACGAAGTTTGAGAGGCGTAGATGTAGCTGTAGTAACTCCCTCGAAATAAAATGCAACTGCTTACGAGTATGCTGTATCCTCTCTATCAATAACGCCTTGCTTGCACGACGATAGATTCTCGTTGCCTTAGGTGTTCTGAAGGAATGCTTCAACATAACAAAACTCGGTAGAATATCATGATCCCGGCATCTTAGGAGAAAAGCGAGTGAAGAGATTAGACACACCTTCAGAACACCTAAGGCAACGAGAATCTATCGTCGTGCAAGCAAGGCGTTATTGATAGAGAGGATACAGCATACTCGTAAGCAGTTGCATTTTATTTCGAGGGAGTTACTACAGCTACATCTACGCCTCTCAAACTTCGTAAGTGAGGAATTATGGAAGATCTTTGATCGTATTTCTTCAGTGCAAGCTGACAGCGTTCTAGATCAGGTGAGGGACAGACATATTTCCAAATATGATAGGTTATGTCAGTTGCAGAAATCTCAAGCCATTAGACTTGATGCTAACAAGGTTGTCGTAAATTTGTCCAGCAAGCCCCTAAGTGATACCCAACAGGCAGTTCTCGCTAAAGGTCTCAATTTTGCTGTAGCGCCTAGAAGAATTCCTATTGAAGAACTTATTACATCCGTAGAATCCTCGGTACATCACCTCACACCTGAAGAGGCCGAGGAAGCCAGGCAAGAATGTTCCCGAGTTCTCAAGACCGCTAAGCCACCTAACACCAACTTAAAACAAGGCGAAAGCCGGGCACTTAAAGATCTAAGGGACAATTCTGATATTATCGTTCTCCCCGCTGACAAGGGTAACGCGACAGTGGTATTGGATAAGGTTGATTATGATTCCAAGATCTCGTCTTTGTTATCAGATCCTGTATATAGGATTAATAGTCGTGATCCTACTACTCGCTACTCAAATGTCACCGTCAAATTGATCAAGCAATCATCTATTCCAGCGGATGCAGCAAAGACTCTCCTTCCAGGGGATGCTATTCCTCCGAGACTCTATGGTCTTCCTAAAATACATAAGGAAGGTGTTCCTCTTAGACCTATTGTTAGTACGATTGGTTCTCCTACATATGCCCTTTCCAAATACTTAGGTAGACTACTTCAGCCGCTTCTGGGTAACACGCCTTCGTACATTAAGGATTCCACACACTTCGTGGAAAAGTTAAAAGCTATAACACTTCAGCCGGGTGATATTCTAGTGAGTCTCGACGTGGTGTCTCTGTTTACGAGAGTACCTATTGATGGTGTTATGTCTCTCATTAATGGCTTTTTTCCTGAAGACATCACAAGACTTTTTTATCACTGCATGACCTCCTCCTACTTTCTATGGAATGGGAATTTTTATGAGCAGACTGATGGTGTGGCCATGGGTAGTCCTCTCTCTCCTGTTGTGGCTAATTTCTTCATGGAGAACTTTGAAGAGAAAGCTTTGTCGTCGGCTCCTTTCAAACCGAAGATCTGGTGGCGTTATGTGGATGACACGTTCGTTGTTTGGACGGAAGGTGAAGAAAATCTTAGCCATTTCCTGGATCATCTTAATCTCCAGCACCCTTCTATTTGTTTCACCATGGAAAAGGAATCTGACGGCAAAATACCTTTTTTAGATGTTCTCGTCACCAAGAAAGAGGATGGATCTTTAGGACACAGCGTTTTTCGTAAGCCAACACACACCAATAGATATCTCCACGCAAGTTCTCACCATCACCCTGCCCAGAAACATGGTATCCTTACAACTCTAACTACCAGGGCTAGGAGGATTTGTGAAGTGTCTTCTTTACAAGAAGAAATTAACACCCTGCGAACCACCTTTGAGAGCAACGGTTATAGCAAGGCTTTGATTTCTACGGTTCTGAAACCAACAAATAATAATAGGACGTCAGTTGAGAAAAGAGATGTAAGAGGAACTGCTTACCTTCCGTACATACATAACACAACGGATCGTATTGCTAAAATCCTACGTCGGTACAACATACGGACTGTATTTGGAACTTCTGTTAAGATTAGGCAACTCCTGCGACCAACTAAGGACAGTTTGCCTAAATTGCAACAACCGGGTATCTACAGAGTTCCCTGTACTTGTGGCAAGGTTTACATCGGGCAGACTTCGAGAACAATATGCACTCGCATTAAGGAACATAATAGATGTATCAGGCTCATTCAACCTGATAAATCAGCTGTTGCCGATCATGCTTTAACACCTGGCCATGATGTCATGTTCCAAGGAGTGGATGTTCTTGCCCGTATAAAGCAATATCGTCCCAGAATCATCAGGGAGGCGGTTGAAATACGTAAACACCCAGATAATTTCAACCGCGACACCGGCTACAATCTCAGTGAATCCTGGCTACCTATTATCAGAACCCTGCTTTCCGTTGTCCCTAACATGGGGCTATAATGGCGTCCATCTTTGGGCACCTTCTATATGTTCTTCGTTGCTTTCTCTTAGCAACATTGTCGTATTCCAGATTATTCCTGACGATGAAAGACATGGTTTCTTTCGAAACGCGTCGAATATTAGTATAATAAAACACGGCATAAGCCCAAAAATTCAACATTATGAATAACTCATAATATTGTTTCCTTAATTAGGTTTAGCTGAGATAGTATCCTCCTGTGACGAGTTACAACCACTCAATTTTCATTTCACAGCACCAGGTGGATACTACGAGGGTTGTTGATTCCATTAAGGGTGGACCTTGCGTCATCAAAGAATGGTATTAATGAAAGCAGTTGGCGATTGTTTTGTAACTACTGTAGTAAAGGGAACCTAGCCGCATTGAACTCTCCCCTCCTATAAGGGTTTCCTCGCGCTGATGGTTCGAATGAGTTAATTTTCTTTTCATATTGTATAGTGATATTCTCCATAGAAGAGTTGCACCAAACGTTTCAGCGTATTGGTTGCAGGGCTACGCTCCACTCTTTTAATTCTTACGCTTTCTTTTTCTACACATTTGTACCAAAGAACCCAAACTTTTTCGGATACAGAAGTCCCACGGTGAGAAGTATCCTTAACAATAGTGTAAGTAACCAAAGATACGTTGTGAAACATGAATACCTAAATATTGATGGTTACGTGTGACGTGAACTCTATTGGAATTTATTTCTTATATTGCACCTCATTAAGAATTACAGTACCATATTTCTTGGTAAGAGAATGTATAATGTTTCCTAGGTTTATCATCTCATCATACAGACCGTATTTGAAATGTCATAATACTTGGTGTTCGTTAAATATAATATTACCATCAGGTATTTATGTTCTCCTTTTGTACAGAGGTCTTAGGATTTGATTTAGTGGTCTTCTTGACCTTTAGATATCCTTCAGTGCTCGCAATTTCACCAAAAAGTGCCACTAAATGAGTAATTGGACTGACTATACGAAGGATGATCACATGAGTACTGAATCAAAGATACCATATGTATGTGCATCTTCGAGGTATTTATAAACCAAAGGTTTTATTATTCTGGCTGACTTTTTATTGCCCATTCGACATAAGAACCATGGTTTCACGTTCCTTTTTCAAGACAGCAGTGAGAACTGATAAGAAAGTTTCATCGTATTTATTCTTTGCCATTAACGTTGTCGTATATATATATCATTTTCTCGATTAACATTAATATACATTGCTTTGGACTTGAATTATGAAGTCTCCGTGGAACAAGTGCAGTTGCTCACCTGTATTTGATAACATTGAACCTAATCTATAATGTAGTATCCCATGTGCAATGTTTGATTTGTAGCCTATAACTTTTATCCGTATCTGTCACTCGACTACTACTACTACTACTACTACTACTACTACTACTATCTCGGTAACCCGTAAGTAGTAAGTGTTTGTTAGACTCTAAATATTGCATCATCATGACCAGAAATTGCGTAATCCTGATGACGTCATGGGATGACGTCATGGGTCCTTAGAGCGAGCACGTGGTCCAGGAGCGAGCATGTGCAGTGCACGTGTTAGCGTGGGAAGAGGTTGACCCTTTGGCTTGTTTGTGCGATGGTGATAAAAAGTTAATGGGTGTTGACGTCATGGAGGATGTTTATTAGGATGCTAACTGTCATCTGACACCCATGCGAGTGTGAGCACCAAAACAAAAGGTTATTCGCGGGTAGTGGGGTAGTGTATGTTCTCTTGCAAGTCGCGTGTGTGCTTGAATACGTATGGCTATGTTGGGAAATGTTTGGTGGCGGGCGAGGACTAGGGTTGAGTGAGGGTTCGTTTAAATGCTATTTTTCCCGCTCTATTTGATGGTGAGGTAATTTTTTAAAATGGGTGGAATTTGGAAACGCAATTTGAGGTAAACGTGCTTTTTTGACATTTTGGCGAATTTAATGAGCTTGTAAGGCTAGAACGATGCATATAGGGTGTCGTAGGACTTGTGGTGAACCACCCCTTGCTATGGACGGGAGTATATCCACCCCAAAATAAATCTACCCTTACCCGGAGGTTAAGTAGTGGTTATTTTTGTATGCATGCGCACTTGAGGGCTTTTGTAAGAGAGCGGAATTTTTAAAAGATTCTTTATAGATGAGGCTTTTTAAAAAATTTATTAAAAAAACAAAAAACTAATAGGTCATTCGATTTTTAGTATCTCGCTAACCAATAATGCGATGTAAACATATGGGGTGTCATAGGACTCGTAGTGAATTCTCCTTTTGTATGAATGAGGTATGTCAACCCCCAAAATAAAAACTACCCTTACCTGGGGTGAAAGAGCAATTTTTGTATGTATGCACACCGGTGGCTTTTGTCAAAAGGGTCTAACTACACATTTGTTAATATTTTCTGAACCCAGGATGGGATTTTCCCATAGGCAGTATCCTAGCACTTGGGGTGACACCTCGTTTTTGAAAGTATCATTCATTTATTTTCTTGTCAAAAGGGCCTAACTACACTTTTGTTAATATCTCGTGAACCAATCATGCTAGGGACTTGTATGAGGGGTCCTAGCACTTGGGGCGACGTCCCCCTTTATGGGGTGAAACTACCCCCCCAAAATTGAAAACTCAATATCTTGGAAACTATGAACCCTAAAATTAGGCGTTATAGCTTTAAAAATAGGTGATGACATAGGCTTTTACCTGGATTGGTCATTTCACCCCTAAAACAGTAAATAGTCATGTTATGGGGGAAAAACGTGTTAAACACCTAAAAATGATAAATGAAACTAAGATCTTTTGTTTTTGATGAAAAATAGCAGGGGGGGTGAAAACTACCCCCAAATTGAAAAATCGATACCTTGGAAACTAAGAACCGTAAAATTATGTGTAATAGCTTAAAAAATTCGTTGTGACATAGGCTTTTACCCGGATAGATGATGTCACCCCTAAAACAGTAAATAGTGATTTTACAGTGGGGAAAAAGGTTTTAAACGGGTAAAAATGATAATTGAACCTAAGATCTTTTGTTTTTGATGAAAAATAGCAGGGGGGTGAAAACTACCCCAAAATTGAAAAATCGATACCTTGGAAACTAAGAACCGTAAAATTATGTGTAATAGCTTAAAAAATTCGTTGTGACATAGGCTTTTACCCGGATAGATGATGTCACCCCTAAAACAGTAAATAGTGATTTTACAGTGGGGAAAAAGGTCTTAAACGGGTAAAAATGATAATTGAACCTAAGATCTTTTGGTTTTGATGAAAAATAGCAGGGGGGGTGAAAACTACCCCCAAATTGAAAAATCGATACCTTGGAAACTAAGAACCGTAAAATTATGTGTAATAGCTTAAAAAATTCGTTGTGACATAGGCTTTTACCCGGATAGATGATGTCACCCCTAAAACAGTAAATAGTGATTTTACAGTGGGGAAAAAGGTTTTAAACGGGTAAAAATGATAATTGAACCTAAGATCTTTTGTTTTTGATGAAAAATAGCAGGGGGGTGAAAACTACCCCAAAATTGAAAAATCGATACCTTGGAAACTAAGAACCGTAAAATTATGTGTAATAGCTTAAAAAATTCGTTGTGACATAGGCTTTTACCCGGATAGATGATGTCACCCCTAAAACAGTAAATAGTGATTTTACAGTGGGGAAAAAGGTTTTAAACGGGTAAAAATGATAATTGAACCTAAGATCTTTTGTTTTTGATGAAAAATAGCAGGGGGGTGAAAACTACCCCAAAATTGAAAAATCGATACCTTGGAAACTAAGAACCGTAAAATTATGTGTAATAGCTTAAAAAATTCGTTGTGACATAGGCTTTTACCCGGATAGATGATGTCACCCCTAAAACAGTAAATAGTGATTTTACAGTGGGGAAAAAGGTCTTAAACGGGTAAAAATGATAATTGAACCTAAGATCTTTTGTTTTTGATGAAAAATAGCAGGGGGGTGAAAACTACCCCGTATATGAAAGGAGTGTAGACTTATTGATGTTGCAGATTGGAAACAGTGAAAGTTATCACTTTTGTTTAATTAGAAATCTTGCTCGCCTTGTGCGTTCAAGCATCACTAGCACTCAGAGAAGGATTTATATATGTAGACGTTGTTTGTCATATTATCTTCTTGAGGATGAGTTAAATGTTCACTTTGCAGACTGTAAACAGTTTCCTGTTGCAAAAAGCATAATGCCGACTGATGAACAAAGATTTGTTAATTTTACAGAATTCCGAGTTAAAGATACAGTTCCATTTATAATATATGCAGACACTGAATGCGTTTTGTCTCCAATTTCCTCCTGTTTTCCAAATAGTGACATTCATAACTCTACTTTAACACATAAACATATTCCTTACAGCATTTCTTTATACCTTCATTGTAATTTCGATAGTGAATTGTGCAGTTTCAAGCTCTTTAGGGGAAATAATTGCATTGAATTGTTTGTAAAGGAACTTTATAGTATTGTGGATAAACTTCAAACATATTACTTATCGGTTAAGCCAATGTTAAAGATGACCGAAAATGAAGAAAGATTATTTTTGTCAAGTAAAATGTGTCACATTTGCGAGAAACCGATTGCAGTTAATGAACTCAAAGTACGCGATCATTGTCACTTAACTGGAAAATATAGAGGAAGCGCACACAATAGTTGTAATTTAAATTACAAAGTAACAAAGGTTTTGCCTATAGCATTTCATAATCTAACCGCCTATGATGGACATTTTATAATTAAAGAAATTTGCGAGAAACGTGATGGAGAGGTGTTACATAATCCTGGTCATATAAAATTGTTAGCGATGAATATGGAACGTTACAAAGGGTTTACAAAGTATGTACGGGCTAAGAATGGATTCATTCAGTTAAGATTTTTCGATACATATAATT
This sequence comes from Meconema thalassinum, assembly GCA_946902985.2. Taxonomy (NCBI): domain Eukaryota; kingdom Metazoa; phylum Arthropoda; class Insecta; order Orthoptera; family Tettigoniidae; genus Meconema; species Meconema thalassinum. Next base: position 234,477,304 of record OX336389.2, on the reverse strand, counting down.
TCTTGTCCTGTTCACTAGATCAATGTTCATCTTCGTTAAGCGAAGATTCAAAGCAAATAACACAACGTTATTTTAATGATGATGCACAGTTTCGACTTACTGCGAGAAAAGGTGTGTTTCCCTATGAATACGTCACGAGTATGGATGTTCTTAACGAAACTAAATTACCTGAAATATCCAAGTTTTATAGCAGCCTTAATGATCAAACAATATCGAATGAAGAGTATGAGTTTGCTCAATCGGTGTGGGAAACGTTTTCCTGTCAAACATTAGGAGAATACGCAGATTTGTATTTAAAAGTTGACACACTTCTTTTGGCGGATGTCTTTGAAAATTTTAGATCGAATGGCATGGAAACTTATGGCATTGATGCAGCTCATTTTTACACTGCTCCATCTATGTCTTGGTGTGCTATGAAAAAGATAACCAACGTTCAACTTGAATTGCTTCAAGATATTGATATGTTACACTTTTTTGAACGATCTATTCGAGGAGGAAATGTTCAGTGTATAACACGACATGCGATTGCTAATAATAAGTATATGAAAACTTATGATGAGAAAAAGCAAGAGTCCTACATAATGTACTTTGACGTTAATAATTTGTATGGATATGCGATGATGGAATATCTTCCAACGGGTGGCTTTAAATGGATTGCAAATGTTGAAGGCTTTGATGTTTTAACTATTGATGATACTTCAGAAATTGGATATATTTTGGAAGTAGATTTGACTTATCCTCAAGAGTTACATGACAAACATTCAGATTACCCTCTATGTCCAGAAAAGTTGACAAAGCTAATGGCTACCCTAGATAATAAAGAACGTTATGTTTTGCATTATAGATTGTTAAAGCAATGTATTCAACTAGGAATGAAATTAGATCGTATTCACAGAATAATTGAATTCAATCAGAGCCAATGGCTAAAACCATATATTGATGTGAACACAGAGAAACGAAAACAAGCCAAAAATGATTTTGAAAAGAATTTTTAAAAATTGATGAATAATGCAATTTTTGGTCGTTCACTGATGAATGTGAGGAAGTTAAGGGACATCAAATGGGTCACCAAATGGCATGGAGCTCGTGGTGGTAGGTCTTTAATAGCTAAGGCTAATTTTAAACATAGAATTATATTCGATGAACAATGTATGGTCATCGAGATGAGTAGACTAAAGATTTTTCACAATCAACCAGTATATGTTGGTGCATCTATATTAGATTTGTCTAAATGTAAAATGAATGACTTTCATTACAATGTTATTTTAGCAAATCCTGAATCAAATGTGAGGTTGTTATACACAGACACCGATAGTTTTATGTATATATTCTATTATGATATTTATGAGTTCATGAAACAACATTCAAATTTGTTTGATACTGGAAACTATGAAACAAACAATCCTTTTGGCATTGTGAGACAAAATAAAGGTGAAATTGGTTTAATGAAAGATGAAAATGCTGGAAGGATTGTTGAAGAATTTGTGGGGTTACGACCCAAAATGTATGCAATAAAATTGTGTGATGAAATGAATAGCTTGTGTAAGGCTAAAGGCATTAAGAAGAGTGTGAGTAAAAGTATGAATATTGATGAGTATCGAAAGTGTCTTTATAACAGAGAAAAAGTCAACAAAGTTCAAGTTTGTATAATTTCAAAATCTCATTCTGTATTTACTGTTCGGCAAAATAAGTTGGCAATTTCATCAAACGAAGATAAAAGACACATAACTGAAAACGGAATTGATACTTTACCGTTTGGTCATTTTTCTCTGAAAAATGATTAGAAACAAATTGAGATTAAAGCAGTTCATCTCACTTACTTTATTTCTTTCACACACACACTTTTATGCTGGTAATAATACTAATTTTTGTGTGTTCCTTTGCTTATGAAATCCTAGACTAGGAGTTCCACATTCGACATGATAGCGGAGTTTCATCTCCCATAAACTCGTCTCTGAGGTGGGTGCCAGAAAAGGCATCCAGCTGTAAAAACCACACCCTCACATAGACTTTCATAACTTCTTACGTTGAGGTTCATAACACTACGTTGATTGATTTATCGGTTTCCTTTTCACAATTCCTGTCTATACATTCCTCTTGAAGGTTGCAAGATGCTTGCAAGGTTCCTAAAATGCAATTAAATTTAATAAATACCTTAAGATGGTTTGATTTGTTTAATGATATGGTGTTAATAGTATTTTTAGGTTTTGACTGGCTTTGCATTAAGAATTGACTAACCAAACATGAGTTACCTATCAGGGAAACATTTTGGCCACTATGTTGGCTATTGACCAGTGAGTTTAGCTGTTTATCATTTTTTTAAATCATAAACAACAGAGGGTTAAACGTATAGATAAACCGTGTGACCATGTTTGTTAAACAAGACATTATACCAGAGACAATTAGAATACTTATGTAGAGTTTACCAAAAATAATGTTGTGTAACAGTAAATGCTAGTCAACAGTTATACACTTCTAAAAAAAATCATCATACAATACCTGAGAGCTCTTCTAAAATTATTGATGTGTAACATGATTCCACTAACTTGCTATGTATTTTTTGGCTTGGGGGTGATTTTCAAGAAATGCAAATGGAACTGAAATGCAATACAAACAATGAGCGTGCCTGGTGGCTGAGATTGATACCACGACGTACTGTCGGTTATGTAGCTATGTGGAATGTATATCAAATATGGTTTACTTCAAGGTCTGGAGATCCCTACAATTCCTACAATAAATGATCTTGAAATGGTCATCCTATGGTGTGAAAATATTTATTAGGTATATATATTTACTGAAAACAATTATGATTTATTAAATGTTTATATGTTTACAGTATTGTTATTTAATGTAAGCACTTGAGGCACTACCGACCAATGGGAAGCAAAAAGTGGGAGCATATATGGGATGAAATGTGGGAGCAAAGCAAATATAAAAAGTGGGAGCAAATATGCTAACAAATATGTCAACAAATATGCCGGCAAAAGTATATACACAATTCAAGATAGTTGAAAGTAAAGTATATACACAATTCAAGTTAGCATATTTGCTCCCACTTTTTATATTTGCTTTGCTCCCACATTTCATCCCATATATGCTCCCACTTTTTGCTTCCCATTGGTCGGTAGTGCCTCAAGTGCTTACATTAAATAACAATACTGTAAACATATAAACATTTAATAAATCATAATTGTTTTCAGTAAATATATATACCTAATAAATATTTTCACACCATAGGATGACCATTTCAAGATCATTTATTGTAGGAATTGTAGGGATCTCCAGACCTTGAAGTAAACCATATTTGATATACATTCCACATAGCTACATAACCGACAGTACGTCGTGGTATCAATCTCAGCCACCAGGCACGCTCATTGTTTGTATTGCATTTCAGTTCCATTTGCATTTCTTGAAAATCACCCCCAAGCCAAAAAATACATAGCAAGTTAGTGGAATCATGTTACACATCAATAATTTTAGAAGAGCTCTCAGGTATTGTATGATGATTTTTTTTAGAAGTGTATAACTGTTGACTAGCATTTACTGTTACACAACATTATTTTTGGTAAACTCTACATAAGTATTCTAATTGTCTCTGGTATAATGTCTTGTTTAACAAACATGGTCACACGGTTTATCTATACGTTTAACCCTCTGTTGTTTATGATTTAAAAAAATGATAAACAGCTAAACTCACTGGTCAATAGCCAACATAGTGGCCAAAATGTTTCCCTGATAGGTAACTCATGTTTGGTTAGTCAATTCTTAATGCAAAGCCAGTCAAAACCTAAAAATACTATTAACACCATATCATTAAACAAATCAAACCATCTTAAGGTATTTATTAAATTTAATTGCATTTTAGGAACCTTGCAAGCATCTTGCAACCTTCAAGAGGAATGTATAGACAGGAATTGTGAAAAGGAAACCGATAAATCAATCAACGTAGTGTTATGAACCTCAACGTAAGAAGTTATGAAAGTCTATGTGAGGGTGTGGTTTTTACAGCTGGATGCCTTTTCTGGCACCCACCTCAGAGACGAGTTTATGGGAGATGAAACTCCGCTATCATGTCGAATGTGGAACTCCTAGTCTAGGATTTCATAAGCAAAGGAACACACAAAAATTAGTATTATTACCAGCATAAAAGTGTGTGTGTGAAAGAAATAAAGTAAGTGAGATGAACTGCTTTAATCTCAATTTGTTTCTAATCATTTTTCAGAGAAAAATGACCAAACGGTAAAGTATCAATTCCGTTTTCAGTTATGTGTCTTTTATCTTCGTTTGATGAAATTGCCAACTTATTTTGCCGAACAGTAAATACAGAATGAGATTTTGAAATTATACAAACTTGAACTTTGTTGACTTTTTCTCTGTTATAAAGACACTTTCGATACTCATCAATATTCATACTTTTACTCACACTCTTCTTAATGCCTTTAGCCTTACACAAGCTATTCATTTCATCACACAATTTTATTGCATACATTTTGGGTCGTAACCCCACAAATTCTTCAACAATCCTTCCAGCATTTTCATCTTTCATTAAACCAATTTCACCTTTATTTTGTCTCACAATGCCAAAAGGATTGTTTGTTTCATAGTTTCCAGTATCAAACAAATTTGAATGTTGTTTCATGAACTCATAAATATCATAATAGAATATATACATAAAACTATCGGTGTCTGTGTATAACAACCTCACATTTGATTCAGGATTTGCTAAAATAACATTGTAATGAAAGTCATTCATTTTACATTTAGACAAATCTAATATAGATGCACCAACATATACTGGTTGATTGTGAAAAATCTTTAGTCTACTCATCTCGATGACCATACATTGTTCATCGAATATAATTCTATGTTTAAAATTAGCCTTAGCTATTAAAGACCTACCACCACGAGCTCCATGCCATTTGGTGACCCATTTGATGTCCCTTAACTTCCTCACATTCATCAGTGAACGACCAAAAATTGCATTATTCATCAATTTTTAAAAATTCTTTTCAAAATCATTTTTGGCTTGTTTTCGTTTCTCTGTGTTCACATCAATATATGGTTTTAGCCATTGGCTCTGATTGAATTCAATTATTCTGTGAATACGATCTAATTTCATTCCTAGTTGAATACATTGCTTTAACAATCTATAATGCAAAACATAACGTTCTTTATTATCTAGGGTAGCCATTAGCTTTGTCAACTTTTCTGGACATAGAGGGTAATCTGAATGTTTGTCATGTAACTCTTGAGGATAAGTCAAATCTACTTCCAAAATATATCCAATTTCTGAAGTATCATCAATAGTTAAAACATCAAAGCCTTCAACATTTGCAATCCATTTAAAGCCACCCGTTGGAAGATATTCCATCATCGCATATCCATACAAATTATTAACGTCAAAGTACATTATGTAGGACTCTTGCTTTTTCTCATCATAAGTTTTCATATACTTATTATTAGCAATCGCATGTCGTGTTATACACTGAACATTTCCTCCTCGAATAGATCGTTCAAAAAAGTGTAACATATCAATATCTTGAAGCAATTCAAGTTGAACGTTGGTTATCTTTTTCATAGCACACCAAGACATAGATGGAGCAGTGTAAAAATGAGCTGCATCAATGCCATAAGTTTCCATGCCATTCGATCTAAAATTTTCAAAGACATCCGCCAAAAGAAGTGTGTCAACTTTTAAATACAAATCTGCGTATTCTCCTAATGTTTGACAGGAAAACGTTTCCCACACCGATTGAGCAAACTCATACTCTTCATTCGATATTGTTTGATCATTAAGGCTGCTATAAAACTTGGATATTTCAGGTAATTTAGTTTCGTTAAGAACATCCATACTCGTGACGTATTCATAGGGAAACACACCTTTTCTCGCAGTAAGTCGAAACTGTGCATCATCATTAAAATAACGTTGTGTTATTTGCTTTGAATCTTCGCTTAACGAAGATGAACATTGATCTAGTGAACAGGACAAGAAATTATATGTATCGAAAAATCTTAACTGAATGAATCCATTCTTAGCCCGTACATACTTTGTAAACCCTTTGTAACGTTCCATATTCATCGCTAACAATTTTATATGACCAGGATTATGTAACACCTCTCCATCACGTTTCTCGCAATTTTCTTTAATTATAAAATGTCCATCATAGGCGGTTAGATTATGAAATGCTATAGGCAAAACCTTTGTTACTTTGTAATTTAAATTACAACTATTGTGTGCGCTTCCTCTATATTTTCCAGTTAAGTGACAATGATCGCGTACTTTGAGTTCATTAACTGCAATCGGTTTCTCGCAAATGTGACACATTTTACTTGACAAAAATAATCTTTCTTCATTTTCGGTCATCTTTAACATTGGCTTAACCGATAAGTAATATGTTTGAAGTTTATCCACAATACTATAAAGTTCCTTTACAAACAATTCAATGCAATTATTTCCCCTAAAGAGCTTGAAACTGCACAATTCACTATCGAAATTACAATGAAGGTATAAAGAAATGCTGTAAGGAATATGTTTATGTGTTAAAGTAGAGTTATGAATGTCACTATTTGGAAAACAGGAGGAAATTGGAGACAAAACGCATTCAGTGTCTGCATATATTATAAATGGAACTGTATCTTTAACTCGGAATTCTGTAAAATTAACAAATCTTTGTTCATCAGTCGGCATTATGCTTTTTGCAACAGGAAACTGTTTACAGTCTGCAAAGTGAACATTTAACTCATCCTCAAGAAGATAATATGACAAACAACGTCTACATATATAAATCCTTCTCTGAGTGCTAGTGATGCTTGAACGCACAAGGCGAGCAAGATTTCTAATTAAACAAAAGTGATAACTTTCACTGTTTCCAATCTGCAACATCAATAAGTCTACACTCCTTTCATATACGGGGTAGTTTTCACCCCCCTGCTATTTTTCATCAAAAACAAAAGATCTTAGGTTCAATTATCATTTTTACCCGTTTAAGACCTTTTTCCCCACTGTAAAATCACTATTTACTGTTTTAGGGGTGACATCATCTATCCGGGTAAAAGCCTATGTCACAACGAATTTTTTAAGCTATTACACATAATTTTACGGTTCTTAGTTTCCAAGGTATCGATTTTTCAATTTTGGGTAGTTTTCACCCCCCTGCTATTTTTCATCAAAAACAAAAGATCTTAGGTTCAATTATCATTTTTACCCGTTTAAAACCTTTTTCCCCACTGTAAAATCACTATTTACTGTTTTAGGGGTGACATCATCTATCCGGGTAAAAGCCTATGTCACAACGAATTTTTTAAGCTATTACACATAATTTTACGGTTCTTAGTTTCCAAGGTATCGATTTTTCAATTTTGGGGTAGTTTTCACCCCCCTGCTATTTTTCATCAAAAACAAAAGATCTTAGGTTCAATTATCATTTTTACCCGTTTAAAACCTTTTTCCCCACTGTAAAATCACTATTTACTGTTTTAGGGGTGACATCATCTATCCGGGTAAAAGCCTATGTCACAACGAATTTTTTAAGCTATTACACATAATTTTACGGTTCTTAGTTTCCAAGGTATCGATTTTTCAATTTGGGGGTAGTTTTCACCCCCCTGCTATTTTTCATCAAAACCAAAAGATCTTAGGTTCAATTATCATTTTTACCCGTTTAAGACCTTTTTCCCCACTGTAAAATCACTATTTACTGTTTTAGGGGTGACATCATCTATCCGGGTAAAAGCCTATGTCACAACGAATTTTTTAAGCTATTACACATAATTTTACGGTTCTTAGTTTCCAAGGTATCGATTTTTCAATTTTGGGGTAGTTTTCACCCCCCTGCTATTTTTCATCAAAAACAAAAGATCTTAGGTTCAATTATCATTTTTACCCGTTTAAAACCTTTTTCCCCACTGTAAAATCACTATTTACTGTTTTAGGGGTGACATCATCTATCCGGGTAAAAGCCTATGTCACAACGAATTTTTTAAGCTATTACACATAATTTTACGGTTCTTAGTTTCCAAGGTATCGATTTTTCAATTTGGGGGTAGTTTTCACCCCCCCTGCTATTTTTCATCAAAAACAAAAGATCTTAGTTTCATTTATCATTTTTAGGTGTTTAACACGTTTTTCCCCCATAACATGACTATTTACTGTTTTAGGGGTGAAATGACCAATCCAGGTAAAAGCCTATGTCATCACCTATTTTTAAAGCTATAACGCCTAATTTTAGGGTTCATAGTTTCCAAGATATTGAGTTTTCAATTTTGGGGGGGTAGTTTCACCCCATAAAGGGGGACGTCGCCCCAAGTGCTAGGACCCCTCATACAAGTCCCTAGCATGATTGGTTCACGAGATATTAACAAAAGTGTAGTTAGGCCCTTTTGACAAGAAAATAAATGAATGATACTTTCAAAAACGAGGTGTCACCCCAAGTGCTAGGATACTGCCTATGGGAAAATCCCATCCTGGGTTCAGAAAATATTAACAAATGTGTAGTTAGACCCTTTTGACAAAAGCCACCGGTGTGCATACATACAAAAATTGCTCTTTCACCCCAGGTAAGGGTAGTTTTTATTTTGGGGGTTGACATACCTCATTCATACAAAAGGAGAATTCACTACGAGTCCTATGACACCCCATATGTTTACATCGCATTATTGGTTAGCGAGATACTAAAAATCGAATGACCTATTAGTTTTTTGTTTTTTTAATAAATTTTTTAAAAAGCCTCATCTATAAAGAATCTTTTAAAAATTCCGCTCTCTTACAAAAGCCCTCAAGTGCGCATGCATACAAAAATAACCACTACTTAACCTCCGGGTAAGGGTAGATTTATTTTGGGGTGGATATACTCCCGTCCATAGCAAGGGGTGGTTCACCACAAGTCCTACGACACCCTATATGCATCGTTCTAGCCTTACAAGCTCATTAAATTCGCCAAAATGTCAAAAAAGCACGTTTACCTCAAATTGCGTTTCCAAATTCCACCCATTTTAAAAAATTACCTCACCATCAAATAGAGCGGGAAAAATAGCATTTAAACGAACCCTCACTCAACCCTAGTCCTCGCCCGCCACCAAACATTTCCCAACATAGCCATACGTATTCAAGCACACACGCGACTTGCAAGAGAACATACACTACCCCACTACCCGCGAATAACCTTTTGTTTTGGTGCTCACACTCGCATGGGTGTCAGATGACAGTTAGCATCCTAATAAACATCCTCCATGACGTCAACACCCATTAACTTTTTATCACCATCGCACAAACAAGCCAAAGGGTCAACCTCTTCCCACGCTAACACGTGCACTGCACATGCTCGCTCCTGGACCACGTGCTCGCTCTAAGGACCCATGACGTCATCCCATGACGTCATCAGGATTACGCAATTTCTGGTCATGATGATGCAATATTTAGAGTCTAACAAACACTTACTACTCCCGTAGTTAGTAGATCCCTATAAGTGTGTGTTATCGTGAAATAGAGCTGCAACATTTATGTTGAGAATAAGCCGTTATTTCCTGAAGATTGGTTGCAAAAAAGAATAAGGACAGTATGATGATACATACTGCAAAGAACCAGAACTCCAACGATCAATAATAGATGAGTGTTGGGATACCAGCTGATGCCCCAGTGTGTTTCAGACTTGACTCTCGTGTGGAATACTGGAGTGAGCCTCAGGTGACTTAAAATGCTGTATGTGACTTACGTGACTTAACCATTTTGATGAGATCACTCTGCGTTCTTCAATAGAGGATGGGTCGGGGAGAGAGAGGGGGTATTTATTAGAGAAAAATCAGGGACATGTATTAATATACGTAGCTGTTTACAAGATGTCATAGCAGCGTCCCGAGCCCAAACCTGTCGATCATTGCATAGTGCAAAGATGCATTGTATTAGAACCTTGACTATTATGAATAGTTGTCAACTCAGATGCTGGAAAGTTGCGTGTTTGCAAATTAACAGCGTATATTGACAGTCTGTGAAATTCTAAGGATACTTCTTTCTTTCTTTCTTTCTTTCTTTCTTTCTTTCTTTATCTTTCAATAGTGTTAAGAAACTATGAGTTCCGTGGCTAAGTTCCGAGGAGAATAGCACAGATAATGGTCCTCGGCTGAAGAACTCCCACCGACAGGACGTATACTGGAAGAGGAAAAATCTGCAGCAGAATCACATCTTCAAGATAGTGCAAATTGTTAGGATTGAAAAGGGAGAGATTTACCGTACTATCTGGACAATGAACGGCTCATTTGACTGGCGGAGAAATCCATACGATAATCAAACTTTACTCAATTAGCTCGATCATTTAAGTGCTAAAATCAAATTAAAGTTACCAACTTTCCTTTTGACAGCACGTATGATTGGGAGATGATTTACAATTCATTTCATAGTGCCTGAAATAAATACATGAATTATTTATACACTTAATAAAACACTTCTCACACAAATGGGGGTTTAATTGGTTGACTAGTTTGGTTCGTCTTGCTAGGAGAAATAAAGTGGGAAAACAAAGATATAGGGAAAAATGTTAAGCGGGAAGAATGTACTTTGCACCATATTTTCAATAAACCAAAGCCTAATTTAGGCAGTATTATAGCGTCCAAAGTCACGTTGAAACGTCATATGTGCGATATATGAACGATCCGTTTTACGAGTGACGAACGATAGAGATGGTTCTATAGTAGTTGAGAAGGTCCAGAACCATTGACATACACCACTACTGTATAAGTTAGGGCTCAAAGCCTGCTTTACATACAGAAGAAAGTAGGTTGCACGATGCAAAAACAGACAGCGTTAGTATCGCCCGGTAAATTTCAAAGTGCAGCGTCATATAGCGCCAGCAACCAACGAGTAGGCACGATGGGATTAGACATACCAGTCCACAGTGGGGGTGAAGTGGTGGTCAGTACAGGAACTTCCAGAAATCAGCTCTGTCACGGTCGACTCTAGACAGGTCGGAAGGCTGAGACTTGGCAACATGTTCATCAGTCATACCCTTGTCAGGCGGGAACACGAGGAAACGTTCAGTCTGGCAGGTGTTCTTGTTTATCTCATAGGGATATTTCCTTCTATATTTTGTTCCTTACGCTTTTTACGTTTATACGCTTTATAGTAACGTTTATACTACCCTTCCAGATGAGTTTTTTACTGTAATCCCTAATGGAGAACTCACTGAATAGTGTGCTTCGTATCTGGCAAATATGGTATTTTTAAATGCCTACGGTACATGGAATTATCACATATCGTACTTCATGTTTTAAAGTTTGATTTTTATGGAATGTTTCGGCACCATAACAATGCCAGACACATGTTGTATCCACAACTGTAAGGCAAATTAACCAAGTAAGGGAGGCAACACACCTGTGTTTAGGTTCCCAAGTGACGAAAATCTGCGCCAGGCCTGGATTAGAGAACCTTCGAAATGGGTCGTAGATTGCATAAATTAGTCAATTAAGTGAAAAAATACTTTCAGTTATTGCCACTGTATTGCTAAACAATTATTCACAGGCAAGGAATTGCTATCTTCACTTACAGGTGAAGCACATGACCAAATAAAGAATCTGCCCATAACGGCCACAAATTTTAAAATTGCCTGGCTAGCAATCTATCAAAGATACAACAATCCTAAACTAATTGCAACATCTCAAGTCAAGAATCTGTTAAACTTTCCATCTATAAGAAAAGAGTCATCCACGGATCTTTGATCACTCTTAAATCAAGTCTCAAGTAATCTAATTGCAATTGACGAACTCAAACTCGATAGCCCGTTGCATGAAATTCATGTATCGCAGTTAATTCTTCAAAACATTGATGAAGCTAGCATAAAACAATGGGAACTGACATCATCAAAATTGAAATTCACAAGACTAGGCGGATTATGTCAATTCTTAGAAAACAGGTGCCATGCTCTTGAACTAATCAAATGAAATCAAACCTCCAAACCTACTGTTAATGCTCTTCAAGATCATGCTACTGACATCAGACACACAAAACCATTAAGACAGGTCGATGTCTCTACTGGTAGTAAATGTTTATGTTGTAATGGTGTTCATCCGCTCTACAAATGTTCAAGTTTTGTTAGCAGTAGTGTCCAACAACGAATGGACTTTGTCAGACAACATAGGTTGTGTTCAAATAGTCTTAGGCCGGGACACATCGTTAGTAACTGTTTTTCAGGCGCCTGTTATTCACGTGGCTTGAAACATCACACCCTACTCCATCGTATCAATCAACCAGCCAGGCAAAGGCTGCTCGAAGCCACAGCTGAAAGACACAGCAGCGCTGATGTCAACCAGCAACTAACTGTTACATCCAGGTATTGTTCGCTGGGGGTAAATCCTCAACCCCTGATTCTACTCTCCACTGCATGCGTTAATGTGCATGATGCATATGGAAGATTACAAACTTTCAGAGCACTCCTAGACTCGTATAGCCAGGCACACTTCATTGCAAGTTCCTGTGTAGAACGACTCAGCTTAAGGAAGGAACACAACCGAGTTCCAATACAAGGTATAAGCAGCGCTGCTACAGAGTCGCGCTACAGTGCTACCGTTAACATTCACTCCATGCACAGTGAGTAGCAAGTTGTAATTGAATGCGCTGTGTTGCCAAGAATTTCTGGTGATCTCCTAGGATTACACATGAACTTCGCTGACTGGGGTATTCCGGAAGGTCTCCCTCTAGCCGACCCAACGTTCAACCATCCCGGACGGATCGATATGCTGATTGGTGCAGAAGTATTCTTCCAGCTTCTTCGACTGGAAAGACAGAAAAGACCAGGTGACTATCCTGTTCTCCAGAACACGAAACTTGGGTGGATTCTAGCAGGACGCTTTCCATGCGAGAGAACGGTTGAGGCACCTTCACAGACCATACTGTCCTTCTTCGCCACGAGAGACAATTCACTTCACCATCTAGTTAAACATATCTGGGAATTGGAAGATCTCAATCAGCCGATCAGTTCGAGGGATGAACTGGAGTGTGAGAAACACTTTTCTGCCAACACAAGACGAGACACTGAGGGAAGATTCATAGTACGACTTCCTCTTCGCGAGGAATCAACGGAAATTGGGGACTAGGTCACATTGGCTATGTCACGACTTCACCATTTGAGAGACGACTGGGGAAACACACCTAACTCAAGAACGACAACGTCAAATTCCTAGAAGAATACGAAGTCCTGGGACATTGGAGGCTATCGACACGTCGTAACCTAACGAGCAACATAGCTACTACATGCCGCTCCACCCAGTTTTCAAAGAGACGAGCTCTACTACTAAAACGAGGGTGGTGTTTGATGCTTCTGCAGTCACGACGAGCGGGAAATCACTAGATGGCATCCTTCGAATGGGATCGACCATCCAGCAAGACATTTGGTCCATCATTACAAGATTTCGCACGCACCAATTGTGCTTCACAGCAGACATTCTCAGATGAATCGACAGGTGAAGGTTGATAGGCGTGACTGTAATCTTCAGGGAATCGTATGGCACCGATCGCCACAGGAACCAGCGTGTGAAAAAAGATGTCAACCCTTTTTTGGCGGGTGGCATGTTTGAGACCATGGTCACCTTGCTCTGCTAATTTGCCAGGCACTCGCCAGAGGTCGGATGGTGCTCCGTGCATCATCGTTGTCCGCTGAGATGCGAAATGCATGCTCCTGGAGCTTGTGGAAACAGTCGAAGACATCGGCACAATCATCGAGATACACAGGACGGTTGGTGTGATATAACAGACGCGTGACAGATACGACGTTAGAGATGGTGCGGCAGTCCAACATAAAGGAATTGGAATATGTATGATCATTCGACAGTATGTAATTATTATTAGCATATATACATATTCTTTAGTAATAGTCCGCAGAAATCCAGTGAATTTACCAGCTAACCCCATTTCGTCAATATCCACATCTACCTACAGTCCACTTAATATGTTTTTTCTCTTCATAACCAATTCTTCGTCAAACTCATTAACAATCCATTTTAACGGTTACTAACAAAACAGACTGGAACGCAATCACTTCAAAAGCACGCGTGGGTAGAACTTTACGATTCAAAAGGGTTTTCATATTTTACACATAAAAAGTACAAACAACAGAAAAGCGCAACACTTATTAATGGAAGTGTAATAGAAGGAAAGAAGATTGTAGTTTTACGTGACCGTTATTCGTGTGATCATGAGCCACGGGACCTCCTTTTTACGTGGAATCCGAACCACTGGACATGGCATTTCAGTTCGAAGATCTCACATGCATTGACCAAGAATCGAACCCGGTCCACCTTGGCAAGAGGCGAATAGCTTGACCGCTGCGCCACCACGCTCCCGTGTAATAGACTAATGGAATAAAAAATAATAGGTTAACAAATCCGACTCTTTACACAGTTTAATTAAAAATGTATGTGGCTTAATTGTAAAAACTGTTGTACATAAGTTTTATATACATACTAGCAATCCGACCCGGCTTCGCCCGGGAACAGTTATGAATGCATTACGTGACAAGCGCTTTCTTTTTTTTATTGTCAATGAACAACGACTAATATCCGGATTACGTCTCGGCATGATGGGTTAAAATCACTGACTGGACTATTAATTATATTATCATGGAGATGCAACACATTCTTGTCAGACGTAATTTAAGAATGTCGAGGTGCATGAAACACAAATCCCCCTTACGTCCAATCTTAACTTGACTGTGAATTTTGCGGAACGAAAAGTTCGCAGGCGAAATGAAGAAATGCCAAGTTGCACTTCCAGGGAAACTCCAAACACAACCACCCTTCTCTAAAGTTTTAAACTCAACACGACTCGACAGTTTGCTGCTGGCTGTATCTGGGACAATAAGCTCGTCTGCTAGCTAAGCTGTAACTGGGGTGATAGACTCGCCCCTAGCTAGCTCATGAACTGTCGCCTCAGTAACTGAATGGATATTGTTGGAAGAAATGAAAACATACAAACATTTATAGTAGGCGATGTATTGAAGATAGAGATATGCTCCCCCGGGCTTTTTTGTAGATCTTTTCATGCTGAACAATTCTTACACTCATAGTATATAGATATTTTTAACAGTTTGCCCAGCGTAAGCTTAAAAAGCACACGGACGCCAGTTTTTTCGACCTTTTCACTGAAATCGTTAGTGCTTGACTTCCATTGGTCATAAATTAATAATTTTCTACAGGAACCTTCCTCGAGATATCCTTTACAGAATGGTGAAAACCGCATCAAAATCCATTCAGTGGTTCTCGAGATTACCCGTGACACCCAAGAATCAGGGACTTTTTTAAAATACTAAGTAGAGATTATACGCCAATCAGTATAATTGAATATGATATAATCCCCCTTCCGTCCAATCTTAAATTGACTGTGAATTTTGCCGAACGAAAAGTTCACAGGCGAAATGAGAAGGAAGGAATGACGAGGTGAATGAAACTCAAATCCCCCTTCCGTCCAATCTTAACTTGACTGTGTTTCACAGGGGAAATGAAGAAAACCCGAGTTGCACTTCCAGGGAAAATTCAAACACAACCACCCTTCTCAGAAGTCTTAACTCAACACGACTCAACGGTTTGCTGCTTGCTGTATCTGGGGCAATAGGTTCGCCCGCTAGCTAGGCTGTAACAGGGATGATAAACTCGCCCTTAGCTAGCTCATAAACTGTCGCCTCAGTAGTTGAATGGACATGGTTGGAAGAAATTAAAATGTAAAAACACTTATAGTGGGCGATGTATTGAAGATAGACATATGCTCTCGCGGACTTTTTTGTAGAACTTTTCATGCTGAACAATTGTTACACTCATAGTATTTAGATATTTTTAACGGTTTGCCCAGCGTAAGCTTACAAAGCGCTCGGACGCCATGTTTCTTTTCGACTTTTCCACTGAAATCGCTACTGCTCGGCTTCCTTTGATCATAAATAAATTATTTTCTACAGAAATCATCCTCGAGATGTCCTTTACAGAATGGTGAAAACCGCATCAAAATCCATCGAGTGGTTCTCGAGTTTACCCGTAACATCCAAGAATCGGGGACTTTGTTTTATACTAAGTAGAGATTCATTGGTCCTAAATTAAGCCTAAGTGAACAGAATATGATGATGTTCACTTGACTAGTCTCCAATAAAACCCCCATGTGGTCTTGTATGATCAAGGCAAAAGAACTGACTCTCCATCCATTCAAGATGGTGGCTGTGAGAACTATTATAACCTTCAAACCGACAACTCAGAATGAAGCAGGGCAATTAAGACGAATCTTGCAGAGAGGTGATTAAAATATAAGGGCTCTGACTTGCATTAATCTAAAGATTATCATACTGGATTTAGCGCACAGCTGACATGTTGAAATTTCAAAAACAATTGCTTACCTTCGGTATCTTAGAGCTATACCAACGGCATTTAGCAATAAAATAGAACCTTATAAGTTACTTGGTATTCCCAAAACATAAGAACAGTGACTCTATAAATTCAAGATGGTGGCTAGGCGTACTATTTAGGTTAAGATATTAGTAACTCAGGATGTTATTGCACAATTAAGGTGGAAATTGGTTAAAGAGTAGTATTATATAAGAGGCGTCAGTAGTGTTAGTGATAGATTTATCAAAATGTGTACATTTATAGTGCGGAGCGGCTTTTCTGAAATGTCATAATTTGAAATTAAATAATTTTCTATGGTTTAGAACTACAATAACGAAGATTAGTGATAAGGCAGAAACCTATAGTATAGTATCGTATGCCCAAAGCAAAAAAGAAGTCAGTATGCATTTTCAAGATGGTGGCTGGGCGTAATACAAAAACAAATAACTCTATATTTTAGAGATAGAACATCTCAAAATACCCTTAATGTTGAACCGTACATGGGCAAAAGAACACCCCTGCCACATATTCAAAATGGTGGCTGAGCATACTATTGAAACTTCAAAATCAATGAGTCAGGATCCAATTGCGCAATTAACACGAAATGTTGTACGATGGAGAAACAGATAATCTATCTTGCTTGCATTAGTCATAAGACAATCACACTGCATATAGCACGTAGCCACCATCTTGAATATATAAGACACTAATATCGACAATCCACTATTGTTTACAGGGGGGCGTGGTGGCGCAGCGGTCAAGCTGTAGGCCTCTCACCACGGCGGACCGTGTTCGATTCCCGGTCAATGCATGTGAGATTTTCAAATTGAAATGCCATGTCCTGTGGTTTGGAATCCACGTAAAAAGGAGGTCCCGTAGCTCATGATCTCGAGATTAACGGTCACGTAAAACTGCAATCTTCCTTTCCTTCCACTATTGATTACAGTTACAGTGACAAAACGCAGAAGAAAGTAGTGTCACATAAAAGGCTCTCTTTCCACAAGGCGCAAGATAAACGATTCCATACCTTCTAGATCTAGACGGTAGATAAACGTACTTCTCTAATATTGCAATCAATACCTCTGGATGCAAACGTGGAATTACAACGAAACTTAGTGACCCTACACAATTTGATAAATCTTGGTTGAAGAAAATGGCAGAAAGGTGGAAAGGGGGGAGGGGGATCATAGTGCGGATTAAAAATTAACCAGAAATATAGCACGTAGTGGTAGATTTACATCGTAGTGGCCCTGATGGCAGGGTGCCTGTATGTTCTTCAAACCGTACGTTGAGGCCATTTCATTCCGAAGTAATCGATGTTCATAAATCCTTGTTTATAAAATACGGAGCCGAAATCAATATGTATTTCTTTTCTTGATAAATACAATTGTTGAGGTTCTGTTAGTTAGATAGTTATGGTTGATTTAAGCAACGTGATCTGCCCCTGTAGTGTATAGAATCAGCTGTCTGAACATTCATAATCAACAACTTAAATAATGGAGGTGTTACTTCAAACGCAAAAAATTCTTTGGAATTAGAAAGTTGATTTCTCTTACCTATTGTTGTAGTTGTTGTCTTGGGGCTTGGAACATCATAGTCATAAAACCCCGATTCTCATATCTGGTGTGACATCCAGACGAAGACCATGTTGTGTGGTTGTAGGAAAAGGGCATCACATTTCAATCGTTCTTCATAATTATACAATCAATCATTAAGAACGAGTTACACTAGGAGGCCCTTCGATCCTGAAAGTGATTTTGATAATGGGGTTTCATGTCAGGAGTCTCTGTTTAAAGAGAAGAGTTTGAAGGAGGGGACAGAGCTGAAGACTTAGTATTCAAGGTGTGAAGCCAAGCTGTTTCAAGAGGGAGGTACTCCACCACAACTCACAGGTCGAGAGTCCCGAGAGGAGGAGCCATGTTGATTAGCTCGCAGTCTCTCACCACTGACAAACGAAGGGAAAGAGGGGATGGGATTAATATTAAATGGTAGAAGGAAGCAGAGAATGGAGCACTAACCAACCCAAAACCTAGGTATTGGGATGAACAGCACACAACCAATACTCGTTCAGTCCTCAATGCAGTTGGACGTTCATATAATGAGGTTAAGCTCGTTAATCGTTTCAAAATGGAAGTGAATAGGCAATGTGAAGTTGCTTAAATTCATGATATCAGTACAGAAACACTGTTAAATTGTTGAAAGGGCCTATGATGTAAGGCTTCTATAATTATTATAAGACCCAGCCATGCCACATTGGAATACATGCATAAACGGTATTTACGCGTGTCATGACAACCAATAGCTTTTTCATACTTTGCATATTTTGGCTATTAACAATATTGGTGTGACGGCATATTTGTGTCATATTTACCTTTCTAATCGTTATTACTAGTAGTTATCTCTGTCATCAGTTGTATTAGGTGGTACCTCGTAGGTGACTTTGAGAGTTAGTATACAATAATTCTGTGAATTCAATCGAGGTTTTAAATACATTGACGTCACTGACGAGAACTGAAATCAGTGTACATGTTTGAATCAATTTGTCCTTTTGACCAGACACTTTTGGCGGATACTTGCCTATTTTTCGTTCCGAATGGTTTTGCGTATAACAGAACTTGAATTCCATCGTACTCGTCCTGGTCTCGAAATTCTCAACTCCGATCACTAAAGTTGATCTCAAAATACGCAGCTCTTCTGTACTTCCGTTGTAAGTAAGTTTTAATGGTCTCATATTCTCCCATGTTATAATTTTATAGTGTGGCATGTATGTGACTCAGGAATTTTCCATAGTTTGTACTGTTGTCATCAGGTTACTCTCGGAATGTCCATAGTTCTCAATGCAGTGTTCCCTTCAGCATGGTTTACTCAACCATCTCCACTTCCATTTCAAATTCGAATACTGTTCCTCTCGATGTGGGAACGAATTTCATTTTCAACTTAATTTTGAAAATCTTACTGATTTTCCTCGTATCTCCGTCGTAATGTTAGTATTTCAGTATATCAGCCTTGAAAAAATGTATGCAGTGTTGAAGAATATCAATTATAGATCAATTATAGAAGAACTATCGATGTCAGAAGATTTTAGGGTATTTTAATGAAATTCTCTCGTATATGCATTGTTGGATTTTTTAAAAAATATGTTAGAAACAATTTCAATAAAGTTCGAATAAATTAGCACACATACTGGAAGTACGTTTCGCAATGTTCAGCAATAACGCGCACTCCTTATACTTATTTACTTTCGTGTAAATGTCCAAGTCCACTTGACAAGTTGTAACAAATTTCTCTCGAAGGCCAAAATATTGCACAATACCGCACTCTGTGTTAGACGCGAGTACGTCTCTTCACTACGGCTTGACCGTCGATGCACGTGCCTTCGTCGTCAAAATATCGCGACAGGTCCGTGCCCTGGACTCGAATATTCTGTACATCCGTTCACTTCAAGTGTTCAGAATAAAAAGCCTCGTTGAAAATCGCGCTTTATCCGTCCTAGGTGACTTAAGCGGCGTCTCTTCCAAAAAGCGAGGGAACAATAGTGCTCAAACTTAGTAAAATAAATCTTCCTGGCTTTTTGCACCTCTTAAGTGATTTTCCAAAACATGACAATTACCTTACCGTAATAATTTTCCGCATTTCTCAGTGAGTTCAAATATCTTCTGTTACTTCTATAACAATTATAATTGTCTAATTAAAACATTGCTGGATTTCCGAAACATCAATTGGTTACTCGGGTCACGTGACACCTCCCCTTTTCAAAGCTTGCTGCTGGTCGCACTTCTGTTCGCGTGACAAGTCCACCCTTTCTTTATCTGACGCGCGGCCACGGACTATTCTCATCCTTTTTGCAAATAACCCATCCTCTCCCCTTTGGCTCTGGCTCGACAACAAAACCTCCAAACGTGCAATTTAAAATATAATAAACATGTTTTCAGTCGGCAATCTCTTCTCCAATGCCTCTCCTTCGCTGTATAATACTTTGACATTTGAAGACAGGTCTAGACAAATTAACACCGTCTTCACAATGCCATATAAATCCCTTTCTTATTTATTTCGAAAGGCAAAATTCGGGCTCAATGCATTACGAACAAAAAAAGTAATTATTATTATCTCTCACCACATTTTAAGTGTTCCTGCATGTAACTCTTAAGAACGCAGGATGGTTCTACTGCCTCGTAAGAATGAGTTCTATTTTACCTATTACAAAGAAAGCTCTCTCGGACATAAAATGGTGAAAACGACTATCTACTATACTTCACCTTCACACACGAGATTTTAAAGCACGATTCGCTGTCTAAACGATGGTTGTGAATTGTTCAGATCAATTACGTCATAAATAAATAAAAATAGGGAAGTGAGAATTCATGGCTGGTGAAAGGAATTCTACATAAAATAAATTCTTCACAAGGCACTCTTGATGTTCGTCCGTCTCCCCTCGGTTTTACACAGTCATTTTAAAGATCTTGATAGTCAAAGTCAGTTGACAGTCTATTTTAACCGTATGCCATTGCGTCGTGTTGACGTAGCCAATTTTTAACAAGTACAAGTCCATTGATATATCTGTCAATAGTACAGCTTGAATAGTAAGTCCACTGAAGTGCATTTCCATACACTGAACACGATAAGAATTATTTCTCGAGCGAACTCGTGTTTATCAAACGCATCTTAATAATGTCAAATACTGTGCCACACTTGCATTACTTGCCTGACTGTTTCGTGTCTCTACATCTATTCAACTTAATTTGACGTCGCGTCGCCTCGCTCCACGCACAGAGATTTCCGTGATGCATTCATTATGTAAAACCTTTGAATATTTCAGCCTTCAAGGTACAGGGTTACTGCCTGTGACTGTGGTCAGAATATAAATGCGCTGAGTTTGAAAATATGATTCAGACCATTGGACCTTTAGATTACTACTAGAAGATCACTAGACAAATATAACAATCCAGCCCGCGTCTAATGTCGCTCAACGTCAGCCTAACGTCACGTCTTTTGCCTTTTTCTATTGACCTAGACGTTAAAAATCAATATCTTTTTTTCTGCATAGTAAAAATTCTTGAAATTCAATACAGAGCTGCCAGATGATGATCATAATTAAACAATGCTGGCGTTCTTATTGGTTATATCTTTGCGCGCGTCCCCACTTATTTTCTCTATCGGGAAGTAGCACTCCCCACGCCATAGTTCCTCGTGCTTATTTTAAATTTACTCGCATCCACAACGTTGTCCGATTTACTATGTGCACAGTACTAAATAATTCATGTTCAAATGCACAAGCAGCTGAGATGCAGTGCAGAAATCATGGAAGAATCTGTCACAAAAGAACAAAGATTAGGAAGAGAGGCGTAGTGCCATGTTTAAAATAAGTGTTTTATAGGAAATAATAGAGTATATTTAGGGTCGATGTTTTGCCCCATAAAAGATTTATCCCCCCCCCCCCACCTAGCGTAGCAAATATATGAAGAATTTTGGGAAGATAAGTTAGTAATGTCAAATAATGTCGGAGTTTTATAATGATCTAAGAAATCAGCATCTTGCGTGGTGAACGTAAAATAAATAAATAAATAAATAAATAAATACCGGTAAATAAATTTAAAAAATATACAAATACATAATTGGATAGAAACCCGACGCGCTGACCACCCGTCACCCCATAGTCTGCATGCCAAATGGCTGAGCAGCGGTCGCTTGGTAGAGCCACGGGCTTTGGTTTTAGGCATCGAAATAGGAATTATCAAATTATACATTCGAAAACATTTTCTGCCTTGGGAATAAACTTACGGTTGCACTATCAAGAGCAGGCGTTCTCAACCTGGTGCTCGCGAGCACCACGGTGCTTTTTAAATGAAATTTGGTGCTCTCGTCATACGAGCCAAAAAGTGCTCAATAGCATAAGCTCCCCTGAGATCCATTCTTCAATTCCAATGTTGTTGCACGAACCAGAATAATAGAGTTTTCCTTACAAGTTTTGACAGTCATACATTTTATAATTTTTGAAATAATATTTTTATTCTACAGAAAAATAATCAGACATCCCTGTTTTATGACTAACACGAAATATGTGCTGATTCGACGCGACTGTCCACACGTCAAGTATCTTATTTGCATGGGTCATGCAAGCAGTTGCAGCATGCCTGCTGAGCGGTAAATCCCTAGTTATTTCAGCACTTCAGAAGGAGAGAGAAAGGAAAAGGAAAGCGAGGTGCATACTTGTTGCATTATTACTATTATTATTATTATATTATTCTTTTTAATGGTGCTCGGGTACTTGGTGCTCCTAGTCTCAGATAGGTTGAGAACGCCTGGCTAGAGTGTGCGGGGAGTTGGTACACCAAGTCTCTGCCATTCTAACGGGACTAGAGGAGTACACTTCTATTCGCTGCCGATACGTCCCTTATTCTCTGGAAGAAGCCTGGATGATTAATGCTTCCTGCCCTGTGTGCGCAGAAATTAAATCGCCTTCCTTCAAACAACGTAATAGAATGACCAAATCTACTCCAGTATTCCGACGCCTGAGTATTGATTTCAAAGGCCACTAACAATACTAGACCATATATACTCACAGTAGCCAATGAATATTCAGAATTCCTATTTACCTTTCCTTCGAAATGTCTATCAGCCCAAACTGTCACAGAAAATCAATCCAATTCATTCTCAGTACTCGAAACTCCCGCATATAACTTATTCATTCGAGGAATCCTTTTATGTGTTACAGCAGCTATCAGCAGTCACACGACAGGATACACTCACAATAAAACGAAAAATGGAATACTGTAATATAAAAACTATTGAACTGACTCGTAAGTCCCACGGAGGACGGATTGTGCAATGGAAGTCATTCCTCCAGGACTCTCAAAATGCTAGTACGTTTCATTTATGTACAGTATTGTCACTAATGCAACCGCCGCATTCTGAGGTTTAGGAGTACGTATTAAAGCTCGTGCCCCTGGGCTCACCTCGCGGCCCTGCCAAGAAAATTAATTATGGTCTGAAGGCTGTGACAGCTTTGGTAGGACAACTGAGAGAGCAACTGCTGGTATGCTGTTGATGTTGTTCAGGATACTACAACATGCCTATAGTATCAAAATCGGTAAAAACTAATGTCTAAATTATTTGTGATTGTATACGATCCCTCGGCATTCCAGCAGGCGTCACTCGGCGATTTCAACGCGCACATCAGTACGGTTAGGTACTTGGCTGGACTGTAAAAATATTCCAAAATACAACGGACTATTTCTTTAATAGTTTGAAAGGACTACGTGATAAACGTGAGAAAGTGTCTGTTATTAGGTGTGGTTGCTGTACAGTGATATTATGTTTTGCACAACTTTGTTGTAAGATACCATTACTGCAGTGTGTGTTCGTTAATAACCTCAATTGAAGTTAGGTGGGGTTCCCGACAAGCGTCAATTTACCAACGAAATTTCATGTGTTCAAACTTAAAACATTACATCATCCTCTAGCCCGCTCTAATGAAATGTACAATTTAAGAGTATGGCGTAAAAGACATAAAACTTATTGACATATTTCATATAGCTTGAATAGTTATGAGAGATATATTTTTGAAGCACCTACTTTAAACCATGGCTCCAATTTGAAGTTCAGATCGATTGACATTATTTACAGTAAGATAAGTCCAGTAGTGTTGTGGAACCTTTTATATATTATGAAGTCTCATAAGTAATGCCGTTTTTGAAGTTTTGTGTTTTATAAGTTAAATTGGTTTTCTTTGGTTCGCCTATGGTATTTACAGGAGGCCATGACTTGGATTGCGTATATTGCGAGAATGTATCATCAGTAGATACCATACATCGCCAGATTAAGAAACTTGGGAAATCAAACAGAAGCTGTAGATGTGTATCTCATGAATTGACCCCTGAACAGGCTCAACGTAGAGTGGATATCTGTCGTAGCTTATCGGTAACCCCACGAATGATAGATTTATCAGGAGCATTGTCGCATGTGATGCAAATTGTGTATATTACCGTAACGCTGACGCCGCGAAACAGTGGCTCAGTCCCCGTCAACCTCCCAAAGTCATCGTTAAAGGATCGGTTCGGCCCCAAAGTGATGTTGTGTGTCTGGTGGAATTTTGAAGGAGTGATTCACTGGAAGTTAGTTCCAAACGGGCAGGGGCGGATCTAGGGGAGGGCGAGGAGGGTGACCGCCCAGGGCCCCGCGGTCCTGGGGGCCCCGCGCCATGTTTTTTTTAAATTTAATTAATTATACTTTTCAAACTTTTCAAACTAATTTATAATTCTTTTTTATCAGTGCAGCTATGACCTCCCTTGACCATTTAGCAAGTTTAGATTTCAGTGAACTAATAGAAGACTTCAGCTGAAAAAAGGTCGCAAAGTAATATTTTAGTATTTTAATAGTTTACATAATCTTCTTCAAGGGGACTTAAAGGTTTCTTTCATATTATTAAACAAATGTACTGTAGTGTATTCAAAATATTGTAACTATTCTTTATTTTTTTATTATTACAAAACTATTTTCCATTTGATTTGATTTTTTTAATTTCCTATTGTTGTGAGCCCCACCTTATCATATCGCCCAGGGCCACGCAAGGCCTGGATCCGCCACTGCACGGGTGTGCAGTCAATGCGGATCTTTATTATCAACAACTGGAACGAGTATATAAAATTTTGAGACGGAATATACCCAGCATTATTTAACCGAAATAGAGTCCTCTTGCAGCAGGACAATGCGAGACCTCTTACTGCACGAAAAATCATGGCAAAAATTCAGGAATTGGGAGGAGTTGAACTGCTACCACATCCAGCATACAGCCCAAATCTTGCACCTTCAGATTACCATCTTTTTCGATCCAAAGCCCATTTCTTGCGTGGAAGAAATTTCGAAAACTTTGAAGATGTGGAAGTGGGTCTCGCCGAATTCTTCGCATCAAAACCCAGAGACTGGTACCGTCGTGGGATAAGAAACCTCGCTGAAAGAGGGCTCAAGACCATGGATTCTGATGGTCTCTACTTTGAAGAATAGTTAAATTTTTTGTCAAAAAACTTTCCAAATAATATTTTCTTTATAAAATGGCATTACTTATGAGACATCCCTTACTTTTTGTTATATCTCAGTAAGATTACTTTCAAAATTGTTGCAAAAATGATGGAACATAATTTGAAAATTGTTGCAATAGATCACATATGAGTAAAGCATTAGTAGTTGAAAATAAATCGGTGAAATGAAGGAGCAAAGAAAATGTTGCATCAGCGGCGTCTCTCCCTGGAACCCAGTATAGATGTCGACTTTGCTTGGGAGAAATGCGGCAAGTAAGATAATTAAAAACAAAATGAAATGCATGCTACTTTATTCAATTCTAATACCATTCAGGCTTAGAACATACTACAAGAATTTATATTTTGAAAAATAGAATTTTTCTTTTGAAAATACTCCACCTTGTCAATACAAACTACAGTAATTTTTATGTTATTATGTACATGTTTCGGCCATATATAGCCTTCTTCAGCATTGGTTAAAGATTTCTATATATTCCATCACCTCTCGGCAAAAATATTTTCTTTTAGTGTTCTAATGTCACATTGAAAATGTGTCACAAAAATTATCATCTAGTGTGTAGGATTTTCTTTCGTTGAAAGTTAATGTTTAGCCCTTTGTTTTGATAGTGTCTGATTAGTTAACTTAAGTATTTGAGCACAAGAACTATGTCATGATGAGTTTTTGGGTTGTTTAAACCCTTGTTAAAAATGAAATGTTTTGTGTTTTTCACAAAACAGCTCTTGTTTGTTATATGTGATTATGCAAGCCTTATTTATGAAACATATATGAACCCATTGTGCCTTCTTCCAGATTTCCGGAATCCATCCTTCGTTTTAATGTTTGTGCCTGAATTCCATTACACCTTACTACCTTCCTGAATAGTATTTCCCTTGTCTTCAGCCATTTTACAACTTCCCTTAAATTCTTCTCTGCCCACTGAGCTCCTTTGACTGTGCCCTTACTTCAGTATTGAATAGGCATGCCATACATTTTTATTACTCAAACTAATAGACTATAATTGTGCATAGTGACAATGATATTAACAATGAAATAAACAATGTATTTTAAGAACCATAAGATAATAAAATACTCGAATAGAATACCGGTACCCTATGAATAGTTTAAATGTTTCGAGATCACTCTTAAAATTTCATATGAATGAGGCATCTCTACTGGATTGCTGTGCGGAAACTCTCCCAAATGTAAGGTAGAGACGCCGCACCCTCCTGTTGTCGTACCTCAAGGTTAACATATCCGATAATAAGCTTATCATCTACTATACTACAATAACGGTTAAGACTTCTTCTGTACTAAAAACCGCTAATTTAATAATTTGAAACCAACTTAATATACAATAAAGGAACACAAGGAAAAACTTTGTCAGGAGGAAACATGAACTCGCCTCACATTATTAACTAAAACTTGCGCAATATGCGAGAAACTTGCACCACACTCGCAGACAGTGGTTATCGCTTAGACACCGAAATAGCAAGGCCACTACCATCTAGCTGTAACAATTGGAGCCTATGACTATAGTGTATGCGGCGTCTGTACCGGATTTACCTTATATTGATAAATTTCAAAGTTGAACATGCACACATTTTCATTTAAGACTCTTTTGCCATTCAGCGTCCAGTCTAATCTTCAAGTCTCTAATTGCGAACAAGTCGCCTCCATGATCCCCTATTACTATTAGCAGTTAGCACTGTGGCCTCCTCTGCTTCTACACCTCTCACTATGAAATCGTTCAACACTGAATCTAACTATCGTCTCCTAGGTCTACCTCTGTTTCTCTTACCCTCTACAGCCGAACTCATTAACCTCTTAAGTAATCTCTCCTCCCCCATTCTCTTCATATGACCCAACCACCTGAGTCGACTCATACGAACAGCTTCATCTAGCGTGTTAATTTATAACTTAGCCTTTATCTCTTCATTATGAGTACCTTTCTGTCATTGCTGCCATCTATTTATCCCAGCGATCATTCGTGCTACCTTCATATCAGTAACCTCTAGCTTATGTATCAGATACCCTGAATCTACGCAGCTCTCACTTCCATACAGCAAGGTCGGTCTAAATGCTGAGCGATATAGGGAGAGTTTCGTCGCTACACTAACTTCCTTCTTAAAGAATACTATAGATCACAACTGAGAACTCACTGCATTGGCATTTCCACACCTCGATTATATTTCCTTCCCTGCACTACCATCCTGTGAGAATACTCAGCCTGTGTACTTTAAATGTTCCAACTGCTCCAATTTAGTTTAAATATCTGAGGATGTATCTTCATATAAAACAGGAACGTGTGCGATGATAAAAGTGAATGTAGAATGAAGACTTGTCTTCTTATAATACGAGTATACTGTACCCGTTAGACAAGAGTTTCGAGGAGCCATCGGTCTTAAACAGCCCTTCCGGGACCCTCCTCCAACCAACACACAAATATAAGGGGCAGAAATGCACTCTTGGACTGGCTATGCACAAGAAACTGCACTCAGGGGGAGACGGGGATATGGGAGATCTATCTTCCGCCAGCCCAGAGGAATGCAAACACACACAAACGTAAAGAAAGAGGCCAGGCTTACATTAAAATCACACTGAATTTATTCATATAAATGGCAGACCCCTAGCCTACTTCAGAGAGGTGAAAATTGGCTAATCCGAGGTAAACTGCCCTGTAAAAAATCAATAATCTCCTATCTAAAATTTAACTTAAATCTCTCGAAGTCCGATCACAGAGAATCGAAATGAACAAAAGCTAAGAGAGTGACACGTAACAGTTCCCTACCAAATTACATCGGAGATTGAACAAATAATAATGGTAACATACATGAATCTACGGCAAGGGAAAATATTCACTGGTTTACAACGCAAGGTTATCATTACATTTAACATTGGCACAGTAATAATAGCTAGGCTACGATGGTGTCCTCTCCAACATTTAATTTTATGAAAAATCTAAGCTATTCCTATCTGAATTTTAAATGCAAATAATAAACGAGACGCGTTTATTCCAAAATTAAGAAAAATCCAAAACTATGCACATTCTTTGCCTAATTGATACAAGTAAAGCACTAGCTAATGGTACAACACAAATGAATATCAACAAAATATACCCTCCTATTGTTGCGCAAATGGCGCTCCGGCCTGCCTGCACACATTCTCGCAGTTTGCGATAAATGGTCATAAAATGACAGAAAGAGTTAGGTCGGCAACTGCTATGACGGTATGTCACATCGTTAACTGACCGTCGTCTCAAATTAGGGAATAATAAACAATCTGTATCTAAAGTGGTCAAACATAGCAATCTCTAAGTGTTGGTCAAGAAAAGAAATCTAAGTTTTGCGTATGTTTAATGGTCAGCCTAACAATTCATTTACTTCTTGTTTAAACTTAAAAAATTCTATCAAATTATTGTTATTATTATTACTCTTATTAATTTCATAATTATTCCTATAAGTGTATCTGTAAAGTTTAGTGGCCAGTAAACTCGTCAAATTATTAGTGTGCGAATGAAACATCTAATAACACCATGAATACCATGTGAAACTTCGTTCACTCAAATCACATACACCCTCAAGTGTACCACAACAGCACTGGCTCGTCAGCCAGTGGCCTCAGTCGACAGGACAAAAAAGTTCAATGTCGCTGGTAAAACTATCCCTAAAAAAACACACATTGCTCAAACACGGGCAATAAATCCTACCCTCGTAGTATCCACTACTAGACAATACAAGAGAATGGTTGGCTAAATTATACAGAGGCCCAAAATTGTGGACTCAATGAATCAGCTGTTCACTCGAGACATAAATCCAGATACAATAAATTACTCTTTGCTGAAGGCTTTCTTAATTCATGTAGCGTCTAATATACTATGAATATGCTTTACTTAATTACAGGAGAAAATAAGCTTTTATTCATGACCCCTCTCGAACCAATGATACTTCGCTAGCTTCCACATTCTTTCAGTTTATATCATATTCAGTCGTTTGCTGGGTCAACGAACAAAAGAGTCCTACTCTCTTGTAGCAACTGTATTCATAAAAAAAAAGTTCTCAGGTGGCTTAATCCAACCTAGTGTCGGCCACTGCCTTCCAAATTGTATACGGGCAGGCGCGATATAGCACGCAGTGCAAGAAACAAAACAAACTGTCATTCCAACTGGCCTTGGCAAGCATATGTCGATCAATAATATCATTCTTATAATGTCACAGCTTTCTAAAGCTTTACAGTCATACTACGTAACTTGGCCAGATTCTGAGTTTACCGTAAGATTGGTATAAAATTATGTACATTAAAACAAGGCTTTCCTCCAAGCTTGTGTGAAACTGATACGATGTAACAACCAGCATATACCATAATTAAAATTAAATAAAGTTGCCTACCTCAAGAATGTGCTAGTAAGACCTTCTATACTACTCTAACCAAGTGTCCAACCGTACAGAAAATTATCATACAATGTTGTCTCACTTACATGCTCTCATATTGTATTCACATTCGAACCTCGCCTGGGGTAAATGCGGCGAGTTGTGTGGCTTTCCTCCAAGCCATCTCTTTGAGGATTGCGGGCATCTATTATCCTCCACTCTCCCACGTCATATTGAATTAATCCATGTAAACTCCCTGAACAACTGGATTATACAGAACCAAGTGGTCTAGGGTTCGATTTGGCATCGCCGTCATCTCTTAGAATGCGCGTATCACAGAATTAACTTACTTTCGTGAAGATAATAAATGTTGCAAGCAATGGCTTTACACAGGTGCGGTTGTGTATCAAAAATGGGCATATAAAACCGCCACAGAAGTTATGAATGAGTGATATTGCCACACTAAAGCCTGAGTATTATTAGCACATGATCTAATGTGATCTATCACAATCACGATCATCAGTTTTCCAAATACATTCGGAATTTCAGTGTTCCAGTTCATTAAGACAAGATATCATGTAATAAGCAATATTAATAGGTAGATGCTTATACTTTACTAATTTTTCCACTGTTCACGTGCGGCTATGTGGTCGCAAAATGTCTTGGGTTCCCGTCATGAAGCATGACCCAATAATCTTCATAAATAATGTAGAATAACACTTAATAGTTATCAATTAATACTCTCAGTAGTACAGGCGACAATTATACACTTTTGCAGTAACTCACTGCTCAACTGCATGCACAATTTCAATAACCACGTTCTCGATGTCGTACAATATAAAAATCAATTCTCCTCAACAGGAGACTGGACATAGGAGTATTTTGGGTAGCTGACAGAAGTTCGAGTCACCACGACTTACGTCAGTAGCGTAACTAATTATTTTCTTTCGCATAACTGCGAGGTTATACCTTGAGGTTATAACATGGAAAACTCCAGAAATACAAAAAAATAATTCCAAATAATACCAATAATCTTCTTACATGTCCCAAATTTAAGATTCTATAAAAAAATTGATGGTCAAATCAAATCAAAGTGCTTCCAAAGAGATAACTTAACTTCCACGTGAATTCAACGCTGTCCTGGCTCGGCCCACCAACCATCGATCAAAATGGGCCATCGATTCACAAATCGAAGATGCACTATCGGGCTCAATACAAACAAAATAAAATAAAGATAACCACCATGGTAAGTGGAATGTTCCATATAACCCTAGAATATTAGCGTTAGTCTTCGGAACGAAAACGGGATACACTTCTGTTTTTCCAACTTCTTACTTTTGTCCAATCCCCACCAGTGTTTGGTAGTCGTAAAATACCAAGCAAATTAGTCAAAATCAAAACAAAAATTTAAAAAACACAAAATTCAAAATAAGTCAAAATCCATAAAACCCCAAAAAGAAATCAAAATTAGTCACAGTTACAAAAAGCTCAAAGAATTCAAACAAACTGTCAAAATCAGAAGAAAAAAAAACAATCACAATTAGT
Organism: Meconema thalassinum; assembly: GCA_946902985.2. Lineage (NCBI taxonomy): Eukaryota > Metazoa > Arthropoda > Insecta > Orthoptera > Tettigoniidae > Meconema > Meconema thalassinum. Next base: position 234,446,027 of record OX336389.2, on the reverse strand, counting down.
CAAAATTAGTGAAAACCAGCTCAAAATTCCAAATAAATAAATAAATACTGTAAATAAATAAATAAATAAATAAAAATAGTCAAGATAAAAAAATAAAAATAAAATATTCAAAAGCAGTCTTCATTCTGCTAGCCTAGAGAGTGAAATAAAAGTTGACGTAAGTGGTATTTAATATCAGTTTATGTTCGAACCTGGCGAAATGTAAATATTATATGTCAGATAACTGTACTATAACGAGGCTCATTATAGTACAAGTTTTCATTACGATAAAGTTTCTCCCACTAATCAGAGCTCAAGAAACAGTTGTGTGGCCAATTAAGTGAGGATAGCATCGCACCTACGCTCACTTCCATGGCCCCCTATTTTAAATTTCACTGCGTGGCGAGTGTCATAGTGAGGTATTCCAGAAGGCCATGGTCAAATACAAGGTATTCTCTGCGTCCCATGCGCTCTGTTCAGTACATAAAACTGGTGAAATCTCGACAGATTTTATGAATATTTATGTTCGAACATAAAATAGTTATAATTATCGTAGAACATAAACAGTCGTATGCAACTCGCCTATAATGGTAATTAAGACACGAGTATGTTTGTAAAACGAGCTTAGCGAGCCATGATAGGCTCGTTGCGTAACGTACTATTTTAGAATCGTAGTCGTCGCTGATGCGAAGCGCTACCGATAACAACGTTGCAATTAGCGCTACCGTTCTAGGGTTAAGCAGTGTGTTCGTCTCCATTTGCCTCACTGAGCTATCCTTCAGTAATACAACTTGCCATTACGAGGGACATACTGCTCCACCTAAAATGCCACCGTGTCGTTCTGTTTTGGGAGTTTTAGTAGCAGTTACGTCGTGGAGTTGCCCAAAATGCAACAGAGAGTCAAGTTTCAATCACATGTATTACCGTCAGTTTCCAGCGGATCTACGGTACATCATTTGTGCAGCAAAGATGGGACTAATTTTACTGCACAGGTGCAATAAACAGTTTTTCACGAGTATCTACCCCCCCCCCCCCCGCCCCTCTAGCACAAAACCGTTCAATTAACTCGCGATGTAATCGCGAACGCGTTGATAGGAATTGTATAAGCACTTTTGTCATCACAAAAATAACTGTTTTTTTTATCTGCCAGCATTGAGTTCGCTTGTGAGTGCGTCAGTATAACAGTACAACATATCGAGTTGGCTGTGGATCACAAACATATCTGATAAACCTTCCGAGTGATGTCATTGTTGGATAAACTACCGACAAGGAAGATTCTTACCGTTTATTTCGTGGCGTAGTGGCTAACATTCTTAGGTGTGACCGCGGAGGTAAGGTTCAATTCCCGGCTCTGTCAAGAAATTTAATTCTGGTTTGAGGCCTGTGACGACGTCAACTCAGTCTCTTGATGCAAAACTGACAAGAAATGAGCTCAAATCCAACCTCAACCATCTTAGAAGTGGTTTTTCATGGTTTTTCCACTTCTTCTCCAGGTAAATGTAGGGATGGTTCGTAATTGAGGCATATCATCCTTCTACAAAAATCCTAGCCCAATTGCAAGTACACACAATACTACAGTCATCACAATGACACAGGTGATCAGACTTATCCAATACACACCCAAGTACACGGGTGAAAGAAAGAAAGAAAGAAAGAAAGAAAGAAAGAAAGAAAGAAGGGTGGTTGTTGTTTCATTTATTGGCTTAGACATCGTGGTTATTTCTGTCCCGGGTAATCTGGGTGCGTGATAACCTGTGTCAATATGGTATCTGTAATAGTATTTGTTTGTAATTGAGGCTAGGATTGAGAAGGAGGCGACCGTAGCCTTACGTTAGGAAGTTGTAGAAAACACGGAAAACCACTTCTAGGAAGGCTGAGGTGGGAATCAAACCCAACTCTTCTCAATTTTGCGTAACGAGGCTGGGTGGACCCCATACCAACCCTCAGATCAGAATTAAGTTTCTTAGGCGAGCCGGGATTGGAACCCAGCACTTTGGGACCATAGTCTCAATACGTAGACTATCCCGAGAACATGGAAAGTGGTAGAAAAACGATGGAAGCTTGTAGTTTTATGTGACCGTTAATTTCGTGATCATAAGTCACAGGACCTGCTTCTTACGTGGAACCAGATATAGCCTAATATCTCACCACAAAAATCCCACATTCATTAAACAGGAATCGAACTGCTTCCGTATTGTTGGTAGGTGACCTTCTTATCTGCTGCACCATCACGCCACGCCGCACAGTGTGTCGAATCCCATATCTAGGTGGAAAAAATTCACTGCCGCAAATGAAAGCGAAAACTGGCTCATTCGATATTGAATAAACCATATGGTGACCTTCGGTCTACCTTTTCGCTGTCTGGTGCGTAGGAGGGAGGGTATAGGTGCTGAAACGTCTTCCTGGCAGTTATCAGGTCATTTGATAGAAGGTGTCGGAGTGAACCGAACGTTGTGATTCTAGTGAGTTCAACGAGGTGTTGTCTTCTGCGGCTCATGGAATAGTGAAAAGAGGTATGTGTTCTCACTTTTATGCGTAATACAAGTTTTCTGCACTAAATAAATTATTTACTTTATGAGTGCCTCATAGTGCCACTTTACTTTAAACGTCATTCGATAGGAAATTTAATATAGATTCAGGATCTGTAGTGGTTTTGTTGCGCACGAATGTGCATGATGGTTTATTTTCTTATTTTCAGTGACTATGTTGCATTACCGCGAGAATAATTTTTCAACGCGTTGCGGTCGTGTAGTAAATAGGAGCGTACAGACGTCATATTTCAATATGTTATGAATAAATTTGATCCTACAACTCTTACTGACACTCAGGTGCAGGAGCTAAGAAACAAAATTAAGTTGCTATCGCATAATATTACCAAAATGGGAGAGTGCAGGAAAAACAATGCCACGTAAAACTCCTGGTAATCTACCTGTGGAAACTATTGAGTCACTTAATGACTCCCAAGGAACTTTGACATCAAATGACTGCGATGCTCTGGACTCTACAGAAGAATCAGGTGACGATTGAACATTAGACATTTTGTTATTATTAAGGGGAATGAGATTAATGAGAACATTACTTGACGAATGGACGTTTTCTTTTTATTTGCAATGGGAGAAATAGGCCTAATATTCAATATGTTGTCTTTATTTCCATGCTTTTCTAGAGAAATAATATTGTTTTCGTGTGTGAAGTATGTTTACTAAAACTACGTCATTAACAGGACTGTAAAATGACATTTTGTTATAAAGAAATTGTTTGTATGCTTTTGACGAATATTTTTTTATTTTTAGAAAATAAATCTTATTTTTGTGCATATTTCGTTGTTCTATGTTTAATAACAATTCAATATACGTATTTAATCTGGATGATTTTACATACAGTGACTTCGACTATTTCCTCAAATAAGGTGTAACAAGAATTCTTGACTGAAAGTCTCATTGTTATTCATATTTCATGCAGTTTTGAATAGTATGTTTACCACTGTCATAAACTATAATATACACATCCAAATCGTGATTTTTACTACCGAAAATGGATGATTCTTTTGTTTCTTTCGGTCATTTTTTACACCTCCCCTTACCCCTCACCCCTATCTATTTACCCCCAGAAGATCTTACACTTTACACGATGCCAGAAATGAATTCAGCGACCTCGAAAACGGTATATTGCCAACTTTTAATAGAATCCCAGCACCATTAACGAAGTTATTAATTTTTTCCTCCTAGAATTGGGATTCGACACACTGTGCACCGTTGCCATTTCTTCACAATACTTGACATTGTACGTTGATTGTGGCTGGCTGTGCGGCTCAGCAGTAGTCCGGCTCCGTGCCTAATAGGTTAGCGTGCTAGGCTTTGGCTCGAAGGGTCCCGGGTTCGATTCCTGGCCGGGCCAGGGGGAATTTCATCTCCTGTGGTTGATTCCTCTGGCTTCGGGACTGGGTGTTTGTGACGTCTTCATGTACAAAGGAACCAAACACTGGAAACAAATAGAACAAATAGAAACAAGTAAAAATAAAGCGGGAACGTTCTTGCTTGTTGTGCCCAAGGTTGCAGGATCGACTCCTGGCGCAATCAGCTGGCATTTGAGGGTGCGCAAAGATTCGGGGCAAAATTCCGGCACCCCGGTGTCTCTAAATGCCACAGTAGTCAAAAGGGATGTAAAACAAATAACATTATTATTATTATTTCATTGTTTGTATAAGTTATGTTAGTCCCGTTATCGTTCAGCAGCTGATAAATGCAGCACAGGTGTACGAACACTTATGACATTCCTGTAGGCCTATGTGGAGGTTTATACGCTTTCTCGACAATGATATGCTGAAATTGCCGCTACAAAAGTACACAGTCACCTGGAATAAAAGTGGGAAACCACGGTAACTTCACTTAAAACCAAACCAAACTCCGTGGCAGTCCCACCACGGGAGAGCCTACGCCTATCAAATGACCGCTGTCCAGCCATTTGGCGGGCACATTATGGGATGACGCATGATCAGCGTGTCAGGTCCCCTTGGTCGTTACCCAAGACCGGGGTGCTGTCTAACTGTCGCTACTCAATTGTTCTCACAAGGCTGAGTGCACCCCATTCTAGCCCTCTCGTCAGTTTCTAAAATCCCTGACAGAGCCGGGAATCAAACCCAGTTCCTCCGGGTGCGAGACAGGCACGCTGCCCAAACACCACGGGGCTGGCGGTAACTTAACTTGTCGTGACATCAAATGAGTTACCAATCCAGTATTTGCCTGCACGGAGTGAGGAAAATCCCTGAGAAATCCCATACTCAGGATGACCACATTCAGCGCCGGAAACCGAACATGTGATCTCAACTTTCGGCTCCCCTTGTGGTCAGGATGAGCGACTTGCGTGCACCCGGTAAGCCGGGACTGACAATCGATGAGCCTACTGGGTTTAAAATTGAGCAATCTGTCACATTCACATGCGTTTCTCTGCCGGAACAGATTACTTGAAAAATTCTCGTTTTTCCTTCAAACAAGAGTTTGGAATTATTTCTAAACCTAGTTAATATTACTTTAAAAATTAGTACGGTACATATAATTCCACCTAGTCAATACATATAAGATACTTTTTATATATAAGAAAGTAAAATAAAATAAAAATTATTTTTTAAATATAAAATTAAAAAAATAACAATATTAAGACAATAATAAAAATATATATAAAAATAAAAATATATTGTGCCCATTTGGGTAATGGCACAAGATTGAACCCCTGACCATTTATAGGAAGATATTGTAAAATTTTATAAAGATCACAAGAAGTTACGGAAATGAGCTCATTGGGACACAGCAACAGAGACACGGCTGGAGCCGCAAGTGGTCGTTTTAGACACATAATTCCCCATTAGTTGGACAGGTTAAGTAAAAATAGCCATTAAGAAAGCCATAAAAGCACTAGGGGAATGCAGAGTCGAGAGGCTATAAACAACACTCGAAATTCCGAGGAATAAGCAACTCAACGAAAATTATTACTTATCGAGTGTGACAGTTATGTGAGGAACATACACAATTTCAGTTTGGTTGCTGTAATAGATTCGTAGCTAATGAGAACCATCTAATATTAAGGATGGACGCCATGTTGGATTTTTATATAATATGTAGGTTTTAGAGTTAGCCTATGTGTTATTACATGAAGATTATTGTGTACGTGTAGTACTCAAACTTCAGTCGTATGATTAGGACACAAGACGTAAAAACGAGATTTTAAAATTTCGCACAGCAGCCATCTTGTGGTTATGAAAACAATTGAAATTAATTAGATGCCAGTGGATTAACATTTGTTTGAGCATTTACTGTACCAAGTTTTACTGTACTCGGATGGTTAAATCGCGAGAAACGTCAATTTAAATATAATATACTTCGCGTCACCGCCATGTTGGATTTGTGCCCACCAGATTATTACAAGTCCTATAGATGAACGTATGTTCACAGCCTCTATGAACGTAAAAAATCAGTTTGATTGCTGTTAAAGATACGTAGTTATTGAAAACCGTCTAAATATTTCGGATGGTCACCACTTTCGATTGATATATGTTTAGGCCATAGAGGAAAATTAAAGGAAAACTATTGCGTAGCTTCATTATGCAAACTTTCACTTCGATCGCACGATTACGACACAAAAAATAAAAACTTAATTTTGAAATTTCGCACACCCGCCATCTTGAGTTTATCTAAACAATTGAACTAAATAAGATGCCAGTGCATTACAATATGTATAGTCATATAGGCTACTGTAGGCTACCATATTTCACTGCGATCAGATGGTTAAATCGAGGGAAACATCTATTAAAACGTTTCAACTTAGCTTGGCCGCCACGTTCGTTTTGTACTTTACAGGTTTTTAATTGTTACATAGATAAACGTGCAGTAGTTCCCTTTATCATCGTGCAAAATTTCAGGGTGATATCAGTAATAGTTTCGGAGATAAAGAATGCCAGTGAAGTATTTTGCACAGCCGCCATCTTGAGGTTATGTAAACAATTGAAATAAATTAAATACCAGTGCATTACAATGTATATAAACATTTGGTGTACCAAGTTTCATGGCGTTTGGATGGTTAAATCGTGAGAAAAGTCTATTTAAAAGTAGAAAATTCGCTTCTCCGCCATGTTGGTTTGGTAGTTACCAGGTTTTTGAAAGTTCCATAGGTGAACTTCTAGTAGTGCTCTTTATCTCCGTACACAATTTCGGGGTGATATCGGTAATAAGTTCGGAGATATTGAATGCTGGCTAAATATTTCGCACAGCCGCCATGTTGGATTGGTGAGATGTAGTAAAATTTGAAGGGCACAGTCGTGATCGGCCAAAATGGTGCTATGACATTACTGACTTTCATTGAAATTACTCCGTCTGTTTAGAAGTTATTAGGGGGGGGGGGGCACACATCACACAGACACATATACGCACACTCACACAAACACACACACGGATAAAAGGTGATCTCATAAGCCTATTTTTTTTCATAAAATGAAATTAGGCTAAAAAAGGCCCCTGTTCGCTTTGCAGGTGAGGGCCCTGGGCGAGGTGATGATCCCACTTTTCCAGTTGTATCCCCCCGACCAGATGTTCAAAGCTCCAGGACACAGCCCGTAGAGGTGGTAGTGGTGGGATCCCTCGTTGAGTCCTTGGGAAAAACCAACCAGGAGGGTAAAATCGACATAAAGAAAAAAATGTATTGACTAGGTGGAATTATATGTAGTAATTTTTAAACTAATTGTAAGTCAATACGGAACAATAACAAACAGAAACAATTATGGTCTTTTTAAAGCTTACCGAGTCAATATTTTCAGCCTTATCATACGTCTGACTCAATTACAACGTGTTGTGTATTTCTGCCAGTCAAATGCACCTCACGAGAAGTTATAATTAAGCTACTATTTTCTGTCTGGGATGACATTTCCTCATATAATATTTTATCGATTTATAATGATTCACATTTCAGACGTGACTAGAAATTCATAACTTTGCTGACAGGTACATTTAAGTCAGGCGTCAATGAGCACAACTCTTATTGAACCTTAATTAAAACTTGCGCACATGCTGCTACTTTCAGACAGCTCAATTAACTTAAGGAATAACTTCCGGTACCTAGTCTACTGTAAGAGTTCTGTCATGTCTTTACTGAAGACATTTATGACTTCTCGGATCGCGAGAGCTATTGTGCAATTGTGTAACTTGTGGCTTTGAGGTAATCAACCCCGTGTACTTGGTTGTGTACTGAATCATAATGATAACTTGCGTTAGTCTGGTATCTGTAATAGTGAGTGTATTTGCATTTAGTGCTGGGATGGGTGAGGCAACAGTTGGGTACCATACCTTGATTTTACTGGTGTGGATGTGGGAAGCTACGGAAAACCACATTAGAATGGCTGATGCGAATCGAACCCGCCTCTTTCAGGCTTGGCTTCGCAGGGTAGGCAAGGTTGGTTAAGCCTACCTGTACATTCTGAGAAAGAAAACTTCCCCTATATTTATTCTTTTCTCCTTATATCATTTGATGAAACATACAACATTATTAATGTTTTGATGGGCATGTTGTCCTCAGAATGTTTCAAAATGTCCGCTCTCGAGAAAGTCAGTTAGTGTATACTCTACGGTCTACGCCTTTTAAAACTGAGCGCTAATCCATTGAACATGGCTCGAGTCGGACAGCTCTTCATAGGGCAGGCATGCTCAGAGCTACTAGAGCTCGAGTCAACCGGGAAGGCGGTACGCAGAACACAGCGCTTACATTACGTCATGCCTCACTTCCAACCCACCAATCACAGTCAGTCTGTCTTGAGAATCTGAGCTACTGTGTTGTCAGGAAAGCCAAGTGATTATATCGTAATATTTAAAGATTCCGTGAAAGTGATTGTGTACATTTCGACTGCTATGGAAGCAGAGGGAAGTAAACGACAGGTTGTGCATAGGCAAGCTCGAGAAATAGTTTACAAAGTGCACGAATACTTTAAAAGTGTACAGCGGCGTGAAAAAGACAGGCTCGATGAGCTAAGCGGAGGTGTTGCCACATAGCAGGAACTCACGGCAGCAGCTTGCGGAGTGAGGACTCGGACAAGGTGGCCCTGTTGCAACAGTGGACATGTATCTCTGTCTCTCTCTCTGCGCAAATCCCCGAGAGCCAGCCGCCTTCTCGGCTGACGCGAGCTCTAGCTTCGTCGCCCAGCTGCTGAGTGCGTGGCCCTTGAATGAGCATACGACTTCAGCCATACTCAGTGCATACGTGTAACTCTTGGGTCGACATTTTGAGATTCTGCCTGCCCTTACGGTGATTGTTGACTACTAACGAACATGAGCTTCCGTGTTACCAATTGGTGTCAACTATCATGCACCCACATAATGTTGCATAATTTTTTGACTTGGGTTCTAACACAGCGGAGACCATGTTTCGATTCCCGGCTCTTCCAAGAAATGCAATTCTTGTCTGAGGGCTCGAACGGGGTACACTCAGCTTCGTGAGTCAAAACTGAGGAGAGGCGGGTTCGATTCCTACCTCAGCCATCCTGGAAGTGGCTCTCCGTGGTTTCCCACTTCAACTCCAGGCAAATGCCGGGATGATTCCTAAATTAAGGCCACGGTTGCCCCCTTTCCAATCCTCGTCTGATTTACAAATTCACACACTAATACAGCCATCACAATAGCACAGAGTATCAGACAAATTCCACACACACACAAATACACGGGACTACAGGCCGGACGTTTGTTTTAGACGAGTGAAAAATCTTAATTGAAGCCTGGAGGCGAGTTACTACAGTACCTGTGTTGTTGTCAGCTGCCCCACGCGGTCCGATGATTGACAAAGCTGTCTCACACTACTGCTGAAGTACAGTAATTAGCAAATATAATGGCGTTCTGTTTGTAACTATGTAATGTGCACTTTCGCTTCACACAAAACTTCGACGTGGACTGTGCTCCCTGCAGGGCGGTGTCGTCACTTTCTCAAGTCCGGAATTCCATTACATCAAAGCGGTGGTGACAAATGTAAAGCGATAGGGCTAGAAAATGACTGTGTACAGGCTCACCCGAAAGCTTCAAGGTCAAGGCCAATCGTCTAAAACCAACGTCCGGCTTGTACATGACCACGATGTCGCAAAGCCCCTAAAGAATCAATATCAACAACAACTGGCTTGTGTTAATCTCTACTTAGTACAAAACAATGTCCCCGATTCTTGGATGTCACGGGTAATCTCGAGAACCTCTGGATGGATTTTGATGCGGTTTTCACCATTCTGTAAAGAATTTCTCGAGGATGATTTCTGTAGAAAATAATTTATTTATGACCAAAGGAAGCCGAGCAGTAACGATTTCAGTGAAAAAGTCGAAAAAAAAATTCTGTCGTCCGAACGCTTTGTAAGCTTACGCTGGGCTAACCGTTAACAATATCTAAATACTATGAGTGTAAGAATTGTTCCGCATGAAAAGTTCTACAAAAAAGTTCCCGAGAGCATACCGGTATCTCTATCTTCAATACATCGCCCACTATAAGTGTTTTTACGTTTTCATTTCTTCCAACCATGTCCATTCAAATACTGAGGCGACAGTTTATGAGCTAGCTAAGGGCGAGTCTATCACCCCTGTTACAGCCTAAGTAGCAGGCGAATCTATTGCCCCAGATACAGCCAGCAGCAAACCGTTGAGTCGTGTTGAGTTAAGACTTCAGAGAAGAGTGGTTGTGTGTGGAGTTTACCTGGAAGTGCAATTCGGCTTTTCTTCATTTCGCCTGTGAACTTTCAGTTCCGCAAAATACACAGTGAAGTAAGATTGGACGGAAGGGGGATTTGTGTTTCATACACCTCGCCATTCCCTGGAAGTGCAACTCGGCTTTTCTTCATTTCGCCTGTGAACTTTTCATTCCGCAAAATACACAGTCAAGTTAAGATTGGACTGAAGGGAGATTTGTGTTTCATGCACCTCGCCATTCCCTGGAAGTGCAACTCTTCATTTCGCCTGTGAACTTTCCGTTCCGCAAAATACACTGTTAAGTTAAGATTGGACGGTAGGGGGATTTGTTTTTCATGCACCTCGCCATTCCCCTGGAAGTGCAACTCGGCTTTTCTTCATTTCGCCTGAGAACTTTTCGTTCTGCAAAATACACAGTCAATTTAAGATTGGACGGAAGGGGTATTTGTGTTTCATGCACCTCGCCATTCTTAAATTACGTCTGACAAGAATTCGTTATAATTACTAGTCCAGTCAGTGATTTTAAGCAATCATGCCGAGATGCAAAACGGATATAGGTCATAGTTCATTGACATCGAAAAAAAAGCGCTTATCACGTAACAATGAAACAGAGCAACAAATAATTTCTCGATTGTCATAAGAGAAAGAAAGACTTCGTCCTCGGCTCCTTCAAACCGTTGCTCAAGAAGAACACTGTCTCTACAACGATCAGAAACAAGCTTATGACTCCATCTTATCTATCAACACTAAGAAGGAAGGAAATATATTTTTTCTCGATGCTCCTGGAGGCACAGGCAAAACGTTCTTGTTTAATTTGTTGCTCGCCAAAGTGAGGATTGGTGGTAATAGCCTATTGCTCTTGCCGTCGCATCATCTGGAATTGCAGCCGCTCTTTTGGAAGGGTAAAGAACAGCACATGCGACATTTAAACTTCCTTCGAAAGTCAGCAGTAATGATGGAAGTGAAAGTAATAGTACAAAAAAGTAACACTGCCAGTTTAATCCAATATTGTTATTTAGTTGTATGGGATGAGGCTACAATGTCGCACAAAACTTCCGTTGAAGCTGTAGACAGGACCTTGCGTGATCTAAGGAATCGGAACAAACCTATGGGTGACTGCACAGTTTTGATCACCGGAGATTTTCGTCAAATCTTACCAGTTGTTACCAGAGGAACGAGAGCTGACGAAGTGAACGCTTCATTAAAAAGATCTTACATCTGGCCGGATATAACAAAATTGGCACTCAAAACTAACATGAGAGTACTCTTATCTTCAGAAGATAATAGTCTGTTTGCTAATTTGTTACTTAGAGTCGGAAATGGAGATTTACCGGTCATTGACGGGAAAATATCCCTCAGTCACGATTTCTGTGTTTTAGTAAGCAGCATTCAAGAATTGACTGATAGCGTTTATCCTCAAATCCATGACCTATCTAACACGTCTCAATCATGGTTTAAAGAAAGAGCAATATTATTGCCGACAAACGAACAAGTTGAGAAAATTAATGACTTGGTGTTCTCCTAATTCACTGCCCAGGCTCAAGTATATTACTCAGTAGACACAGTAGTCGATAGTGAAGAAGCTGTTCAATACCCTACAGAATTCGTAAATTCTTTACTTCCTTCTGGCTTGCCACCACACAAGCTTATTTTAAAAGTGGGAGTGCCTATTATACTGCTACGTAATTTACACCCTCCAAAGTTATGCAATGGAACGCGATTGGTAGTTAGAACTTTGAAAATCTGTTTCATTAAAGCTCCTATCTTAACTAGCTGTGCTACAGGAGAAACGGTCTTAGTACCCAGAATCCCAACGATTCCTTCAGATTCCCCTTATCATTTCAAACGAGTACAATTCCCAGTAAGAGTCTGCTTTGGCATGACTATAAACAAAGCACAGGGTCAGACACTTAGCGTGACTGGAGTTGATCTCAGTGGAGAATGTTTTTCTCATGGACAACCTTACGTGGCTCTATTGCGTGTTACATCAAACCGAAATATTTTCGTGTTCACTGCTGGAGGGAAGACGACTAATGTCGTATACAAGGAACTCTTATAAGACCTCGGTTATAAGTAGCCTATCACCTTGCATTCATAACTGTTCCCGGGCGAAGCCGGGGTGGGTAGCTAGTTAGTATTAATTAATTATTTGTGCTATTGAGTATTATTAGTATTACTATTATTTAAGCACGAACCACTACTGGCCTCTTGCCAGTCGTCTTTCCGAGGCTGTTTGAGTCTCGTCCCAGCCTTAACACTAGAATGACATTAATTAGCAGGGCAAGGAGTCGAACCTGGGACCTCAGGGATGGTAGCTTATAAGACTAACCGCTGCACCACAGGGCAGACCATTGTGTGAATGACACACTGTATATCTCTGGAATATGTGAGATAAAGAAAGAAATGAAAGACTCAATCGGGATGTCTGTCGTGAGTTGTCGGGGATGGTATTTTAACCACTGTTATTACCTGCAGTCTTCACCAGCTGATCTGCATCAGCAGAAGCATACTTATAAAGAAATTTGTCTAACCAACCACGCGATTGGGCATTGAGGACCGTGAGTAATCAAGGACGACTGCTGTTTAGTTCATGCCCCACGGATTACGGATTATGGGGACGTGTGGCTGGCGTGACGACTCCCTCAGCCGCGTTGCTTTGGTTTTTGGCTATGGGGCGCTTCTTCTTCTTCTATCAAGAAGATATCTAATTATCCTCACAAGGTTGATTGCATCCTGTTCCAGCCTTCAAATCAGATGTCAAATCTTTGATGTAGCTGGGGAATTAACCCAGGGACTCCTAAAGAGGAACACGGTTTAATACATATTGTTTCCTCTTTGAATGACACTGGGGGAAAAGGGTGTTTGTCGAACTTGCTTTCGAGAAGAATTGTTCGTGACTGCAGAATAAGCGCAGGGGTAACGCTTTCTTCAGGTCAATCTTCCTGCACCCCGGTATCTGTAAATTCCGCTGTAGTTATAAGGGACGTGAAACCAATAACATTATTATTATTTTTATTATTATTATTATTATTAAGCTTAAGAACCCCGCAGCGTAGTCGTGCTCGTTAAATCGTGCACCACGGTCACGCGGGCACCTGCAGCAAGTCCGGAGGTTGCAGGTTTGAATCCAGTGCTGACAGCGGTAATCCTGGCTGTGTTTTTTCAACAGGGTTGCCCACACTCCCTCCAGGCAAATGTCAAAAGAGTACCGATCTTCAAGTCCAGGGGCACCTACCCCACCCCTGTACCTAATAGAGTGCAATTACACACACTACTAGAGTCATCACAGGAATGCAGGTTATCAGACAAGTTCAACACACATCCAACTACTTGGGACTGATGACCAAGATTTCCTTCCAATATCCCTTCCCTGACCCGTCCTGAAAATAAAAGTACATGGCCATTGGCTACATTAATACAATTATGACCAAGATGCCCCAAGCCCTCTAAATGAATTGACAACAGCAAAAAAAAGCTAGAGTAGCATGAGAGGTTATAAAAGGAAGGAAGCTTATAGTTTAACGTGACCGTTAATCTCGCGATCATGAGCCATGGAGCCTCCTTTTTACGTGGAATCTGAACCACAGAACATGGCATTTCACTTCGAAAATCTCACATGCATTGACCGGGAATCGAACCCGTTCCACCTTGGTGGGAGATAGGAGCTTGACCGCTGCGCCGCTATGCCCCAGGAGAGGTTACATAATAGTTAGGTGGGTGATCTGCGTCCCTCGCTAGTGTATCTCACCTTCCAAGAGAGAGGCACAATATTACTCAGGTAGCCTCTATACTGCAGCACCAGGTCAATTGTTGTTGTTTTTGCTTCATTTAGGGGCTTCAACATCACGATCATTTGTGTTTCGTGAACTTTGGGTGGGTGGGTGTGCATGTGTGCAGACTTTGTCTAAGAACCTGTATTATGATGGTGTCTGTAGTAGTGTGTTATTTGTAATTAGTGCTGGGATTGTAAAGGAGATGGCAGTGAACATAACTTAAGAACCATCATAGCATTTGCCTTAAGTACAAATGGGAAACCATGGGAAACCACTTCTAGGATGGCTGAGGTGGGAATCGAAACCACCTCTTCTCAGTTTTCCCTCACAAGGCTGAGTGTACCTCGTGCAAAGCCACAGACCAGAATTACATTTCTTGTGAGAGCCGGGAATCGAACCCAGGGCCTTTGGGAATTAAGTGTCAACACCTACAGAGAGCGGTAAGCATGGGATCAACACTAGCCAATGCCAGAACGTTCACATTTAAAAGTATCCCAGTTTCAAGACATCTCATGAGCGATGTTCCCAAGTCGATGACGAGAAATGACCTGTTATTAATAATTTATTTTCTTGGCTTGGGTCATACCAGTCATCTATGTTGAGTAGTTGGGAGTGTGTTCAGTTTGTCTTATAACCTGTGTTTCTCTGATGACTGGTAGTCTGTGTAACTGTATTGGTTCGGATTAAACGGCAGATGGTCCAAAACATCTCAGCCATCATGGGAGGGGTTTTCCATTTCTACTCTAGACATATGCCGGAATGTTTCCTAACTAAGGGCCACGGCTTACAAATACATACTCTAAAAGTATGAATTAAGGTACTATCTCGGCATATGACTGTTAGGAGTCCGAACACACTCGAGGAAAACTGTATTCAGGATAGCCAGTGACGTCACTGGGGTTCAAATCTCACAAAACACAGGTTATCAGATAAATTCCACTCACACATCGAAGTACACGGGGCTACATGACAACGATGTCGGAAAGCCCCTAAATAAATCAACAACAACATCTAACTTCTATCACGCTACCAAACACGCTTAACCAGGCACATCAAACCACCGCGCAGTTAACTAGACCTGCATTCCCTCTCTAGCCTGGTACGGGCCCGGATCGATCATATGCAGATATGGCAATATCTTCCTACAATCATGCTATCTTGCACTCTCTTCCTGTCACATGATATGAACTTGAGGAGTGCTCCTCTTCTTTCATGGTTGAGTTTGTTTGTAATTAATTCGCTATAGGGGCATGGAACATTTGGTCATCAGCCCCATGTGCGTGAGTGTGCGCTGAATTTGTCTGTTAACCTGTGTTTTTGACGTGAATGTTTATTATTAGGGTCAGGGTTGGGAATGGGGTAGGTGCCTCGGGACTTGAATTAAGGTACTATCTCGGCATATGACTGTTAGGAGTCCGAACACACTCGAGGAAAACTGTATTCAGGATAGCCAGTGACGTCACTGGGGTTCAAATCTCCCATCGCAATATGCGGAGCATATCAAGTACTTGTATAAGATATCCATAAAGCTATCGAGGTATAAAACATAAATGTTGAATCCGCTTCGATAGAGGAGAATAACTGGATGCATTGATGAAAATCAGTTGTTACATATGGTACAGCCTCACCGTTTATTCACACACACATTGCCTCATATTAATATGTCATCTGCCTGCAGAGTAGGTATAATAAGCCAAAGCTGGGTCAGGGGCAAGTGGACAAGATGGCCGCCGCGCGCAACCAACCCCATGCTGGTCGTATGGAGGGTGAGTCATAGCTAGCACAGGGGCCACAGCGCATAATGGCCGCCACGCCCTGAGACCGTGGATGACGTCACAGAGAGATGTCAGCCGTGTACGAGGCTAAAAGGCATATTTATTATTATTATTATTATTATTATTTAAGCCCCCTTTCCCACGGTCCATTGATTTTCCCAGAGTTTACCCAAAAGGGTATAACTGATGAATTTTATTATTATTATTATTATTATTATTAGGTAATTATTGATTGATCTGTATATAGATAGGTAGCTAGTCCAAGACGGTAGCCAGAGCTGGAGAGGGCGAATATTTTTAATGGGTGGGTTGAGGATCATCAACTGCTAATTATTATTATTATTTATGTATTTTTATTTATTTAATTATTTAATATTTATTAGTATTTATAATTATAATTTATTTATTGAGTGAGTATCTTTAGTTAACTTAAGGTATTATTATTTATGCCAAGCAGGATAGTGGTCAGGTTAGTCGAGCGATGCATTTTTTTTGTCGGTTAACTAAGTTGTTGTTATTAATATCACCAACTTTATAGGTAGGCTTTACCACACATGGCCATACAGGAAGCGGGTTCACATTATCGTTTAAACAAGAATAATCTTGTTGAGAGACCGTGATATACTGATTGACCGATATGTCTCTATTTATGACATATTCAACTACAAAGGACGAACACTTAAAATGTTTACAAATTTTATGGACCAACTATACGTGCCTGATGACCATGATATCCCCCACACGTAACTACACAAAGCTGATGACCAAGCTTTCCAAGAGGGGATATCCCCAAGCGGGATGGGGAAGAGAGAGGAAGAGGGGGTTTCTAGGGAGAATTCTATTCCACCCGTAGCCGTGGGCGTTAAAGCACGCATCGCGACTGCATGTTGCCGCCTGACTTTATTTATGACATATTCAACTACAAGGGACGGACACTTAAGATATTCACAAGTATATTTTGTTTGAACACGACTGTACCTTTGAATTAACATTTAGGTTATAGACTTGAGATTTCTGAAACCGATAATTTGGTAATGTTATACAACAGCTTGAATGAAAAATCGTCAAGTCATTGATTAGAGATTTCTCGAATTCATAAATTGTAAAAACTTGATTTAGGATTTAAATTAATGGCTGTAATATTTTTTATTTTTTTATTTTGCTGATCCGAGATTACGTGTACAAATAATTGAATTTTATTTATTACAAACACCGGACTTCCCGAAACTAGCCTTTTTGTTTTGTTTTGGTAAACCGCGCTGTAAGAATTTAAACAAGTACATTTTGTTTGAACATTACTGTACCTTCGAATTAACTTTTAGGTTATTGACTTGAGGTTTCTGAAACCGATAATTTGATAATGTTATACAACAGCTTAAATAATAAAGCGCAAACCCTTTATTACTAAGTAATAATAACCCCTGGCACTACAGCCCGTGTAGGGCCTAGGCCTACCAAGCGACCGCTGCCCAGGCATTTGGCCTGCAGATATTGGTCAGCGCATCGGGTCCCCTCGGTCGTTTATCGTGGTTTTCGTGACCGGGGCACTGACTCACTGTCAGACAGCTAATGAATTGTCCTCACAAGGCTGAGTGCACCCCATTCCAGCCCTCACGTCAGTTTCTAAAATCCCTGACGGAGCCAGGAATCGAACCCGGGGCCTCCGGGTGAGAGGCAGGCGCGCTACTTCAACACCACGGGGCCGGCCCTTTATTACTAAGGCAAGATATTTTCTTTTTCATTTTTAACGAACGGTAGTGACCCATATTCTACACACAACCAAGTACACGGTTTCTCTAAATTAGCTAAAATGTAATTACATTTATCAAAATCCTCTTAAGATGTTCACAAATGTCTAACCACACGGTACTGATGACCGATGTCTTTATTTATGACATATTCAACTACAAGGGACGGACACTTAAGATAATTACGAATTTTATGGACCAACTATACGTGCCTGATGACCATAACATCCAACACACGTAACTACGCGGAGCTGATGACCAAGCTATCCCAAGTTTTCTATACAGTCAACCACACGGTACTGGTGACTGAAATGCTCCAAAACATTTACTCACTAAAACACACGCTGGTAAATATTAATGTTCCATTAACAAGCGAACGAGGCCGAACTGCCTCTCACCGAGCAGTCAGGCAGAGAGGTAACAGCGGAAGCACTACTCAGCAGAATATGAATCTTGCTTTTTTTCGGGGGGGGGGGGGGGGGGACGAAAAGAGTACCCGCACCCCCCGCGTGGCACCCGACCTTACTACTGGTGCCTCCGACACGCAGTTAAACTACGATAGTAGAAGGGAAAGCATAGGGGTTTGGATAAGGAATGTCATTTAGGACTTAGTGCCTGTCCGATCGCGGTCGCGATTTACCAGGCATCATAGGTATATATTAACATTGGTATATTTTACATATATGCACATATAAATATGTGCATATATGTAAGGGTTGGATTGTAGGGCCAGGGAAAATCGCATAGACAGAAAGGAAAGATTGTCTACACGTAAAGCCTGGCGGCTTGGTTATTGCCACATGCAAGGAAATGTGGGTATGGAAATGAATAGGTTGTTGTAATTGGGAGAAGGTATCATGCACCAGATCCATGTCCGTCTTCTCGCCAGTTCGTCTCCGGGGAATCCGTTAGAACTCGGCACTGCTGGGATCAGCGCGGGCCTTGCCGGCTACCAAGCAGTGGAACAAATATCCGGAGAACCTGCGCCACTACCCGATCTCCATGGGGTCCCTGGTACCGAGCCACCGTCACCGGAGAGTGGAGGGGGGGGCCTCACCTGCTGGAACAGGGGCCTAGCGGGCGGTCCACGGGAACGAGCCACCTTCCTCTCTACTCTTGCCATGGACCTGTAGACTGGGCAACTGCGATGGGATGACGGATGGTGACCCATGCAGTTGGCGCACACTGGCGCGTCTCGCGGCACCGTGCAGCTGGTGTGGTGATGGGCACCTGAACACCGGTTACAGCGGACTGGGGAACCGCAAGATCCCTGGGAGTGACCCCATCTCAGACAGCGAAAACACTGTAAAAGCTGGCCTGAGCGGGGCTTCATACGACCTAATTGTAGCGGCTGTTCCTGGCTTGCAAGATTATGGCCACTGTAGCGCAAGGTTTCAATCCCTCAACTCTCTTTAACTTTCATATATGTAAGAAACGGGCCACGCTATGCTTTCGGGTACCTACTGTAGTTTCAGCTACTTTTTAAGGTCACTCTCCCAAGCATTGCTGGAGGTTAACGATTGGATTAGGAGAGGGAGGTGGGTAGCAATTAAGAAATACAAGTGGTGTCCATACAATATTTTTATTGATTTAAGTATTTCATATACTACATATCTCTCCCAAATTTTTCTAGTTTTAGATTTAATAACATCCAACTAATTTTTCAGCTTTGCTTAAATCTTTGGTCAAATTTTTAGGTCCTTTTTGTAATCATTATTTTCATGTAAACAAGGAGCCTATATCCTTAAATTGTGACACACATTCACACACGGACTTATAGAGAAACTAATCTCACACCAGAGACCTTTTCATTCACAAATCCAAGACCTGAGTTTACGGGCGGTAGGGTGGCAACTTCCTTCCCGCTTCTCATCCTTTCACAGCATTCTACAGGTTCCCATTGAATATAACGAGGCTGGAGATCCCGTACCAGACCATACCATTGCTCTTTTAAATATTAACAGAGCCGGGAATCAAACCATGTACCATGTACCTCTGAGGTGGAAGCTAACAACGCTATCCACTACACCATCATTTGGTAGAGATGATTAGTAGTTTTTATATAATACTTCCTAGATTTGTAATGCATAACTTAGTCATTTAAATGGTCAACGGTTGAGTAATGACCATAGGCATGTGCAGCTATACCATCAGAATTAATTACTCTCTTATCATCACGAGGACACAAAGCAATTTTGTTTAGTTTTACAGATGATATGATATGTTGTTTGGAAGCGATACTGTTCATCGGTATTCTCTTTACCACGTTCTTCATGAAACAATCATTATAATCTTGTAAACTTATACAATTTCTAACAACGCCTCTGGTAATACCTTTAATCTTTTCTATTTCTATTCCATCTATGTCTAAAGCGTACATTGTAGCTCGAAGTCCAACAAATGTTTTAATAATGCGTCCACAAGCATCGTCTTTATATTTTCCCAAAGTTTTCTTTGTTTGATGTAGAGTAGCATATGTGATTAGTAGGATAAGCAGATGTATCCAGATGTTCAAGAAAATTCAACTTGTCTTGATAAACATCTTATATGTTCACTAAATAAATAAAAGAATCAGTATCTGTATACATGAGTTTAAGATTTTCGATCCCATAGTGGGGTAGCAGGACATCATGGTGGTGAGAATACATTACAGTTTTCGAAATATCGAATATACACTTCCCAATATACAGTATATATGCTTATTGAATACAATGCTTCGTTTAGCCGTGTGTAAAGCAGCTAGGTTAGGACCGTAAATAGTTCTGTCAGTGAATGGTGGTTTAGCTATCAGCTTCTCAGCCATTTTGCTGTCAGTTACAAGACGTATATCTACTCTTTTACGAATATTTTCCATTGGTTTTCCAAAAAATGCATTATTAAATTTAAAAGATCTTTCTCAAAATCATTTTGGTCTGTTTTCGAAGGTTGTTATTAATATCAACGTATGACATTAGCCAAGGTGACTGTTGCAACCTTAACACGGTGTTTTTTTAAATCAATTTTAGTCCATGATCTAGAGCCTGTTTAAGTGCCATGTAATGAAAAACGTATCGCCTTCGATTTCCAAGATGAGGGATTAGCTTTTGAGAGACGAATCCTTAGGTTGTACACACTCTGGTACGAAAGTTAAATCGTTGTGAAGATCATGAAAGTCACTTGGATAATCAACATCAACGTCTAGAATATATCCGAAAAGATCGTCTTTCTTTAGTGTTTCTAGATCAACGGTGTCTAGAGAGACCCACTAAAATCCTCCGTAAGGAAGGGGGTGGCACATAGCCAACCCGTATTGGTTGTTGGCATCATCATAGGTAATAAACTGTGATGGTCTCTCTCGGAAGCATACCGATGAGAAACCTGACATATTCCTGACTCTATTAAAAGCGTCTGATCGTAATCCTGTATCAACTCGAGTTCAATTCCAGTGTTAAGAAGCATTGCCTCGAAACTTAAACCTGGTGAAGTAAAGAAGTGTGCAGCATCCACTCTGTGTATTTCTAGTGTTTTGTTTCTAAAAGTTTCAAAGCTGTCACGCCTCTCCTATATGAACCATATCTATAATCACTGACTAACTTCCATAAATCGATGACTCCCTTCTATAATTCGAGGATTTACCCTTTGCCTCCTTTATACGCTGATATTGCCCTCATTAACACACTTGCTTACCAAAAGTACTTTTCTGCTGTTCTCGACTACTGGATTATTCAAATCACCACAATGTGTTCATTCACAAAATATTCTTCTAAAAAAACGCTGTGTTGAGAGTTACCAACTGCTTCAATTTACTGAATTTTTCGATATTATATTACACGTCCTATAAAATTGACCTGCTTTAGTTACATCATTATTATTATCCTCCTGTGATCCATCTCGCTTCGGTGATCGAAGTCTTGATATTTCTGTGATACTTTGTAGTTTCCCTTGATTTTACCCCTACTCGATTCATAATAATTCCGCGGGATCACAGACTTAAATATTATGCACGTGCGCTTATTTGAAGCACTATTATTGTTCGGGCTTGTATACTTCGAGTTACTTTGTCGCTCAAAATCTGGAGTAGAGTGGCCTTCCGCCTCTCAAAGACGTTCCTTAACTGTGTCGTAACCGTCTGCGGCCCTGGTATTTAAGTATTTTGAGACCGGCCTCGGACTGAGCGGAGGTCACGTGATCTCAAAATTTGGGATCGTCATCTTCCAATTATGCAAATAGATTCGAAATCCAATCGTATAATTTCACGTTATTCAGTAAGCGTCTATTTTTATGTCAACATAAAGAAGTGATTCCCCAACTGGGTCTTGGTTCAGCTGTCGGGCCGTGAATGTGGATAACTTACTTTGGCCTTGTTTCTGCGTACTTAATTGGATCGTTAATTATTAATCTAATTACTTAGCTATGAATTTAGAACTTTAATCTTCCCTAAACGAGTTATATTCTGGCTGTTATGAGGTGAAGGCTTGTGTGCCACGTGGTATATCGGTTGATATGTCACGTCCACCCCTTTCTTCCTATCGCGCGAGTGAATCCCGTGCCTCTGGACTCTCGCGTTAACGCTGTGCTGCGTGTTCATTTACCGCGATATTATTTTCTGGCAGGAAACCCCTTCAGACAACGGTCTTGCTCAGCTCCTTCCAGAATAATGTAGTCTGGTTTGTTTTGTACATCACAATTATTTCGCAATGAAACCATCCTTTCAGGCTCACCTGTTTGGTTTCAGTACCTAACTTTAACCAAGGCCACCTCTCTCCCAAACTTCATCTAACTTAAAATTACACTCACAACAATACTACAGACACCACAATAACACAGGTTATCAGACAAATTCTACACGGGGCTAAATGACCATGCTCTCCTATTATATCAGTGATCATAACAAATACATGTGATTTTTTTCCAGGATTGTTTTTTATTTTTTGTACCCCACCCAGTATTTGGGCAAATTCATGTTGACCGACTAAGGAGCTACACATAACTGACCATGTCCCTCGACTGAATCAACAACACACTTCGTGAAACGCACTCGGAGACGGCTGCAAATGTATCAGTACTCCCGCCTTGAGGCGAGAACGATATCCTGCTGGCATGCGTGTCTCTTGATCAAGCATATAAGAAGTCGCAAGATATCTATCATTCGCTTTGCACGGACCGGAGAATGTGTCCATACACACACTACATAAGCTCTGTCTTCGGCTAGGAGTAAGGCATTGATGATCGACTCTCTTCACGGCTATTTCATGTTAAATGTCGTTTCACCATAACTCCACTGAGTTTCTCTTGACAACAGATGTGCTGATTCCCTGCTATCGGTTACAATGGTAGTAAGTATTTTGTTCTTCGCGGAACATCCAGTTGGTGTAATTCACTCCACTATTAGCGATTTAGAGAGCAAGGCTGACCTCCATGTCTCTGTCATAGGACTTGCTTATATTCTCTCCGGTGACCTAGAGTTGTCCATTTGAACTACCCTGCTTTCCCCTATGGACTCGCCAACGATGGTTGATCAAAATTAACTTGTAGTTAGCATGTTCAACATGACAGCTATGTAGGCTATACTGTTCAATATGGTGATCTTTATGACTCCTCCATTATCAAATGTCATTGCAGTGACCGCACTCAATACCATTCCGAGTTATACGGTGTGCATAATGTTTCAATGGATTATCGATTCCATTAATTCGATTAACCTGTGCTTTGAGTAAAATATGTTTTGCTAGGTCTATTCTATTTCGTCCATGATGTAGGATGAAATGTATTAGACTTCCATGATACGAGTGCCGGCGTTTTAGGTAGGACCTATTCTTTGTTTACTTCTGTCACGCTGTCAGCCTGCTTGGCTGACAAGCACAGTCGCGCGGGTAGGATATGACTCAGCTCCAGAAGTCTCAGTCATCGTTCTCCACTCCATGGTGACATGTGCCACTGTTACGCTTAGCTGTGCTGTTTCGATACTTATTCTTAATACACATTCTTAATTCACCCACTATTATTATTATTATTATTAATGTTTCCGTTCACAATATAACTTGTCTAACACAAGTAGCACGCGCAATGCTGCTGCTTTACTTATGTAAAGACTCCAATTCGTCATCACTATGTGCCCCTCGTCGTCACGCAGGCTCCATGTGCTATTATCAACAAACGCCGGCGAAGCCAAGTTCAGCGGCACTCGTATCTTGAAAGGCTAATACCTAGTTAACAAAAATAAATACACACATCAAAAAAAGGTTTGCATCACCTCGGTTCCAAGAGTTCCGGAACCGTTAAATACAAAGGGAATAGAGATCAACACAAACAACATTTCAGCTCGTTTTATTGCTCATGAGACCCACACATTGCATGTTGTACCATCATACAGCTAGACTTTCAGCATTTGTGGTCCAGATTGCAGTACACACCACTACCTCTAATACCCAGTAGCACGTCCTCTTGCATTGATGCATGCCTGTATTCGCCGTGGCATACTATCCACAAGTTCATCAAGACACTGTTGGTCCAAATTGTCCCACTCCTCAACGACAATTCGGCGTAAATCTCTCAGAGTGGTTGGTGGGTCAAGACGTCCATAAACAGCCCTTTTCAACATATCCCAGGCATGTTCGATAGGGTTCATGTCTGGCGAACATGCTGGCTACTGTAGTCGAGCGATGTCGTTATCTTGAAGGAACGCATTCACAAGATGTGCACGATGAGGTCGAGAATTGTCGTCCATGAAGACAAATGCCTCTCCAATATTCTGCCGATATGGTTGCACTATGAGTCGGAGGATGTCATTCAGGTATCGTAAAGCCGTTTCGGAGCCTTCCATGACCACCAGTGGCGTACGTCGGCCCCACATAATGCCACCCCAAAACATCAGGGAACCACCACCTTGCTGCACTCGCTGGACAGTGTGTCTAAGACGTTCAGCCTGACCAGGGTGCCTCCAAACACGTCTCCGACGATTGTCTGGTTGAAGGCATATGCGACACTCATCGGTGAAGAGAACGTGATGCCAATTCCGTGGGGTCCATTCAGCATGTTGTTGGGCCCATCTGTACCGCGCTGCATGGTGTCGGGGTTGCAAAGCTGGACCTCGCCATGGACGTCGGGAGTGAAGTTGCGCATCATGCAGCCTATTGCGCACAGGTTGAGTTGAAACACGACGTCCTGTGGCTGAACGAAACGCATTATTCAACATGGTGGCATTGCTGTCAGGGTTCCTCCGAGCGGCAATCCGTAAGTAGCGGTCATCCACTACAGTAGTAGCCCTTGGGCGGCCTGAGCGAGGCCTGTCATCGACATTTCCTGTATCTCTGTACCTCCTCCATGTCCGAACAACATCGCTTTGGTTCACTCTGAGACGCCTGGAAACTTCCCTTGTTGAGAGCCCTTCTTGACACAAAGTAACAATGCGGACGCGATCGAACTGCGGTATTGACCTTCTAGGCATGGTAGAACTACAGACAACATGAGCAGCGTACCTTCGTCCTGGTGGAATGACTGGAACTGATCGGCTGTCGTACCCCCTCCGTCTAATAGGCCCTGCTCATGCATGGTTGTTTACATCTTTGAGCAGTTTTAGTGACATCTATGAACAGTCAAAGGGACTGTATCTTGGATACAATATACACAGTCAACGTCTATATGCCGGAGATCTGGGAACCGAGGTGATGCAAAACTTTTTTTGATGTGTGTATATGAATATATCTCGGTGAGAGAATCCACAAATGCTTGATATCATGTTTGTAACGTTTACCGTTTTTGAGAAAATCTTTGTGTTTCTGACGTGTAAACGCCAACTCCGCATCTTCGTTATTAAGTTTAAAAAAATCGTACTTCAAGGCCAAACACACGCTTCTGAAGTAAACAATAGTTCATCGCCGAGCCTTTCAGATTACGTCACTGCTCCGTCACCACCCTATTCATACTCCTCGCCTGTTTGCAATCTAGGTACAGCCTGTTCCGATTCAATACGGAACTGAAAAATGGGTTGCCTACCCACCCGCAATCAGCTTGAAATCTGCTCGCAGCGCGCTAGCGACGGGACTGAGTTCGATTTCACTGATTGCCGCCTTCTCATGCAGCATTGCAAAGTATTTTGCTCTTTCAAAATATATTTACACAGGCTTCACAATAAGTATGAATGATTTCTGTTTCATAACTTGTTATTTTACGCTTCTCTTAATGGCTTTTGCAGAGCATTTCTATGAAATAAAATTTTATTTTACAACATAGTTTAGTAGTGTGTTTTGGATGGTTCAAAACCCTCCACCTCCACACCCTCCACACAAGATGGCGGCGGTGCGATATCTCTCGAACTTATGGTTGGATTTTAACAAATGAGGTGTCATTGAACTCGGGCTGACACCCCCTTTCCAATGGACAACATATTTCAACCCCAAAATAAAACCTACCCCTAATAGGGGGTGAAATTGTATTTTTTTTTTAGAATCTCTCTTTCCAATTGCAACATGTGAGAGTTTGAATGCTAATATGGAATGAAAAGTTGTTCTACACAAGAGACATGTGTGCGGTGGAAAGCCACTATGAATTAGCATGCCCACTCATGGCTTTTGAAGAGGGTGGGGGAGCGGTTCCTTGTTGACGAGTCCCTGTGGACGGGTCATTGTTGACGAGTCATTGTTGACGGGTCCTTGTTGACGAGTCCTTGTGGACAAGTCCTTGTGGACGAGTCCTTGTCCCTTTGGACTGATCCCTTTGGACGGGTCCCTTTGGCCTGGTTCCTACGGACTAGCCCTTGAATTTATTTAAATTATGTCAAAGGGCCTAACTACATTTGTGTGTGTTGAACTGACGTTGTTCACCACTACTATAATGTGATAACGATATGAAAGGAAAGTGACGAAATACATGTGAACACGTGTGAGATGACCTTATTACCGTCCTCCTTGTGAAACAAGTCACATCCTGTTTTGGTTCATACGTGAGAAAATGCAAGTTCATGTGTAATATGACCTAACACACAAGTGTACACATGTGCACGTGCACGATAAGAGCTAACAAGTCACAACCTGTTTTGACAGTGGTGGGAATAAGGCTAGAGACATATACGAGTAGTCAAATTACACCGGCAGACAACCCCTTTCCTATGGATAACTTATTTCCACTCTAAAATAAAATCTACCCCTACTAGAGGGTGAAATTATAATTGTTTTCTAAAAGTCGCTTTCCATGTGCAACATGTGGGAGTTTGTACGCCAATATGAAATTAAACTCGTTCCACATAAAGTGCATGCATACAACTGAATGCCGCTATGATTTATCATTTGTTGTTTTTTGTTTTACAAATGCGCAATTGTTTTTTTTTTGTAAGAGGGCGGGCTTTTTGAATAATGATTTATAGATACGTTTTTTTACAAATTAACCAAAGATCCAAAAACTAATAGGTCATCGGCTTTTTAATATCTTATGAACTAAGAAAGCTAGGGACTTGTATGAGGGGTCGTTGGACTTGGGGTGACGCCCTGTTTTTGAATGTATTATTCATTTTTTGTCAAAAGGGCCTAACTGCACTTTCGTTAATATCTCGCTAACTAATAATCACAAAGGGTCAAGTGAGGTGTCATAGAACTTAAAATGGCCAACCCCTCCCCCCCCCCATGAACAATGAATTTACCCCAAAATAAAACAGCAAGGTCATTAACCTAAGATTTTATCAACTAATAATCAGAGAGGGACAAGTAAGGCGTCACAAGACTCAGGATGGCCAACCCTTTTCCATGACCAACGAATTTACCCAAAATACCCAAAACAGCAAGGTCATTGACCTAATATTTTATAAACTTATCAGTAGAGAGGGTCAAGTGAGCTGTCATAGGACTACGAATGGTTAACCCTTTCCCATGACCAATGAATTTACCCCAAAAATCCAAAACAGCAAGGTCATTGACCTGAGATTTTATAAACTAATAATCGGATATCAACATGTGAGGTGTCATAGGACTTAGAATGGTCAACCCTTTCCCATGGCTAATGAATTTACCCAAAAATACCCTATACATCAAGGTCATCGACCTGAGATTTTATAAACTAATAATCGGATATGGACATGTGAAATGTTTACAGTGAGTGATGAAACATAGCTAGGTAGTGAAAGAATTATTATAGGCTACAAGTATGGTGACTGACAAATCTTTCACCATTGGAACTTGTTTTCAGATCAAACTGCAGTACAGAGAGAGCATAGGTTGTAGGTATGGGATAATAAATGACAAATGGTGTATACAAAATCTGATTTATCGATTCAAGAAATAAGAGTAGACAATCTTTAATTGATTGGTTAAAGAGGATAGCTAAAATCCAAAATGGTGACTATATCGAACTAAACTGATCCAAGCTGAATCAAACTCAACTAAACCGAACTAAACCGAAGCAAACTTAATCAAAAACAAGTCAATGGTTTAAGTGTAAAACTTGTGGGTGAATGTGGTCATTGGTAATGTCAGAAAGGAAAGGGATAACGCTCTACCTATAGAGGGTAGGTAAAGCTAGTGCATGATGCTAATGCACACACACAAGTACATGAAACACACACAACTAACCTATACTGTTTTTATGGGTTGGCTGTTAAAACTTGCTCAGTGGTTACTGGGACAAGATGGTCGCTACACACAACAAGCGTTAAATACTTGAGGCTAATAATCTACACACACACACACACACACACACACACACTTGTTCTAAACTAAACTGTCTTGCTGACAGTGCTCACACTGTAGGCAGATGACAGAAATGCTTGGCTGACAGAAATACAATCATTTCCGGTTGTCTAATGTTACCAGCTAACCATTTTGTGCTGCAGTGGCGAGCACATGTACCACTTACACTAGAGATTTTAACTCGATTTCAAGCTCTAAGTCCTAGAACGAATCAATCTAAGAAAAAAGGGCATGGTGGCGCAGTGGTTAAGCTGTTAGCCTTTCACTAAAGTGGACTAGGGTTTGATTTCAGGTCAATACACATGTCATAAACATATAAAAAGCAGAGATAATGTTTTAAACCGATTACACTCATCTCTTTTCAAATTATTACTTGGATTGCAAATACAAAGGTGGACTGGGTGTGATATACAGTTAATGCTGCCTATCGCACACTAGCTGTAAGGAAGCCATATGTAGAGCTATATGTAGAGAACTACCTAGCGATTTCATGAACTGGTATAGCTATGTCGCATAAACGGTGCAGGATACAATCCAGCAACTATAATTCGTATCTTGTGGAACAGAGAAAATGCACTTTTGCCTTGATGGATAACAAATGTGTGCAGACGAATGACCTACGCATTAGCCTAGCAAGGGGTTATAACCACGAAGAGGAGGTGTGATTTCTATATTTTATTGTTTAGAGACATGGCTTTTGTAACCAGTAGATTTAATTGATTCAGTATTTTGTAAATATTTATTTTTGTAATTGTAAATAGTTAATTTTTTGTAAATAGTGGAAACCATTTATTTTTGTAATGGTAAATGTTAAATGTATAATTAAAGTTCTTTGGGATGAGTGTGCATGTCAATGAAGTTTTTAGGGATAAATAGAGTGGTTGTGTGTTTGTTCTCAAAGACAGGCAAGGTTGTGTGGATGTATGACTACACAGAAAGAGAGAGAGATAGTGTAGAAACAGCCTTACCTGCAGTAGTAATAGTAGACCTCTATGTTTTGCATACACATAGACAGACTGTACGATCGCAATGGCCAAGCACTCACTTTAACACCATTTACAAAATCTTAAAATGAAAAAATCAAGTTTCGCAAATATGAACTTTTGATATAAACAAAATAAAAATAAAATGTGTAAACAACAAATTGGAAAATCCATGTTTCCATATCATGAAATTCAAAAACTTTAAACTGACATTTAAAAGAAATGCAAATGGAAAATCGACAAATTGTAATGTGTGTGAAATGTGAAAATGAACAAATGGCTATCATTATTTTAAAAAAATAAAAAAATGGTGTTGTATGGTTGAGGTGTGAATCAAACCCTACATATTTTGGACCACCCGAGACTGAGTATACTTGTTTTAGTCCTCATACCATTTTTAAAATGTTGTGTTAAAGCTAGGAATTGAACCTGAGAGCTTGTAGGGGGAGACAAAGGTTAGAATATGTTAAACAGATAGCCTTGAATGTAGAATGTGGTAGCTATATAGAGATGAAACGATTAGCTCGGGACAGATAGGTACTGAGATCTGCATCAAACCAGTCAAAGGACTAAAGACTCAAACAACAACATGTACGTTCACCAAAATAATGTTGTGTAACGGTAAATGTTAGTCAACGGACAGTAATGCATTACTAAAACCCATGACACGATACCTAAGAGCTTTTCTAAATGATTTTAAAATGCCTTTAACCCTATATTGAACACCCAGTTCACAAGACTCATAACTGCAATGTTATGGTAAAACAAAACAAAATCTATATTTCAAAACAAACAAGTGGTTTAGTCAATGTATACTGGAAAAAGTTTTGTAAACACTCAAGTCCTCAAGACCAATTAAATTAGTAACTGTCAGGTTGGCCGAGTGGTTAAGGTGTTTGACTTAAGATCAAATTTCTGTATAAGGAAGCAAGGGTTCGAATCCCTTACCTGACATAACTATTGCCTTAACATGGCTTGGCCACACTGTATTATTAGGATACTCGGTACACAAACCATAGATATAGTGTATTGTTTAAGGCCACTCTCTTTCTGAACATAGTCAGAGACTGTTGATGGTTAACAATTGTATTAATAGTGGGACATGGGGATAGCAATTAAGAAAAAACAGCCAATACCCATACAATATTTTTATTCATTTTAGTTTTTTTCTACAATAGTTACACACTGAATACAACTTTTTATCTCTTTACCATTGTTTGATATAGATTTTAAACACAACGCTTGTTGTAGATCCTTTTACAACTTTCTCCAGGTACTCTTGTTCTTAAAAACTGGGGAAGCCGCAATGGTTTTATAGATATTAAACCCTCATTCTCTTCTTTTTCATCATCATCATCATCATTATAAATATTATCTTTATAATTATTATAGTCATTGTCACCATCATTATCATCATCATCCTCAACATCACTAGAACTATCCAATTCCATTTTTTCCTTTTCAAAAGGGATCTCTTGAAGAGTCTGTGTTGCTTTTGATAGTGTTACGGGTTTATTGAACGTTGACAACTGTCCTAACATGACTTTTTGAGGAGATAAATGTTTTTTCATAAGGAAGTCACTATGTTGAGTAACACTATGTTTTTGTCGGACTTGCTTTTTCTTGTTCTTTTGATCATGTTTTGTTAACACTAACGGTGTTTCATTTGGTATACCACATTGATGAGTACCCACACTTAAGACCTCACCATGTTTACTTTTTAGATGACCTAGACATTTTGTTGTTCTTTGTTTTGAGCACTGCCAAAATATGATGCCATTCGCATTTTCTCGCTTATAGTTATAAGAGTACCCATGATACAGGGCACGTGGTTTACCTTTATTGGTTATAGTATATTCCATAGTAGCCACTGACTTGTATAGTCGATCCGCCTACTACAAAGGTCTGAACACTTGTGGTAAAAGAATGATGTTGTGTTGACGTTTTATGCAGATAATGTTGGTGGCATATGTGGGTGGCTTATGTTGATGACATGTGTTGTTGGCTGATTTTGGTGGCTTATGTTGGTGGCTTAGGTTGATGGCTTATGTTGGTGGCTTATGTTGATGACATATGTTGGTGACTTATGTTGATAGCTTATGTTGGTGGCTAATGTTGATGACATATGTTGTTGGCTTATGGTGGTGGCTTATGTTGATGGTATATGTTGCTGGCCTATGTTGATGGTTTATGTTAACGGCTTAGGTTAATGTCTTAGGTTGATGGCATAAGTTGATGGCTTATGTTGGTGGCTTATGGTGGTGGCTTATGCTGGTGGCTTATGCTGGTGGCTTATGGTGGTGGTTTATGGTGGTGGCTTATGTTGATGACATATGTTGGTGACTTATGTTGGTGGCTTATGTTGGTGGCTTATGGTGGTGGCTTATGGTGGTGGGTTATGGTGGTGGTTTATGGTGGCTTATAGTGGTGGCTTGTGGTGGCTTATGATGGTGGCTTGTGGTGATGGCTTATGGTGGCTTATGGTGGTGACTTATAGTGGTGGCCTATGTTGGTGGCTTATTTTTGGTGGTTTACGTTAATACCTTATTTGTAATGGCTTATTTGACAAGTTATTGTTGTCAATGTATTTAGAGGATTTTTCTCTTGGTTTTGGAAAGTATCTCAACCCTTTTTTTTATGGTAGCATAATGCTTACCGCCATGTTTGTAAGCAACAACAACACACTAAAATTCCAAGAATCCAAAGTACTCTAAGGTTAATGATTGTCTCTCAACTCCATTCAACGTCTAGTCAAAAACATTATATATTTTTCACATTTTACAAAAAAGGTAAATTGGGAAAGTAAGCTATATGTTTAAACTAAAAATCATATCAAATCATATGCTAACTCCAACACCTACGTCTATCCCACTCTCAGTCAAAAAATATAATATTCTTCAAATTTTTCCAAAACAGTATTTGGAAAGTAAGCCATATTTAGAAAACTAATCATCCTATAAAGTCATATATATATATATATATACTCAAACCAAAGGCTTTTATATCCTTAATCTTAAGAACAAAATATGGAATTTTTGACATTTTTTCCAAAAATGTTCATTTTAAAACGAGGCTATATTTTGGAAACTAGGAATTTTACAAGAAAGTTTGTTTAACGTAAATGGCAGGTATTTACCCCCCACTACCCGCAAACCAAGTCCCAGGTCTCTGGGAAAAAATCCAAAAAAAGTTCAATTTGGAAAGTAAGCGATATTTTGAAAACTAATCATCCTAAAAAGTCATATATAGACTCAAACCAATGGCTTTTATGTCCTTAATTGGTAGAACAAAACTTAACATTTTTTCTGTTTTTCCAAAAAAGTCCAATTTTCAAAATTGTCTATATTTTGGGAACTAAGAATTTTACAAAAAAGTTTGTTTAACGAAAATGAAAGGTCTTTACCCCCCTCTACCCAAAACATAAATTTCAGGTCCGTAGGACAAAAACTGTGCAGTAGGTTTTTTTGGGGGGAGGGGGTCTATATTCACTTTACCTCCCCACCTCACAAGATGGCGGCCATAGCTTAACTTAACCTAGCCTAACCTAACCTGACCTACGAGGTGTGATCAAAAAGTTCCAAAAATGTGGCTGCAACTTAACCAAACCTAGCCTAGCCTAACCTAACCTCCCTGTTGACTAGCCCGCTTTGGACGGGTCCTTTTTGAAGGGAGTCATTTTTTTACGTGCCCCGGAGGACGGGTCCTTGTTGACGGGTCCCTGTGGGCGGGTCCTTTGGACTGATCCCTATGGACTGGCCTTGCATTTTATCCAAATTATGTCAAAGGGGACCCGACACAGGGACCCGTCAACAAGGACCCGTCCTCCGGGGCACGTAAAAAAATGACTCCCTTCAAAAAGGACCCGTCCAAAGCGGGCTAGTCAACAGGGAGGTTAGGTTAGGCTAGGCTAGGTTTGGTTAAGTTGCAGCCACATTTTTGGAACTTTTTGATCACACCTCGTAGGTCAGGTTAGGTTAGGCTAGGTTAAGTTAAGCTATGGCCGCCATCTTGTGAGGTGGGGAGGTAAAGTGAATATAGACCCCCTCCCCCCAAAAAAAACCTACTGCACAGTTTTTGTCCTAGGGACCTGAAATTTATGTTTTGGGTAGAGGGGGGTAAAGACCTTTCATTTTCGTTAAACAAACTTTTTTGTAAAATTCTTAGTTCCCAAAATATAGACAATTTTGAAAATTGGACTTTTTTGGAAAAACAGAAAAAATGATAAGTTTTGTTCTACCAATTAAGGACATAAAAGCCATTGGTTTGAGTCTATATATGACTTTTTAGGATGATTAGTTTTCAAAATATCGCTTACTTTCCAAATTGAACTTTTTTTGGATTTTTTCCCAGAGACCTGGGACTTGGTTTGCGGGTAGTGGGGGTAAATACCTGCCATTTACGTTAAACAAACTTTCTTGTAAAATTCCTAGTTTCCAAAATATAGCCCCGTTTTAAAATGAACATTTTTGGAAAAAATGTCAAAAATTCCATATTTTGTTCTTAAGATTAAGGATATAAAAGCCTTTGGTTTGAGTATATATATAACTTTATAGGATGATTAGTTTTCTAAATATGGCTTACTTTCCAAATACTGTTTTGGAAAAATTTGAAGAATATTATATTTTTTGACTGAGAGTGGGATAGACGTAGGTGTTGGAGTTAGCATATGATTTGATATGATTTTTAGTTTAAACATATAGCTTACTTTCCCAATTTACCTTTTTTGTAAAATGTGAAAAATATATAATGTTTTTGACTAGACGTTGAATGGAGTTGAGAGACAATCATTAACCTTAGAGTACTTTGGATTCTTGGAATTTTAGTGTGTTGTTGTTGCTTACAAACATGGCGGTAAGCATTATGCTACCATAAAAAAAAAGGGTTGAGATACTTTCCAAAACCAAGAGAAAAATCCTCTAAATACATTGACAACAATAACTTGTCAAATAAGCCATTACAAATAAGGTATTAACGTAAACCACCAAAAATAAGCCACCAACATAGGCCACCACTATAAGTCACCACCATAAGCCACCATAAGCCATCACCACAAGCCACCATCATAAGCCACCACAAGCCACCACTATAAGCCACCATAAACCACCACCATAACCCACCACCATAAGCCACCAACATAAGCCACCACCATAAGCCACCAACATAAGTCACCAACATATGTCATCAACATAAGCCACCACCATAAACCACCACCATAAGCCACCAGCATAAGCCACCAGCATAAGCCACCACCATAAGCCACCAACATAAGCCATCAACTTATGCCATCAACCTAAGACATTAACCTAAGCCGTTAACATAAACCATCAACATAGGCCAGCAACATATACCATCAACATAAGCCACCACCATAAGCCAACAACATATGTCATCAACATTAGCCACCAACATAAGCTATCAACATAAGTCACCAACATATGTCATCAACATAAGCCACCAACATAAGCCATCAACATAAGCCACCAACATAAGCCACCAAAATCAGCCAACAACACATGTCATCAACATAAGCCACCCACATATGCCACCAACATTATCCTGCATAAAACGTCAACACAACATCATTCTTTTACCACAAGTGTTCAGACCTTTGTAGTAGGCGGATCGACTATACAAGTCAGTGGCTACTATGGAATATACTATAACCAATAAAGGTAAACCACGTGCCCTGTATCATGGGTACTCTTATAACTATAAGCGAGAAAATGCGAATGGCATCATATTTTGGCAGTGCTCAAAACAAAGAACAACAAAATGTCTAGGTCATCTAAAAAGTAAACATGGTGAGGTCTTAAGTGTGGGTACTCATCAATGTGGTATACCAAATGAAACACCGTTAGTGTTAACAAAACATGATCAAAAGAACAAGAAAAAGCAAGTCCGACAAAAACATAGTGTTACTCAACATAGTGACTTCCTTATGAAAAAACATTTATCTCCTCAAAAAGTCATGTTAGGACAGTTGTCAACGTTCAATAAACCCGTAACACTATCAAAAGCAACACAGACTCTTCAAGAGATCCCTTTTGAAAAGGAAAAAATGGAATTGGATAGTTCTAGTGATGTTGAGGATGATGATGATAATGATGGTGACAATGACTATAATAATTATAAAGATAATATTTATAATGATGATGATGATGATGAAAAAGAAGAGAATGAGGGTTTAATATCTATAAAACCATTGCGGCTTCCCCAGTTTTTAAGAACAAGAGTACCTGGAGAAAGTTGTAAAAGGATCTACAACAAGCGTTGTGTTTAAAATCTATATCAAACAATGGTAAAGAGATAAAAAGTTGTATTCAGTGTGTAACTATTGTAAAAAAAAACTAAAATGAATAAAAATATTGTATGGGTATTGGCTGTTTTTTCTTAATTGCTATCCCCATGTCCCACTATTAATACAATTGTTAACCATCAACAGTCTCTGACTATGTTCAGAAAGAGAGTGGCCTTAAACAATACACTATATCTATGGTTTGTGTACCGAGTATCCTAATAATACAGTGTGGCCAAGCCATGTTAAGGCAATAGTTATGTCAGGTAAGGGAATCGAACCCTTGCTTCCTTATACAGAAATTTGATCTTAAGTCAAACACCTTAACCACTTGGCCAACCTGACAGTTACTAATTTAATTGGTCTTGAGGACTTGAGTGTTTACAAAACTTTTTCCAGTATACATTGACTAAACCACTTGTTTGTTTTGAAATATAGATTTTGTTTTGTTTTACCATAACATTGCAGTTATGAGTCTTGTGAACTGGGTGTTCAATATAGGGTTAAAGGCATTTTAAAATCATTTTAGAAAAGCTCTTAGGTATCGTGTCATGGGTTTTAGTAATGCATTACTGTTCGTTGACTAACATTTACCGTTACACAACATTATTTTGGTAACGTACATGTTGTTGTTTGAGTCTTTAGTCCTTTGACTGGTTTGATGCAGATCTCAGTACCTATCTGTCCCGAGCTAATCGTTTCATCTCTATATAGCTACCACATTCTACATTCAAGGCTATCTGTTTAACATATTCTAACCTTTGTCTCCCCCTACAAGCTCTCAGGTTCAATTCCTAGCTTTAAAACAAAATTTTAAAAATGGTATGAGGACTAAAACAAGTATACTCAGTCTCGGGTGGTCCAAAATATGTAGGGTTTGATTCACACCTCAACCATACAACACCATTTTTTTATTTTTTTAAAATAATGATAGCCATTTGTTCATTTTCACATTTCACACACATTACAATTTGTCGATTTTCCATTTGCATTTCTTTTAAATGTCAGTTTAAAGTTTTTGAATTTCATGATATGGAAACATGGATTTTCCAATTTGTTGTTTACACATTTTATTTTTATTTTGTTTATATCAAAAGTTCATATTTGCGAAACTTGATTTTTTCATTTTAAGATTTTGTAAATGGTGTTAAAGTGAGTGCTTGGCCATTGCGATCGTACAGTCTGTCTATGTGTATGCAAAACATAGAGGTCTACTATTACTACTGCAGGTAAGGCTGTTTCTACACTATCTCTCTCTCTTTCTGTGTAGTCATACATCCACACAACCTTGCCTGTCTTTGAGAACAAACACACAACCACTCTATTTATCCCTAAAAACTTCATTGACATGCACACTCATCCCAAAGAACTTTAATTATACATTTAACATTTACCATTACAAAAATAAATGGTTTCCACTATTTACAAAAAATTAACTATTTACAATTACAAAAATAAATATTTACAAAATACTGAATCAATTAAATCTACTGGTTACAAAAGCCATGTCTCTAAACAATAAAATATAGAAATCACACCTCCTCTTCGTGGTTATAACCCCTTGCTAGGCTAATGCGTAGGTCATTCGTCTGCACACATTTGTTATCCATCAAGGCAAAAGTGCATTTTCTCTGTTCCACAAGATACGAATTATAGTTGCTGGATTGTATCCTGCACCGTTTATGCGACATAGCTATACCAGTTCATGAAATCGCTAGGTAGTTCTCTACATATAGCTCTACATATGGCTTCCTTACAGCTAGTGTGCGATAGGCAGCATTAACTGTATATCACACCCAGTCCACCTTTGTATTTGCAATCCAAGTAATAATTTGAAAAGAGATGAGTGTAATCGGTTTAAAACATTATCTCTGCTTTTTATATGTTTATGACATGTGTATTGACCTGAAATCAAACCCTAGTCCACTTTAGTGAAAGGCTAACAGCTTAACCACTGCGCCACCATGCCCTTTTTTCTTAGATTGATTCGTTCTAGGACTTAGAGCTTGAAATCGAGTTAAAATCTCTAGTGTAAGTGGTACATGTGCTCGCCACTGCAGCACAAAATGGTTAGCTGGTAACATTAGACAACCGGAAATGATTGTATTTCTGTTAGCCAAGCATTTCTGTCATCTGCCTACAGTGTGAGCACTGTCAGCAAGACAGTTTAGTTTAGAACAAGTGTGTGTGTGTGTGTGTGTGTGTGTAGATTATTAGCCTCAAGTATTTAACGCTTGTTGTGTGTAGCGACCATCTTGTCCCAGTAACCACTGAGCAAGTTTTAACAGTCAACCCATAAAAACAGTATAGGTTAGTTGTGTGTGTTTCATGTACTTGTGTGTGTGCATTAGCATCATGCACTAGCTTTACCTACCCTCTATAGGTAGAGCGTTATCCCTTTCCTTTCTGACATTACCAATGACCACATTCACCCACAAGTTTTACACTTAAACCATTGACTTGTTTTTGATTAAGTTTGCTTCGGTTTAGTTCGGTTTAGTTGAGTTTGATTCAGCTTGGATCAGTTTAGTTCGATATAGTCACCATTTTGGATTTTAGCTATCCTCTTTAACCAATCAATTAAAGATTGTCTACTCTTATTTCTTGAATCGATAAATCAGATTTTGTATACACCATTTGTCATTTATTATCCCATACCTACAACCTATGCTCTCTCTGTACTGCAGTTTGATCTGAAAACAAGTTCCAATGGTGAAAGATTTGTCAGTCACCATACTTGTAGCCTATAATAATTCTTTCACTACCTAGCTATGTTTCATCACTCACTGTAAACATTTCACATGTCCATATCCGATTATTAGTTTATAAAATCTCAGGTCGATGACCTTGATGTATAGGGTATTTTTGGGTAAATTCATTAGCCATGGGAAAGGGTTGACCATTCTAAGTCCTATGACACCTCACAT
This sequence comes from Meconema thalassinum, assembly GCA_946902985.2. Lineage (NCBI taxonomy): Eukaryota > Metazoa > Arthropoda > Insecta > Orthoptera > Tettigoniidae > Meconema > Meconema thalassinum. Next base: position 234,407,696 of record OX336389.2, on the reverse strand, counting down.
GTTGATATCCGATTATTAGTTTATAAAATCTCAGGTCAATGACCTTGCTGTTTTGGATTTTTGGGGTAAATTCATTGGTCATGGGAAAGGGTTAACCATTCGTAGTCCTATGACAGCTCACTTGACCCTCTCTACTGATAAGTTTATAAAATCTTAGGTCAATGACCTTGCTGTTTTGGGAATTTTGGGTAAATTCGTTGGTAATGGAAAAGGGTTGGCCATCCGGAGTCTTGTGACGCCTTACTTGTCCCTCTCTGATTATTAGTTGATAAAATCTTAGGTTAATGACCTTGCTGTTTTATTTTGGGGTAAATTCATTGGTCATGGGGGGGGGTTGGCCATTTTAAGTTCTATGACACCTCACTTGACCCTTTGTGATTATTAGTTAGCGAGATATTAACGAAAGTGCAGTTAGGCCCTTTTGACAAAAAATGAATAATACATTCAAAAACAGGGCGTCACCCCAAGTCCAACGACCCCTCATACAAGTCCCTAGCTTTCTTAGTTCATAAGATATTAAAAAGCCGATGACCTATTAGTTTTTGGATCTTTGGTTAATTTGTAAAAAAAACGTATCTATAAATCATTATTCAAAAAGCCCGCCCTCTTACAAAAAAAACAATTGCGCATTTGTAAAACAAAAAACAACAAATGATAAATCATAGCGGCATTCAGTTGTATGCATGCACTTTATGTGGAACGAGTTTAATTTCATATTGGCGTACAAACTCCCACATGTTGCACATGGAAAGCGACTTTTAGAAAACAATTATAATTTCACCCTCTAGTAGGGGTAGATTTTATTTTAGAGTGGAAATAAGTTATCCATAGGAAAGGGGTTGTCTGCCGGTGTAATTTGACTACTCGTATATGTCTCTAGCCTTATTCCCACCACTGTCAAAACAGGTTGTGACTTGTTAGCTCTTATCGTGCACGTGCACATGTGTACACTTGTGTGTTAGGTCATATTACACATGAACTTGCATTTTCTCACGTATGAACCAAAACAGGATGTGACTTGTTTCACAAGGAGGACGGTAATAAGGTCATCTCACACGTGTTCACATGTATTTCGTCACTTTCCTTTCATATCGTTATCACATTATAGTAGTGGTGAACAACGTCAGTTCAACACACACAAATGTAGTTAGGCCCTTTGACATAATTTAAATAAATTCAAGGGCTAGTCCGTAGGAACCAGGCCAAAGGGACCCGTCCAAAGGGATCAGTCCAAAGGGACAAGGACTCGTCCACAAGGACTTGTCCACAAGGACTCGTCAACAAGGACCCGTCAACAATGACTCGTCAACAATGACCCGTCCACAGGGACTCGTCAACAAGGAACCGCTCCCCCACCCTCTTCAAAAGCCATGAGTGGGCATGCTAATTCATAGTGGCTTTCCACCGCACACATGTCTCTTGTGTAGAACAACTTTTCATTCCATATTAGCATTCAAACTCTCACATGTTGCAATTGGAAAGAGAGATTCTCAAAAAAAATACAATTTCACCCCCTAGTAGGGGTAGGTTTTATTTTGGGGTTGAAATATGTTGTCCATTGGAAAGGGGGTGTCAGCCCGAGTTCAATGACACCTCATTTGTTAAAATCCAACCATAAGTTCGAGAGATATCGCACCGCCGCCATCTTGTGTGGAGGGTGTGGAGGTGGAGGGTTTTGAACCATCCAAAACACACTACTTAGTTTATTACAACAGAGTGTATTTTTGTGTTGCATTTTTTTTTAAACAATGTATTGCTTTTTAACCCAATAACACAAAACAAGATCCAATTTCGAAATGATTTGTTACAAAATTGAGTTTAATTAAGAATAAGTTTCAACGATTTCTATTTCAGAACTATATACCTGCAACAATGTAAAATGATAGAACGACGAACACAGGCAGTTTAGTCTTACTTCATACTCCAGGACATCTTGGATGATTTTACATTGGCGGAGATGAACAACATGCTTCTTCAACAAGATGGTCATCCAGCGAACTCCTCCAGACTGTCAAGAGACGTTTTAAACCGTTTGTTTCCTGGCCGGTGGATAGGAATTGGCGGCTTTATAGAATTCCCACCACGTTCACTTGATCTGACCATCCTGGATTTCTTCATTAGGGGCTTCGTCAGGTCGAGAGTATTTTTAAGATCACCACAAACACCCGAAGAAATTGAGCTCATCATTACCAAAGCCTTTGCGGAAATTACTCCTCGGATGTTGTCGAACGCAAGAGAGAACTTCATGCGACGAATGGCCCTTTGCTTGGAAAATGATGGACGCCACTTCGAACACCTTATGTAAATGACCATTTGCAGTAGATGTAGTGTCTGTGATAAATTAACTTTTTAGTCGCATCGAAGACTGATTACACTCTTGTAACAAATTATTTCCAAATTGTATCTCGTTTTGTGGTATTGGGTTAAAAAGCAATATATTGTGTTGTAAATAAAATACAACACAAAATACATTGTGTTGTAATAAACTATGTTGTAAAATAAAATTTTATTCTATAGAAATGCTCTACAAAAGCCTCTACAGGAGCGTCAAATAACAAATTCTGAAACAGAAATCGTTCAAACTTATTGTGAAGCCTATGTACCCAGGTAAATATATTTTTAAAGAGCAATATACTTTGAAATGCTGCATAAGAAGGCGGCAATCAGTGAATTCGAACTCAGTCCCGTCGCTAGCGCGCTGCGAGCAGATTTCAAGCCGATTGCGGGTGGGTAGGCAACCCATTTTACAGTTCCGTGTTGAATCGGAACACGCTGTACGTGCCACTCCACATCGCTGCAAGGCGGTCTGTAATCACGTTTCGTATTATTGCTATATTTATTTGCAGCTCGACGTGTGGATTTACAACAAATAGACCCAGACTTCACAGTTCAAACACATTCATAGCCATGCATCACGTGTCGTGAATCATAAACGCAGTAGAATAAATCACTGCCAACATGTTGCATTCTCCATTTCTTTTCTACGTTACAGTGCTTCACCGATGCAAATTGTGAAACATATTCTGCTATTTATGTCATGAGAAATTCAGTACATACGGTATAGTGTATAAATCAGAGGATTCCATTTTGTTTTTCGTACGACGGTTCCTCTCTTGCTCCAACTTTACGTGACATCCTTGAAGCAGCATTAATTATAAGGAAAATAATGATTATAAAAACAACTGGGGTTACAATTTAAGAGCCAACAATTAGTTTAAGACCTGTTTTATATATTTTAATGCATCAAAGATATTTGAGGGAGTGCATACTAATCACTGCCTATATACCGGGTGAGTTAGCCGTGGTCGTTACGGCATGACTGCTGGCAGTCGCTCACATCCGGGAGGCGAGGAGGTTCGAATCCCCCCGCCGGCAACCTTGAAGATGGTTTTCTGTGGTTTCCCATCTTCCTTCCAGGCAAATGCCGGGGTTGGTCCCTAACTATAGGCTACAGCCGCTACCTTCCAACTCCTCGTCCTTCCATTCCAACATTCCTCCCCAACGGTACTTGTAGCTCACCCATTGGGTGTCCGTCTCGAAGCAGCTACAAAACTGGCGAGCCGAACATGTCCTCGGACACTCCCGGCACTAAAAGCCATACGCTAAAAAAAACTGCCTATATACCGACAGTAGTGGCTACGCTGGCTAAAGCGCAGTGTTAGGTCATGGGGCCAAGCTCTCTGCTGACTCGGTAGACGCGTGGGTTCGAGCCCCACCGTCGGCCGTCCTTGAAATGGTTTTCCGTGGTTTCCCATTTTCAACACCAGGCAAATGCTGGGACGGTACCTTCTGACAGTCCACGGCCGCTTCCTTCCACATCCTTCTCCACTTTCATTCACCTTAATCAATTCCATCTCTCATCCCGACGCGCAGGTCGCCCACGGGCGTCGAATAGAAAGACCTGCACTAGGTCTCTGAGGAGACCACACGAAAAAAAAACTGCCTATATGAAATACTGCACCAAAGAGAAGCTAAGTAGCAATTATTCAGAAAGGCTCAGTTACTTACTTGGGGTTGGCGTGTTTTACATATCTGTTTTTATCAAGTAGACTGTAATGAAAAATTCATACGCGTTTCTCCATCTGGCATTCTCAAATTTCTAAGTCTCACTCACTGTGTATTCGTAAAAGTAGAGAAAGCATTTTCAGTATGGAACATATTTGATATTCGTATTTCTCAAACTCAGTTCTGTTTTGTTATCTCCCTGGAGAGTTAGATCCTTGCCATCAGTCAACTTACCTAACAGACATCAGGATGACGTGATTGAATGTGGACCGGGTGTTTAAGGGAACGACAACGTAAGGGGCAACGTGTCTAAGGTAACGTTTCGCTATTTAAATTGTGATTTTTATTACTTTGCCTGTTGTCATTACTGTCCATTTTTGGCTTTTGCCCCCTCCTTTGTACCTGCAGTAGTGGAGATCAGTAATGTTAATGTGTTAATTTTACGCGGGCTTTTCGTGATTACGTTTCAAGCTTCATATTTCTTTCTGTATGTGTTCAGTGAGGTTTCTGTGCGTACGTATTCCAAGAGGTTCACTGAATCGTAAAAGTCTACGATTTTCTGTTTTTACATATATTTGTTATATATATCTTGTGGGTATGTTGGATGACGGACCACCCCCAAAACAGTGCTTTAGGATTCTCTCTTCCAAGCCAATGGTGGTGCAATCATATTCTCTCCCTTTTAACTTCCAGGTGGTGGTAATGAAATTCATTGCAGCATAATACGCTAAGTTGGATACTGTACTCTACGGTGTTTTGATCTTTGTATAGTATTGTTGCTAGAACTCGCTCTAATTTAGATGAATTGAATAGTTTTGTCCCACGTTGATTTTTTACTGTCGAAACCTCACCATAAAGGAACTTTCGTACTTAATTTTGTGTGGACAGTAGAAGGTTGTTCTAATCCGTCGCCAGTTTTCACTTATGTTTTGGGACCTACTCTCTGACTTATCACTTTGTGCGATATTAGTTCGTTACGAAACTGTAGTTGAGTTTATTCTGTATTGTTTCGGGTTTCGTACTTCGAGAATCAATCCGATCATATCATACTGTGCCCGATTGAGAAGGTGATCGGGAGATCATCTGTCGCTAATGATCGACCTGACTCCCTTAACCGTCAGGTCATCAAGCTGAGAGGATGGGTTGTGTCCTCAGACCAGCTCTGGCACAAGACCGATTATCTCACGGATCTGGGCAAAGTCTGGATCAGTAATAGACAGGCTAAGGAATAGACACCCTAAACAACAAAGCTAAAATGAAAAGTCCAGGCTTAGATACAACTCGTTAAAATATTTATTCAATTTAATAAACCCCTAGCTCACTTCGGAGGGTTAAAATATCGGCTAGTCCGTAAGAAAAGAAATGAATAAAAATCAATGATGTGAAGTTCCCTCTCAAAGTCCTACTACAATAAAAGTGAAAATCGAAAATCAACTTAGGAACGTGACACGTAAGAATGTCCCCTAAACAGTTGCAGAAGGCATTTGAAAATACGAATAGTTACATGCGTTGCCTCTCCGTCAGGGAAAGACATTTAACTTGTGTCCATGGCTAGCAGAAATTACATTTACTGCACCAATAAATCATAAGCTACGCGATGATGGTGTCACTTCCAACATTTACTTTTCAGTTAAGTCGATAGATAAGTCCTACTTGAAGTTACAAAATACTCGATGAGAAGCATCGGTGAAGAATAAAAACAAAGCTAAAATAAGCAACCAGTCTAACCTGAAGATTAAAAAAAAGAATAAAAAACAACAGCAAGGCTAAATTGATTACACACATGATACAGTTTTGTGAATTAATCACACTCAATAATCTTCATTTTCACTGCAAAAATCCTTCCTGCACAGATACGTTAGCTGTTTGCAACGTTCGTCATCTAAATGCGTGTAGGAAATCATAAGAAAGCATGGCTTGTCAAAGCGGCTTGCCTCTTAATGTTGACAGATTACCACCATATCCTGACATTCAACGGTAACGCAATTCACCGTCTGGAAAAATCATGTCAGCTGTTCTAATATATGAGCACACTCGTATAATGTTCCCAATGTCGGTCATGATAAATGCAGTTATTATTATAGTCAATCAAAATATTAGCAAAGTTCCTATCAGTTTAATTTAATCATATTTTATTTAATATCATCGATTTAAGTTAGTTACGCTTCTTATTTATTCATTCGTTTAAATTCCATAATTGTTATTATTATTCCCTGAATATTTATTTAGATTTACCTAATGACCTTCTCGACATGGAACTGTGACAGAAAAAAGCACTGCCCATCCGTCGGCTATACCCATATCAAAATATGCTCCAATAGCCATCAATGCAGCCAAAAAGCATGTAGAAATACCTCGGTCGATGAGAAAAAAAACATCTCTATCGCCGGAAATACTCATCTAAACCAGTGTGGCTGCTCTCAGCATTACCACGTCTGACCTCGCAAACACAACAATAACATTCTCTGCTAAATCTATACATAAATACTGGTCATCCAGAAATGAACAAGGGAGGTCTCCTCCAAGGAGTAATTCATAGAAGCGTTGCTCACTATCGTAAGCCGAAATAAGCTTAAATATAACCTCTCATTTCTCTACATAATAATCATAACATAGCATTAAGTGTGATCGGCATTCCGATACAAACGTACAAGTATTCACTCAAAACAGCTTGTTTGTGTCTAATAAAGTCGTCTCTCTTAGTTGCGTACAGAATCATGGGTAAATAATCAGCTGTAACCTTCGACATTGTCCGTCAAGGACGTCCACATTACATGTGCACTGCGCATGCGCGCTCCAGTCTCGCTCAACAAAGTAATCATCTTTCAAAAGTGAGTAGTTAAACTTATAAAACAGTATCTTTCTCCTGCTCGAAATAGTTCATTAATATTCAAGCTTCACTCCAATATCACTGTCCTATTAGTGTGCTTGTTATAAAGTTTCACGCTTTAATCAAAGAAAAAGTCAAAGAAACTATAACTGCAGATATTCCCACACCACTGTGGAATGTTGCCATACGTTTCAAAGATCGGGGAAACTCACAGATATTCCCACTACTGTCTCTGCTCATACACATCATACAATCAATTTTACATTGCTATGACCATCTCGTGTCATTATAATACAGTATCATAAACCAAAATATAACGGTATAAACCCTTACCGTTAACTGATACGCTAAAGATGTATCTCGTGCCTCCTGCACTCTATCAATGCTCTTCTCAAACATGTTACCTCTCTCATATTACAATATTCTTTAACATAAAACGACGGCTTCAGAGCCTGCCTAACAGCAGTTTCCTTAAAGTGGCAGTGTCCAACCTCTAAATTATGCCGAACGATACGAATATTCATTAATACATCTGACGTCTGCTGCACGTCCTAACTTCAACTAAAAGTGGTAAATGAATGTTGTACGCTGAACAACAGTGGCGTACACGTTCATAAGGGGTATAACTAACTTGTGACTATCTGTGTGCTGTTTCTAGACATGAGCAAGTGTACGGTCCTACACGTGGTTAACATTTTGTCTGATAAATGACATGTAGCTGTAAATCATCCTGCAATACACTGGCATGAACCCTACCTGTTGGTTGCTTAAAAGTGCGACACTATCCTAATCAAATGTTACATGAGGCATTGACATGAATTAAGACACATTTTGGTGACATACTATTTCGATGCTACTTCATATTGAATTCCTGGGTTTCCGATACATCGACTCCTGGAATACAGAGTTGGGTTTACCCTTATTTCCATCTTTTCTTCCGTCTCATTGTGGACATTAAGCATCTGGCATCTCCCTCAGCATGGTAATTTAGTACTGCGTCATCTCTGTCTGGATACGCGGGATACTCCTCATAATCATCTCATCAATGGGATAAAACATGACGTTTTTGAATTTATAGACGTTCTCTGATGTTTTCACCAATTATGAATTTCGTACTAGTGTGGTCGTGAAATAATGGTGACCAAGGCCGTGCTAATGGCGTCTGCCTCACTGCACTTAATAAATATCACCTTCCAAATTTCGAATACACATTGCAAGACACTCGGTGATAGTTTCCACTGTTTTAACCAATTGTAGCACTTTTATTAGAATGTAGCACAATGCCTGCTACCAATTAAGTATCTCAGTAACCTTCCTTATCTCACCTCGTGGTTATCCTCAATTAACACTTGACTAAAGTCAGTCACGTTTTCACTGGATTACTAAATCGTGAAATACCAAATACTTTCACCAATTAAACATTTCAAACTAGTAGAGTTCAATTGCTAGTGTGCAATTCACAAACTTTTGCGTTTATTATTTCACTCGCAATTAATATAAACTTGCGTGACTTTCAGGAAAGATACGAACACGTGTGCCTCCCTTGGGCAATCAGAAAACTCTTGTCCCTGCCTTCTTCATGCAGATGAGGTTTCCGGAAAACTGCGCTGGTTATTTACCTCTTCAAACATTGAATTCATGCTCGTACGATTATCACTTCCAACGAATATTCTCAAAATTCCACAAATAAATCGATGTGATTCAGCCAATCATTAGATCTCTTATATGATTCAGTGGCGTCAAATTCAATCACAAAATAGGATTTCCTTGTGGTCAATAAATTTCAAGGGTTGTGACAACTCAAGTCAAATCATAGTAAGGCTCGACCTGGCCCGTCTAACGTAGTACCAACTTCTGAGTTCCAAAATATATTGCCATCATGAGCTACTCGGTCTCAATCCGCCATTACGATTATGATGCTGCTTGCCACGGTGGGTGAGTGGTTATCGTATCGGACTTCCAACGACAAGCTTGCAGGTTTGCTCCTGGCCGTGGTAAGTGATTTTTGAAAGGCGACAAAAATCACGGCACGCGTGTCATACTGTACATTATTGGCATGTTAAAGAACCCACTTGAATTCAGTAGGCCTGGTTCATAATGGCATAATTAATCTCGGGATTTTCCGCCAACACAAAAGGGTTCCCTTCTTTCTCTACTAGAAAGTGCTATAGTGTCAAGGATCATAGATATCTACTTCCTTGACTTTCATAGCGTTCCAAGGAACAACACATTTTGACATGCAAGCTGCCCTTTGGGCGCAAATAACAAAGATTGAACCCAGCACCCGACCGAGGCCATACGATATTATTATTATTATTATTATTATTATTATTATTATTATTATTATTATTATTATTATTATTATTATTATGCGACTTCGACGCATGGCCCAGAGGACGAGAGGCAGAGAAGTGAATACCTCAGTCACAGCGGAGTATAAGTCAGCAAAGAAGGAACTCGGCAAAGCAATTAAGAAGAGTAAATCTGATAAATGGTGGGCTTTGGCTAAGGAAGTGGAAGATGATCCATGGGGTCTGGGTTATAAGATTGTAATGAAGAAACCTGGAAAATTCTCAAACCCGAGCATGGATTCACAAACCATTAAAAAAAAATTGTGGACACACTATTTCCCGACCATCCAGAGAGGACTGATTGTGACGATGAAAGTGAACTGAATGATATACCTCTCTTCACAGTAGAAGAACTGAATACAGCTTTTAGTTCTCTTAGAAACAAGAAGGCTCCAGGACCAGATGATATACCTGCAGAAGTGCTAAAGATAATATCAGAACTTTGTCCAGAACTGTTGTTGAATATGTACAATCATTGCCTGCAAGCGGGTGTTTTTAATGCCCGATGGAAAATGGCTCGATTGGTTTTGATCAGCAAAGGAAAATCTGCTGGTTATAGACCTTTATGTATGTTGGACACAGCTGGAAAAGGCCTAGAGAAACTTCTGCAGCCAAGAATTCTCTCAGCAGTTCAGATAGCAGGGGATTTATCTGTTCATCAGCATGGATTTCGCAGAGGACATTCTACTATTGATGCAATATGGGAGGTGGTGAGCACTGTAGAAAGAGCGCAAACGGGCAATCATCATTCTCGTAAAGTGACACTTCTTGTGACCCTGGATGTAAAGAATGCTTTTAATTCGGCAAGTTGGAATGACATGTTGGAAGCTCTTGAAGAGACTTTCAAAGTACCACAGTATCTTATGCGCATTATGAGAGACTACTTCAGGGATCGCACTCTGCTGTATGATACGGAATATGGACAAAGGGAAAAACGACTGACGGCTGGAGCAGCACAGGGATCGATCCTTGGTCCAGATCTCTGGAACATCATGTACGATGGCTTGTTACGTCTGGAGATGCCAGAGGATACGAATCTAGTGGGCTACGCTGATGATGTGGCTGCCTTGATAGTGGCCCGCAATGTTGAGATGGCTCAAATCAAATTGAACCAGGTGATGCGGCGCATAAAAAACTGGATGACGAGTCACAGACTAACATTAGCAGAACATAAAACGGAGATAGTTCTTCTGACGAGGAAAAGGATTGAGAATCTTTTACCAATGACTGTTGGAGATACAGTGATTCAAACATCTACGAGTACAAAATATTTAGGAGTGACACTTGACTCCAAGCTCACATTCTGGAACCATATTCAGAGAGTGACAGATAAGGCAGTAAAATACATGACAGCACTTAGTAGGCTGATGGGCAATATTAATGGCCCAAAATCAAGTAAAAGACGCCTCCTCATGACGACGGTTCAGTCAGTGCTCCTGTATGGCTCCGAAGTTTGGGCCGAATCCTTGAGATTTGCACGGTATCGTAGAAAGATAGCTGCCGTACAACGGAGAGCAGCTTTACGTATTGCATGTGCATACCGCACGGTTCTGATCCTGCAATCCTCACGGTGGCAGCAATAGCCCCAATAGATCTACTTGCATTGGAGCGACAAGAAATCTGGCGTACCCAAGGAGAGCTGGGAAAGAAATGTGCAAAGAAGCGTGCCTTTAACCAACGGATGAGGCGATGGCAACTCAGATGGGAAAGTGACCCTCGTGGTAAATGGACCAAGCGATTGATACCACGCCTGGATACCTGGGTCGAAAGAGTCCATGGTGAAGTAAATTATTACCTCACACAACTTCTAACAGGACACGGATATTTCCGTAAATTCCTGCATAGAGTAGGCGGAGCGAGTGATGCAACATGCATTATTGTGACGACATCGATGATGTACTTCACACCTTCTTCGTGTGCGGCCATTGGATGATAAAGAGAGAATATGTGGAAACTGAATTGGGAGAACTGACACCAGATAATATTATTTCTGTAATGTTACGGAACCAGCAATCATGGGATCATGTAGCAGTGTATGTGGAGGATGTCCTTCTCCAGAAAAAGCGAGATCTGGAAGCGTACGAACGCCCTTAAGAAGAAATGAAGAAAGAAGAAGTCTGAAAGGCTAAGTAAGCACGACATCACCCTGAAGTAATGCGAGAGCGGTTCCGGGGTGATGAACGCATCGTGGGAAAAGGGATGTGGTTTTTAGTGGGTAAAAATCCCACACTACTGTGGAGTGCGGACCCTTCACAAGTGTCTTTTGAAGATTTTCCACAGTCCCTCGTAAAAAAAAAATATATATTATTATTATTATTATTATTATTATTATTATTATTATTATTATTATTATTATTATTATTATTATTATTATTATTATTATTATTATGCGTTGGTTTTTGGCGGCCATCTTATTGTTTATCTCTCGTATCAAGATGACCTACTGTTTGGAAGCCATCTTAGGAATGAGGAATTACTGTCTGAGATGAGCGTCAGTATTCTGAAAGGCATGTTGTTTTATAGCACAAATATAGGTTTTACTCGCAAACCGTTGGAGATACACGAAAAGAGATAAGGACCTTTCGGATAGAAAATTACATTTTAAACCCCGTGTATGTCATCAAAAGTTTTCTATTTCTTAGCGTTCTCTTTTTATTTGCAATGCAAATATGAAAGTTTGAAGCCAAAGGGTATAGTGACGTCACTAAAATGGTTGCCATCTTTAAATAGTGCGAAGTATCCCATTCAAATATAGCCTATATGTTAACCAGGTAAATCAGCTACTTCCATGTACAATTTCATGTAAATCGGACCAGTGGTTCATGCGTGATTGAGTTATACACAGACCAGACACACACCATCTCATTTTTAGCCTACTTTTCACATTTTGCAAAAATGAGGAAAAAGTAGACTTATGAGATCGGGCAAATATGTGTCTGTCTGTCCTTCTGTCTGTCTGTCTGTCTGTCTGTCTGTCTGTCCTTCTCTCTGTCTGTCTGTCTGGCTGTGTGTGTGTCCCCCCCCCCCCTATCAACTCCTAAACGGCTGGAGCAATCGAAACAAAATTTGGTAGGAGTAAAGACCTATACCTGTATATCTCACGGCGGTATTTGAAAATGATGTCAGTGCTACCAACTGCTGAAAAATCGCAATTGAAATTTGAGCTCCATGTTGGATATCGTGGAAGGTATGAATGGGAGCTATTTCAAAATTCGCACACGTATAGATAATAATATTGTAGTTTAATTTCCAGGAGCCTATACATGGCAGTGTTGCCAAAATGATTCTAAGCCTGCTGATAGGTCCAAATTTTAAATGCATATAACTTCTACACTATCAATTGGATTTCAACCAAATTTCGTATGTGCTATGTGTACATAAACAGATATGACTGAGCATATTCTTAAGAGCCACCAGGGCTGCCAACTGTTAATAAATGCTCTCAATTTTTTAAATCCAAATACTCATATATCAGAAAGTATGCAAGCCGACAGCTTTAAACTATGCACACGTATAGTACCTGATATTCCATATTAATTTGGAGTAACTGATATACGTCAGTGCTACCAACATGATTCAAAGCCTGCTGGGAGGTCTAACTTTAAATACATGTAACTTCTATACTATCATTTGGATTTCAACCAAATTTCGTGTGTGCTATGTGTACCATAACTGATATGACTATGCGTATTCTCAAGAGCAACCAGGGCTGCCAACTGTTAATAAATTATGTCTCTATTTTTGTTACCCAAATATCAATACAGTATATCAGAAAGTATGCAAGCCAATAGCTCTAAACATTGCACACTTATAGTACCTTGCATTCTAGATTAATTTGGAATAACTAATATAGGCCTACGCCAGTGCTGCCAACATGATTCTAAGCCTGCTGATAAGTCCAATTTTAAAATGCATGTAACTTCTATACAAATTAATCATTCAAAATTGACACAACAATAGATCATATTATTTCAGATTATTTCTGACCAATGCATGTATGTCATTGTTGCCAACATGATTTTACGCTCGCTGTTAGATCCAATGTTTAACTGCATGTAACGTCCATGCTATCCATTGGACTTCAACGAAATGTTGTATTCTGTACCTTAAGAGATGGAGCTAAGTATATATTCAGTCACCAGGGCTGCCAACTGTAGTTCTCTATTAGGCTATAGTATGCCATGTATACAGTATTTCGAACCAATTAGAAATTTCGATATTACCAACGTAATTTCTTAATTATTCTAGATAGATCCATATAGATTAATCATTGGCATGAATCTTAAATTTTAAGAAAAGTAGGCTCTTTAGTTCGTCACGGAACTTCTTGTAATATATTAGTATAGATTATTTTCTATTCTTATTAGTAATTATTTTTATTATTATTATTATTATTATTATTATTGGGGGTGGGGTAGGAGAGTAGGGGGTAGGGTGGGATGGAAAGGGGGTGGGGTAGGGGCATCACTTGACCCGCATTGGGTTGTAGCCACAAGTGCCACCAGAGCAACGCCTGCTGGGTTTAAACTTGTTCCACCCCACAACTTATTATTATATTCGAGTTAATGGTGCTCGGGTACTTTATATGGAATGAGGGTGGTGCTCACAGACTCAAAAGAGGTTGAGAACGCCAGTTTTAAAGCATTCCTAATGCACTAAATTTGAGTTGTTACCCTTTCCCAAGGTGATTCCAGTGGTTGACGTGGCACAAGAGTCTCCTTACAATCCATTATCTATATTGAACCAAGCACCATACCGACGCTGTTGAGTTGATGAATGGCTGCACGAGCATTCATTGTGCCTCAGCCTCACATCTGCCTTTAATTACATTGCATTCTTTCGCTCGGTTTCATCTTATCGCTGCCAGCGCCGCGCGCCGTGAGCTGGGCGCTCTGCCAATAGTGTTCCACTGCTCGTAATTGACAGCAAGCTTCCTTCCGGTTGGAGGTAATGCACACCATCGCAAACAGCATTACAGAGCAGAAGATGAAAGCACGAGTGGTTAGTTTCATTTATCATTTGAATAACGTTCATCCATCGGTGGTTAGCAGCAGGCCCGACAAGAAGGATGGGGATAGCTTACCAGGGGCGTATATAAGGGGGGTGCTGAGGGGACTCCAGCTCCCCCCCCCCCGAAAAAAAAGGCCAAGAAAAGTTAAGAAAGTGCTGCTTTGGGAAGAGCATAAAATATTTGTAAATTTGGTTGTACCCTAATCTTAACTTATCGGCTAAGTTAAAAACAATATTAAAATTGAAATTATACTAACTCGTGGTGTAGTGGGTAGCATTCTTGGCTGCCGCCCCGGAGATCCGAATTCTATTCCCGGCTCTGCCAAGAAATTTTAATTCTAGTCTCAGGGCTGGAACGGGGTGCACTCAGCCTTGTGAGGTAAAGCTGTGAATTCCACAGTATGTTTTTTGAGAAATACATGTAAAAAATCTGTTTACCTTTCTGCTTAGTAAATTGACAAATATTTAGATATTATTTTGCCATTCATACTCCATAGATCATAATAGAAATTTCATTAAGTATAAAATTTTATTTGTGTGTTTTGTTGTATTTTACAACTTTTTTTGTATTGCCAGTAATTGTAGGCTACATAAACTTTGAATCTTATCTAAAATAATTACACAAAGTTATATGCTCTAAGGTATTGGTTGATATTTCTGGGTATTTTGCGGTGACAATCCCCTGAGAATACTCACACGATTTTCCAGGATAGTCAGCACCCCCCCCCCCCCCGATTTTTTATATATACGCCCCTGTAGCTTACAGGTAACGTCTTTATTGAAATTCTTTTCTAAACAATTTTGAATGATTTTGACAAGACAAAGTCCAGTGTAAATGCAACCAATGAATAGTATCCAAAACATTAAAAGGAGAACAATATTGATTTTTATCATTTTAAATGATTATGTCGACTTCGCTGGGGTCTGGCGTTACGTTACGGTGACGGGACGAAATGTACCGAGAATGCACTGAGGTGTGTGACATTGAGATCCCCGCGCGCTCCGGTGAGCGTGACGTCATCCAGCCAGCTACCTCCTTTGACCTTGGTTTGCACTTGCTTTTTTTTTTTGCTACCGGACTTTGAGTTCACGCAGCATTTATAGCATTTTAAAAGATATAATGTCTAGTCTTTCAGACTGACTGTCAGTGTGTTTTTTTAATATCCATTGTGTTTTCTGCTTCTCAGCGGGGTCGTCAGTGTTGTTCATTTAACGTATAACGTACGGAAGTTCAAGATTACCGTATCCTTGTAAGGCGGTAAGCTTCTAATTCGAACTCTGAAACATTCCACTTTATACTTCATACATTTCTGAAAGAAGCACGGCTTATTCCTGTGGAGCCCGAATGCGGTCAGATCTAACGAAAATGACCGGCCGCGGTGTCCGAGAGCGCTAACGCGCTACCTCGTGTCTCGCTGGCATCGGGAGAGCGTGGGTTCGAATCCCTCCTCGGCCGTCCTGAAAATGGTTTCCGTGGTTTCCCATTTTCACCACCAGGCAAATGCCGGGACGGTTCCTTTCAATAGGTCCACGGCCGATTTCCTTCCAATATCCCTTCCCTGACCCGCCCTGAAAAGAAAAGTACATGGCCATTGGCTGCATTAATAAAATTATTATTATTATTATTATTATTATTATTATTATTATTATCTAACGAAAATGAAATTTTTAATCCCCAGTGATTACAATCTTGAAGCAAAACAGCAAGTAACAAGTAAACTGACATTCAATATGGACATGCTAAATTCCACGGATTTATTTTTAAAGGATTAAATAAATTCAAGCTTAATACTTCCAAAATAATATCACATGTTGAAGTAGAGAGGGAACCGGAAGTCCTCAACCTAGGGCCCGTAATCGCTCTCTACGGCCCTGGTTAGCAGTGCCTGACTACATTTGCAGGAGCAGCATTGCTCTGTTATGCGTGACTCAGCACAGAATTAACGGGAGGGATATCTCCTCCGGAGAACTGTACTCGATAACATTTATCGAGCCACTATGTTGGTTGACAGCTGTCTAACTTCTATCTAACATTGTACAATATTCGCAGATATACACTATTTTTTTATTTTTTTTGGAAAGTTAGATAGCCAATATTTTCTCACTCAAATATAAATTACGAAATCCTAAAATTAGTAGAAAACTGAAGAACTCGCACTTATTTTATTTTACGTAGGCTAGTATTAGGTGTGCTCAATAAACAAATTAAAATAAATGTGTTTATTTTTATAAAAAGCATGACTTACAAACAAACCTAGATATTTGTTAGCTTAAATAAACATGTTATAAGTATTCTTTTCACAAATAGGCCCCTCAATAGAGCCGTTTATTATTATTATTATTATTATTATTATTATTATTATTATTATTATTATTATTATTATTATTATCAACGAATTAGATAATGCTAATCACACCTTCTTCTCTTGTGGACGGTGGGTCCAAAATAGGCAGTCTCTTCAAGATCACATTGATGTAGAGATATCCCCCGGACAATATTGTAGCAGTGATGCTACAAAATGAGGAAAATTGGAAACTGGTAGCAAGTTTTGTTGAAGATATCCTCCGAACAAAGAAGACGGATCTGGAATTGCCACTGAAGATGATTCATTGCGGAAGAGTGCCTTACGGGCAAATATAAAATGACTCTAGCCTGAAGTAATGTGATAAACGGTTCCTGGCTAGTGTTCAGAAGTAACGGGGGAGTTTTAGTCGGTAGTCTGCTACTCAGGAGCAGGAGCCCGACACTCTGTGCGTAAATGCATTTCTTCCCCTAAAAAAAAATAATAATAATAAAAAACAAGAAGTTCCGTGAAGAACTATACAGCCTACTTTTCATGCTAATGATTATTCTACAGTATATGAACCTATCCAGAATAATGACGAAATTAAGTTGGTAATATCGAAATATCTAATTAGTTCAAAATATACCTGGTATATAGCCTAATAGAGCACTACAGTTGGCAGCCCTGGTGACTGAATATAGCCTATTCTTAGTTCAATCTCTTAAGGTACAGAATACAAAATTTGGTTGAAGTCCAATGGACGTTACATGCAGTTAGACACTGGATCTATCAGCACGCGTAAAAGCATGTTGCCAACAATACCATGCGTGTGCTGGTCAGAAATAATCTGAAATATTATGATATCTTGTTGTGCCAATTTTGGATGAAATCCATTTGTTAGTATAGAAGTTACATGTATTTTAAAATTGGACATATCAGCAGGCATAGCATCATGTTGGCAGCACTGCCTTGTATTAATTACTCCAAATTAATCTAGAATGTCAGGTGCTATACGTGTGCAAAGTATAGAGCTGTTGGCTTGCATACTTTCTGGTATATTGATATTAGTGTAAAATAAATATAGACAGCATTTATTAACAGTTGGCAGCCCTGATTGCTCTTAACAATACGTATAGACATATCTGTTATGGTACACATAGCACATACGAAATTTGGTTGAAATCCAACTGATAGTATAGAAGTTACATGTATTTAAAAATTGGTTGTATCAGCAGGCTTATAATCATGTTGGTAGAACTGACGTATATAAGTTACTCGAAATTAATCTAAAATGTCAGAATATACGTGTGCATAGTTTAAAGCTGTTGGCTTGCATACTTTCTGATATATTGGTATTTGGATAAGAAAAAATAAAGAGAGCAATTATTAACAGTTGGCAGCCCTGGTGGCTCTTAAGAATACGCTCAATCATATCTGTTTATGTACAGATATTACATACAAAATTTGGTTGAAATCCAATTGATAGTGTAGAAGTTGTATGCAATTAAACATTGGACCTATCAGAAGGCTTGAAATTATTTTGGCAACACTGTCATGGTTGGCCTCCTGGAAATTAAACTGAAATAGTATTATCTACATGTGTGCCAATTTTAGAATAGCTCCCATGCATACCATGCAAGATATCCAACATGGAGCTCAAATTTCTAGTGCGTTTTTCAGCAGTTGGTAGCACTGACATCATTTTCAAATATGGACGTGAGATATTCCGGTGCACATCTTTACTCATACTAAATTTGGTTTTGATTGCTGCAGTCGTTTAGGAGTTGATAGGGGGGGGGGGGCACACACACAGCCAGACAGACAGACAGACACACATTTTCCCGGATCGATCTCATAAGTCTACTTTTTCCTCATTTTTGCAAAATGTGAAAAGTAGGCTAAAAATATTATAAACCCTACCTTGTCTTGCTGTAAAGTCAGCTCTAAGAGACTAGCTCCAAGAGAAGTCCTAGAAGGTATGGATGATGAAAGTTTGAGTAGCACTCCATGGTTTAACACATATTAAACCATGTAATATAGACCTATCATATCAAAGTGTACCTACCAAGTGCAAGTGCTTGTTATAGTCTACGACAGCCTGACACCGTAGCCTCAAGGTGGGAGGGTGCAGCAGGGAGCAGTAAACTTCTACCTAGGTATACGTTACCGGAATATGAGCATGGAAGATAGTAAAAGGAAGCGCTGCAATATGCACTAAACAAAGTGACTTGCCCAGGCTGCATTTCTGCCGTGAGCATGATGGAGAGGTGTAATTTCAATCTCTCAAGCGTAGTATTCTTAACACTTTTGTCGTTACAAATACAGAGTTATGTTATATATTCATTTACGGTCTATGCGACATCATGATCATGTAGCCCCGTGTACTTGAGTGTGTGTTTGGAATTTGGCTGATATCTGATGGCTGTATTAGTTTATGTATTTGTAATTGAGGCTAAGATTTTGATCTGGAGAAAGGCGACCGTGGCCTTACGTTAGGACCATCCCGGCATTTGCCGGGAGCAGAAATGGGAAACCACGGTAAACCAGCACAGCTGTGGTGGGAACAGAACCAATCTGTTCCCAGTTTAGTTCACCCCATTACCACCCACAAACCTGAATTAAATTTCTTGGCAGAGCCGGGATTCGAACCCAGACCAGTGGATCTGGAGTCTCTCAATACGTACCCCGAGTCCACAGAAAGCAGTGGTGTTACACTTGATATCGACAGTGTCGCGTTGCTCAGCGCGATCGGCTTTCAATCACACGAACATGAATGGTTAACAGCGATGTACTGATAACTATAGAATAGTATTTTAAGTCGTGTTGTTGTTGTGGCTTCAATTTGGGGATTGGCACTTATTTAGAAATCAGCCCCGTGTACTTGTGTATGTATGTAATTTGTGAGGCAGAGTGGGAGGCTTTGTGTTGACTTTGTCTAGCGCTAAATGTACAATGCTCCAGCCTCCGAGTGTAGAGGCATTATTATCCGCTCGTTCTGTGTGGTTCCATCTTCTCGGACGTATACTCTAGAGACACATAACCTCACTGTTCCACCCCTTGAACAACAATCCCCACAATCTTCTTATATTGGCTGGCTGTTTGGCTCATCGGTAACGTTCTTGCTTACTGTTCCCAAGTTTGCTGGATCGAATCCTGGCGCAGTCAACTGGCATGTGAGGGTGCACAAATGCGAGGGAGCCGTGTCAGTAGATTTACTGGCACGATAAAGATCCCATTCGGGGCCAAATTCCGTCACCCGGGCGTCTCTAAAAGTCACAGTAGTTAAAAGGGGCGTAAAACCAATAACATTCTCAGAACACACGACAGAAACACGTGCAACTTCATGATTCCTCACAGCCCCATAAAAATGTACAAGGACTGACTCGTAGTGTAATAGTTAGCATTGTTGGCTGTTATTCCTGGAGTGTCTTGTTTGATTCTCGCCTTTGCAAAGAAATTTCATTCTGAATTCAGGGCTGGAACGTGGTCAACTCAGCCTGATAAGGTTCTTACTTCTACGCTAGTCAATATTGTAAGGCCAAGCTCAGGATGGACGCTGAAAGTCTCCGTGGCCCAGTTCTTCTATACGCACGGCTATTGAGGGTAATGCTGTGTGTTTAGAAGGCCCGCGAGAGCTGACAGGCGGCAGCTGTATTCGCAGGATCGATAGCATGCAGCGCCACTGACTGGTATTTACCTCATTGCTCCTTTCTTTGTGGCCGGATCATCAAACTCGGAGCGAGCTGTTGGTAAACAGAACCCCCATCCCATCGTACTATCTGCATTCAATAGACTTCCTTAGTAATTAAACTTCATTAACAACTCTTAATTACATAATCACTGAGGGAAGAACTTTCCTCAGCTTACTTGGGGTCACAGGAGACAAGCTCTAAGCTGGAGGTCTAAGACCGAGTCACGTGCTTTTAGTCAGATGAATATTCCATCCTGAAATCAGCGGAGCTCAAACTTTGTCGTCTGAGCGAGGGCCAACAGCTAAGTCACGTCCCATATGAAAGAGATTGTGAATGAAGTCGCTCTAAGCACCACATATTTGTCTTATTTTATTTAACTATGATTTAAATAATATAAAACATAATTAAATTTTTATTTGTCTATCAAAAGATTCCCAAGACCGGAGTTCTGTCGGGGGGAACAGCACACAGTTCATTACATAGATGATGGACTAACTACACAAAGGCTAAATTATAATACAGTACATTTAGAGTGTACAATTATGCAATTGAAGTGTATTCCAAGCGGTGATTTTGACGCATTATAGTTTCACTTATAATGCAATACATGAATAAGGAAAAAGAGTTACAATATATTTACAGAAAATGAGAGTAAAACCAAACGAACATGTTTTATAAGATGCTTTTTGATATAATGCAATTAATGATGATAAACGTAAAAGTAATTCGAAAATGTATTTGAAAGAATGCGGGTATTAGGAGAGTCTGTGAATAGTACCTTTTCAACTTTTCGCGAAATTGACCAATTTAAGAGATTTTATACTGAGATGAGCGAGTACTGCAGTGCATTGACTCCAAATTTAGCCGTTCTATTGCTGATTACATGTAACTTTCTTTTGTCTTGTGGAGTGCATATGAATTTCATTAACGCAAGAGAAGGTAATGTTAGTGATCATGAGAATATGCAAAATTTTATAAATAACTTAAGTGGAATTATCAGATACAAGCAGTTTCAAAGACAATACACTACCGGAAAAAAATTAGGTCCCCTGAAAAGACGACGTCGGTTTTGATCCAATGACGGCCGATGCCACCTGGGGGATAGTAGATGTACTGATAAGGGTTTCAACGTCGTCTGCCAACAGATAGCGTAGTGGCATAGCTACCAGAGTTCCATCTGTATCTACCATTTATTAGGGAAAGCTCACAGCCATACGGCTCATTGTGGTGCAACCGTGTGAAGCAAGCAGGTACAATGCCACGGAGACGCACTCGTGCTTCCTACAGCCAACTGAGCGAGTTTGAAAGGGGTCAAATTGTGGCCTTCCGACTGGCGGGATGGTCCACACAAGTTGGACGTGGTGTGTCCGTTGTGCAACGATGCTGGTATCAGTGGTCACGTGAACATTCTCACATCCGTAGGCGAGGTTCTGGACGTCCACGCAGCACAGACGTCCACCAGGATCGTCGTATTGTAAGGGCACCAGTGGCAGATCGTACAGCTACCACAGCACAGATACGAGAGTTTGTGAGCCCAGAAGTGTCAACACGAACTGTTGCGAACCGGTTACTAGCAGTGGAACTACGGGCACGCACTCCTCTAACCCGTCTTCCACTCACGCCACAGCATTGACGTGCACGGCTCGACTGGTGCCGTCAGAGGATCACTTGGAAGACGAAATGGCGTGCCGTGGTCTTCAGCGATAAAAGCAGATTCTGCCTGCATGCAAGTGATGGTCGTTGGCGTGTTCGACGTAGACCTGGTGAGCGCTGTCTCATAGAGTGCATTCGTCCAAGATATACCGGCCCCACCCCAGGCCTTACGGTCTGGGGTGCGATAAGCTACAGCTCTCGTTCACCTTTGGTGTTTGTGGAGGGAACGCTAACCAGCGCTCGGTACGTGCAGGATGTAGTTAGACCCGTTCTTTTGCTGTTCTTGCAACAGGAAGGGGATGTGTTGTTCCAGCATGGTAATGCTCGCCCACACACTGACCGTGCAACTCAACGAGCAGCAACTTCCCTGGCCAGCACGATCGCCGGACGTGTGGACATGATGGGCCGACAAGTGACTCGTGCGACTCGTCCACCCACTAATCTTACAGAACTGTGTGAACAGGTCGAGCAGGCGTGGAATAACGTATCCCAAGACAGTATTCGCCATCTGTATGATCGACTGGATGCAAGAGTCAGTGCCTGCATTGCCGCCCGTGGAGGCTACACCTCGAACTAATATGGGTGTTTCAGCATGGGACCTGGTATCTCTGAACCGCTTGACCTATTGATCTGTATATTTAATCGTTTCATGTACCCCATATGCACTGTTGCTACAATAAATCTTGAGTGAATTGGTAACCTCTAAAAGTATAACCTATTTTTTTTCCGGCAGTGTATATTAGTTACAGTGTACATTTTAAAGTGAGGAAATAGACGAAGAAATGTATACAGACCTTAGAACACTATTTTGTAGAATCTCAAGATTATTCAAATTAGTTTGTATATCCCTTCCCCAGATGAAACATAGGTATGAGAGCCAAGACTGAATCCTTGCGAAATATATTGCACGAAGATTGATGTTACATATCACTTGATTTTAGCAAAGATTCCAACTAAAGTTGGGATTTTATTTTTTATATTCGTTATATGTGATGCCCAAGGGAAGCCTCCGTGGCTTAGGCGGCAGCACGCCGGCCTCTCACCGCTGGGTCCATGGTTCAAATCCCGGTCACTCCATGTGATATCTGTGCTGGACAAAACGGAGGCAGACAGGTTTTTCTCCGGGTACTCCGTTTTTCCCTGTCAACATTTCATTCCAGCAACACTCTCCACTATCATTTCATTTCATCTGTCATTCATTTAATCATTACCCCAGAGGAGTGCGTCAGGCCTCGGCAGCCGGCACAGTTCATATCCTCGCCGCTAGATGGGGGCTTCATTCATTCCATTCCTGACCCGGTCGGAGACTGGAAGCAGGCTGTGGATTTTCATTCATATGTGATGCCCAAGAAAGAGTATTGTCTATTTTCATGCTAAGGTATTTAACCTCCATCACCCACTTAAGTCTCGTCATGACAAGTGAGATATGTGTCATTGCATTAAAATGACATTCACATTTATGGAACATCCTGCAGACAGTTTGTGACTAATTAGACGTTAACATATTCATCCTTAGCCATTCATCCAAGATATAACAGTCATGCTGTATATCAGATATAATCTTGTTATGAGATGTAGCAAAGTAAAACATTGAAGTATTGTCAGGTTAGAGATATAATCTACTCTTAAAATGGAATAAGATTATGTCATTTAAGTATACCAGCGGACCCGTGCGAGAAATCTCGCATGTTCATAAACCACACTTTCCCCAATAGGTTTATAATGAGACACTTAAGGAGAAAGGTTGTTATGTTTTTATTTTAACCAAATGAATATAAAACACTGTTTAGGCCTACGAGCCTCCGTGGCTCAGGCGGCAGCACGTCGGCCTCTCACCGCTGAGTCCGTGGTTCAAATCCCGGTCACTCCATGTGAGATCTGTGCTGGACAGAACGGAGGCAGACAGGTTTTTCTCCGGGTACTCCGGTTTTCCCTGTCAACATTTCATTCCAGCAACACTCTCCACTATCATTTCATTTCATTCGTCATTCATTTAATCATTGCCCCAGAGGAGTGCGTCAGGCCTCGGCAGCCGGCACAGTTCATATCCTCGCCGCTAGATAGGGGCTTCATTCATTCCATTCCTGACCCGGTCGGAGACTGGAAGCAGGCTGTGGATTTTCATTTTCATTTAGGCCTACATTTCAGTTAGAATTCCAAGTTCTACGTTCCCTAACTTAAGAAGGCAATCACTGAAAATTGGATCATCAATCGCTGGCATGTTGTTTTTGGCAAGTGGCTACTGTGAATTTTGGACTATAAAGGCGATTGTTTGATGTTGCTCTCAACAATGGTAGTTCGGTTGCCATGTCTTACAATAGGGAGTACCTGTCTAAAGTCTCCACCGAACAGAATAGTCTTACCTCCAAAAGGTGCACTGCTGTTGCAAATTTCTTTCAATAGCCGACAATGTGTAACGCTTCTTTGGGGACCATTTGAACAGTATCTGCAAATCGCACACTTCGTACATTTTTTAAAGAAATTAATAGATATTTATGAAATTAGGGTGCAATTCGTCACTGCGAATGTCTATTCTCTTTCATTTGAATGCTCATATGTCAAGATTGGTCGCATTTGAGCGCCGCAGGAGGAACCTATACTACTTAAATAATATATACTAGCGGACCCGTGAGAGAAATCTTGCATGTTCATAAGTCATACTTTCCCCAATTGGTTTATAATGAGTGACTTAAGGAGAAAGCTTGTTATGTTTTTAATTCAACCAAATGATTATAGAACACTATTTACATTTCAATTAGAATTCCAAGCTCTACAATCTCTAACTTAAGAAGGCAATCATTGAAATTTGGATCAGCGTATCACTCACCAGTTATTCGATATTTATGAAAGCATCTTGGTCAAGATTTCCTGCTTTATCTTGTTGGCCGAGGAGCTTCTTTCTCCCTTATCAGGACAGCCCTCGTTGGAAAACGTCTTCACGCCCCTCTTACAGTGAGGCTTCCTTGTTCCTAAGTGCAGCGATCAGCGTTAAACACCTTAGCACACTACCTGCAGGGCAGCTTTCCAGGTTCTGTGTGTAGCGCTCAGCGCTAACCTCCTTTGCACGTTACCTACAGGGGTGCTTTCGCTTTCTAGAGTGGAGCGTCAGTATGAGAGCGTGCTGTGGCTGGTTTCTTTCTGTGAGCATTGTATACTGCTTCTTTGATCTCATTTTCCATGTTTTCCTGAAGTCGGGTTTAGATGTATTGTGTTAGGTCCTCGACCTTTTCGGCAAGGGCGGCTATTACCACCCTACAGGATTTATTCATGTCCAGTGCCTCAGGTTTACATATTTCACACAGCCATATCAGTTTCCTGTTATTTCTTTCAAGGTCTTTGACTTCCTGACCAATGAGGCCAGTACAGTTCTCGTGGGTCTTTTCTCTGCACCTATCGCATTCGATTGTGCTGTCCTCATTAGTGCATTGTCTCTGACATATCGGGCAGAATTCCTTTTTGATGCTTCTGGGTGCACTCCGGGCAGAACGCATCTTGGTCAAGATTTCTTGCTTTATCTTGTTGGCTGAGGAGCCTCTTTCTCCCTTATCACGACAGCCCTCGTTGGAAAACTTCTTCACGCCCCGCTTACAGTAGGCTTCCTTGTTCCACAGTGCAACGATCAGCGTGGCAGGTTTCTTTCTTTGATATTTATGAAGTTAGAATGCAATTCGTCACTGTCAATGCCATTTGTGTGCTGAGTTCATTGATTGACAGTTTAGCCGTAACACTCACCGGTTATTCGATACATTAACTTTCAGTCAGAATGCCAAGTTGTACGTTCCTTAACTTAAGAAGGCAATCGCTGAAAATTGGATCATCATAACATCGGTTGTTCGATATTTATGAAATTGTACGATTTGAGTACCCAATCCATTGATTTACCAATTCTGAAAACCATGGGAAATGATAGAAGATAGAAGAAAAACCTGTAAAAGAATTAATGTTTAATAGTTCTAAGATTTTAGACACCGTAACACCCGCCGGTTAAACGATTTAGAGTACTCAATCCATTGATTTACTATTTCTGAAATCGATGCGAAATGATAGAAGAAAAACTGTAAGAGAATTAACGTTCAATAGCACACTTCTTACAAAAATTGATATTTATGAAATTAGAATGCAATTCGTCACTGCATATTTATGAGGCCTATATGATGATGATGATGATGATGATGATAGTTTTAAGGTTTTAGACGACAACTCGTATTGTGGCATGATACAGCAACAGTATTTGCAAAAGGACACTTCTTACAAAAATCGATATTTATGGAATTAGAATGCAGAAGAAAAACCTGTACCCAATCTATTGATTTACTGATTCTGAAAACCAGATAGAAGAAAAACTGTAATAGAATTAACGTTCAATAGTTTTAAGGTTTTAGACGACAACTCATCATTACAGTATGTTAGAGCAACAGTATTTTCAAAAAGCACAATTCTTACAAAAGTCGATATTGATGGAATTAGAATGCTGAAGAAAAACCTGTATCGCGGCATATTAACAAATCTGGAATTTAATAAATCCATTGTTTAGACGGATGAGCTCAAATCATGTGTGTGCTGAGTCCATTGATTGAAAGCTTAGCAGTAACACCTGCCGGTTATACGATTTGAGTACCCAATCCATTGATTTAGCCGACTGATTCTGAAAGCCATGGGAAATGATAGAAGAAAACCCTGTAAAAGAATTAACTTAATGTTTAATAGTTCTAAGGTTTTAGACGACATAACACTCACTGGTTATACGATTAGAGTACTCTATCCATTGATTTACTGTTTCTGTAAACCATTCGAAATGATCGATATTTATGAAATTAGAATGCAGAAGAAAAACCTGTAAAATAATTAACGTTTAATAGTTATAACGGTTTAGATGACAACTCATAATTGCAGCATGTTAGAGCATCAGTATTTGCTAATCGCACACTTTTTACAAAAATTGATATTTATGAAATTAGAATCCAATTCGTCACTGCTAATTTATGAAATTATACGATTTGAGTACACATTACTTTGATTTACTGTTCCTGAAATCCATGCAAAATGATCAAGGCCTGACATGAAACAGGCATCACAGCGGCCGAAATGTAAAGTGGACACCAATCATGGAGCGTATCTTCTTGCAGCAACAGTAACTGCAAATCGCATACTTCGTACAGTTTTTTAAGTAATTTTTTAAAGAAATTATAGATTTTTATGAAATTAGAGTGCAATGCGTCACTGGTAATGTATATTCTCTTTCATTTGAATGTTCATTTTTCACGATCGGTCGCTTTTGAGCGCCGCAGGAGGGATCTATACTACTGAAATCTATACTAATATAATAAAGCTGAAGAGTTTGTGTGTTTGTTTATGTGTTTAAACGCGCTAATCCCTGGAACTACCAGTCGGATTCGAAAAATTCTTTTTGTATCTGATAGCCTGATTCAAGAGGAATAGTTTAGGCTATGTAGCATTAGGCTACACCTCTCAGGTAACCTTAAATATTGGTTTTTGTTCAGTAAGTCGGAAGAACAAGCGCTCCAGAACGGCTTCAATAATACCGAAGTCTATTTTTGCCATGTAATGCGGGCCGCATCACGTCGCCCCTACCGATGTTCTGGTGCAGAATTGCGAGCTGCTTATAAATTGCAGTCAAGGGGAGTAATTAGTGCAAAAATATTTCTTATGCACCTTAAAACAGTTATCATCATGACAATAGTATGCCTCGGTATAAGGGCGATAGTGTTGTTGCAGTATACTGAGGTTATCAGCTACAATAAGCGTTGGTGCTTTCAAATTTACTTTCATTTATTCCGATCCTTATCCTTGAGCGCTCTAGTTCTGTAAAACAAATAAATCCACCGGGCGAAGCCGGTCACTACTGCCAGTAATATATATGATGATGATGAGGGTGCCCTTTGTATGTTACTTCTCTTAGATCCAAGTTTTACATATTGTTGCCTGTTTGATAAGTAATCTTTAATCCTAGAATGGTAAGGTTCGTCTCCACGACGAAAACGGGATGCACTTCTGCTTCCCCCACCTCTCCCGTTTTTCCAATCCGTTTGTCGTAAAATACAAAGCAAATTAGTCAAAATCAAAAAAATCAAAAAACACAAAAAATTAGTAAAATTCATGAAACTCCAAAAAGCAATCAAAAGTAGTCAAAATTAGCCAAGAAGTTCAAAAAATATCAGTCAAAATCCAAAATGAAAACAATTATAATAAGTCAAAATGAGTGAAAAAAGCTCATAAAGTTCAAAAAGTTATCAGTCAAAATCCCAAAAGAAAACAATTATAATAAGTCAAAATTAGTGAAAACCAGCTCAAAAATTCCGAATAAATAAATAAGTAAAAAATTTGTCAAAGTAAAGAGAAATCAAACAAAATTATTCAAAAACGGTCTCCATTCTGCTAGACTAGAGTGTGAAATAAAAGTTGACGTACGTGGTATTTATTATCAATTTCTAGAATTGTAGTCTTCGCCGATGCGAAGCGCTACCGATAACACCGTTGCAATTAGCGCTACCGTCCTAGGGTTAAACCACAACAATGCCACTTCTCTCACACCAGCCTTCTCCAGTTAATATACAAGCAGTGGATGACTAACAGTATCATACCTACTACCCTACCAGCGAATTGTTACCGGTGGCGGAAATCAGAACTAATGCGCTCCACCCGGCCACACGCCTGCGATAGACGTGCAGTTGTCGCTAGCGAAACCTCATCGCATGTCACTTGTGTGCATGATTCATGCTGGCTCGTGCGCTGTGCGGTGTGTTCTCATTGTATGCCTGTACATGCTTTCCCCTCTTGCCCCGGAACCGCTCGCTGCAGCCCTATCGAGGCGAGATGGCGTAATGTATACACTACAGCTGTGCTCCACAGCTAGCGGTAACAATTCCCTGTTAGGGTAATAGGTACGTGTTATGTTAAACGCTAAGGTGAATGTTTCACAAACCTTAGGCACTCAATCGAGAGGGAGTTAGAAAATGAAGTTGTGCCAGGATCTTCCAGATCGTCTCAATAGTACAAGAATAATCTCGCATTTCTTGAAAAATCAACAGAAATATATTGATTTGTTTATAAAGTGCTTAACAAATAAACAAGACGATAGCCCCTGCAAGAACTGTGTCGCGTCTAGCCCGCATAACAGTAAAGCTGGGCGAAGGGTTTGACACACGCGAGATTTCCCGCATAGGCCCTCTAATATAATATAACAGTATTAAATAAGAGGAACTTGTTCCTGAAATTAATACATATAAGTTACATATACTACAAAATACTTTTAACGAATGATAGACGTGCAGACGGAAGATCCTTTTGCCAGTGCACAAATCCAGATCCATTCCCAGAATGTGCTTTAAAATCTGTTCAATGAACGATTATGAATACAAAATAATGTATGGTAGGTTCACGGTAAGTACGTATGCTTTGTGGTAGCTCAATTTATAACTCTGTAATGCAGCGAAGGGTTTGTAAATTGTGAAACAATGGGAAGGATCACAATTAGTAGCATGTGATACCAAAATGGTTACCTAAACGCCGACTGCCTGGGAGGAACAAGTTAGACGCTACCAACAGTAGTGTTTTTTCAACTGTTCTAGCACCTCCGCTGCCGCTCCACCGCTGGAATCCCAAGATGGTGATATCTTTCGAATGAATTATTGGAGGAAGTCGTGTCAGGTGTCAAATTACTCAGGATGATGTTCCCTTTCCAGTCCACTATTTTTTTTAAATTGCTAAAGGGCCTATCCACATATTTTACAAATTTTGGTTTATTGACTTTTTATATTTTATTTAATATTTAATGTATTATTTATATACTTTTTATTTACCATTTATTTTGTATTTTGTATTTTTTGTCAAAAGGGCCTAACTACACTTTTGTTGAATTTCCTGAACCCATGATAGGATTTAGATGTGTGATGTGTTGTAGGAATTTATTATTTATTTTCCAAGTTTTGACAAAGGGCCTAACTACACATTTAAAAATTTTATTTATTGACTTTATTAATTTTATTTAATATTAAATGTATTATTTATATAATTTTTTATTTAAAATTTATTTGTATCTTTTTAATTTTAGTCAAAAGGACCTAACTACACCTTTGCTGATATTTCCTGAACCCATGATCAGATTTGGACGTGCGAGGTCTCAAATTACTCGACATGGAGCCCCCTTTTGTATGGCGCATGAATTTATGCATATAACCCAAAACGGCAAGGCCATCGACCTGAGATTTTATAAACTAATAACCGGATATGGACATGTGAGGTCTTATATAACTCAGGATGGTCAACCCTTTTCCATGGCTAATGAATTTATCCAAAATACAAAAAATGGCAAGGTCATTTACCTTAGATTTTATAAACCAATAATCGGATATGTATATATGAGGTGTCGTAGGACTCGGCATGACGCCCTCTTTTCCAAGGCCCATGAATTCAGCCAAAATATCTAAAACCGCAAGGTTATAGACCTGACATTCTATAAACCAATAATCGGATTTGGACACATAAAGTGTCATATGGCACTGCGAACCCAAGATTTGTTGAATTTATAATTGTAAAAACCTGATCAAGGATTTAAATTAATGCCTTAAGATTTTTGATGTTTGATTTTTAGAATTTAGATTTAAGTTTTAGATTTTACATTTTACATTTTGCAAAAATACCAAACCACAATGACTTGACTTGAAATTTCTGGTAACTAATTATTAAAGAAAGACATATAAGGATTTGTATTACTTGGAATTACGTTTTCTCTACTATAAATTTTTAGATTTTAAATTTTAGAATTTACATTTAGCAAAAAGACCAAACTTAAAGGTTACTGACTTGACATTTTTGGTAACTAATTAATACAAGACGATTGCCTAGAGATTTTGTGAACAAACACTTAAATTTTATTTATTAAAAATATTGGGCCAGCAGTACCACAAGCTAGCCTATAATTTTTTTGGTAAACCGTGCTGTAAGAATTTTTCAACAAAAACATTTTGTTTCAACATGACCCTACCTTTACTGACTTTAAATTTTTGAAACCAATAATGTGTTAATGTTATACATTAGCTTGAATGAAAAAAGCGCAAACCCTTTTATTGCTAAGGAAAATGATTTGTTTACTTTGGGCTTGTTTACGTAACTAGAAGTTTAAGTTTTATAAATATGTTTTTAAAATGTTATACATTTTTAAGAGCAAGAATGGGGTTACACAAAATTATGTATCATTATACCTGACTGACCACAACAGAATAGCATGAGCAAGAGATTTTAAGATGGCTATTAATGGATTTTTAAATTATTTATTTTATTAATTCAATATTTAATATTTATTATACACAGCAATGTAGGTAGACAGATGATTACACTGTACGTTAAGACTAATTTTTAGACCTTGACTAGCCTTGCAATAAGAATTGACTAAACAGACATGAGTTAGCTACCTGGGAACACTTCGGTGACTATGCCTGTTATTGACCAGTGAGTAGGGTTCTAGAAAGCTGTTTGCCATTTTGTTTTATATACAACAGATACTTAAGCCTATATAGAAACTGTGTGATCATGTTGGTTTATTACACATAAAAACGAGTAATTATACCAAAGACGATTAGGATACTTATGTAAAGATTACCAAAACGACGTCGTGTAACGGTAAATGCTAGTCACCGGACGCTGACTCATTACTACAACCCATTACACGATACCTGAGAGTTATTTTAAATTATTTTAAGATACCTTTAAACCTATATTAAACACCCAGTTCACAAGACTGATAACCGCAATGTTGTCAAAAAACAAAAATTCTACATTCAAAAACGAACAAATCATTGAGTCAATGTACACTGGAAAGTTTTGTAAACACTCAAGTCCACAGGACTAATTACATTAGTATCTGTCGGGCTGGCCGAGTAGTTAAGGCGTTTGACTTAAGTTCAAATTTCCTGTATAAGGAAGCATGGGTTGGAACCCCTGATCAGACATAACTATTGCCTCAACATTGTTTGGAGACACTGTATTATTATGATACTCGGTACACAAAACTATAAATAAAGTTCATTATTTAAGACCAGAAGCCTCCGTGGCTTAGGCGGCAGCACGCCGGCCTCTCACCGCTGGGTCCGTGGTTCAAATCCCGGTCACTCCATGTGAGATCTGTGCTGGACAAAACGGAGGCAGACAGGTTTTTCTCCGGGTACTCCGGTTTTCCCTGTCACAATTTCATTCCAGCAACACTCTCCACTATCATTTCATTTCATCTGTCATTCATTTAATCATTGCCCCAGAGGAGTGCGACAGGCTTCGGCAGCCGGCACACTTCATATCCTCGCCGCTAGATGGGGGCTTCATTCATTCCATTCCTGACCCGGTCGGAGACTGGAAGCAGGCTGTGGATTTTCATTTTCATTTAAGACCACTCTTTCTGAACATAGCCAGAGACTGTTGATGGTTAACAATTGGATTAATAGTGGGACGTGGGGATAGCAATTAAGAAAAACAGACAATACCCATACAATATTTTCATTTATTTACTTATTTATTTATTTATTTATTTATTTATTTAATTTAAGTACTTTTACAATATTTACATACGAAATACAACTTTCTTTTCTCTTTTTTAACATCGCTTGCTATAGATTTTTAAACACAAAGCTAGCGGTAGATGTTTTTTTGTCCACGGCGAGCAATGACTGATGTTTTTAAAAACAGAGAAAGCTTTAATGGTTTTATAGGTATAAAAACCTTATCCTCATCATCATTATCATTATAATCACTATTACAATTTAGTTCTTTTTGATATTTTTACAATATCACCTCTTGCATAGTCTGTGATGTTGATGGTTCTTGGGATGTGGAAGATGGATTAAACATAACTTTTAAAAGAGGCGTTAAGCGTTGCTCAATAGACAATGCACTATCTTGAGCAGCAATATCGTTTTCTCGAACTCGTCTTTTAACATTTTGATGATTATTTTGTCAACAGTAACCGTGTTTCATTTGGTACACCACATTTATGATCTCTCACACATAAAACCTCACCATTTTTACTTTTCATATCCCCTCGACATCTTCTTGACCTCTCTTTTGAGCATCGCCAAAATATTATTCCTTTCACATTTTGTCGTTTACAGTTATAAGAGTAGCCTTTATAGAATGCACGTTGCTTACCTTTATTGGTTATAGTAAGTTCCATAGTAGCAACTGGCTTGTCGGTCTGATTTGTACACTACATAGGTTACGATAGTTCTGGTGATGGAGTGATTAAGCGTCAGCTTTTATATTGGCTATATATGTGCTTATTTAGCTGTTTATATTTAATATTATATGTATTGATAAGGCATCGTTTAATCGATTACGTGAACCCATTACACAATAATTTTGGCACGACGAAGCTCATTTTCTGTATCCAATAGTTCATCCTCATATCCAGTATGTCCACCCTGTTTACGGGCATGCAAGTGCTGAAGCCGATGAATTAGCTTACTGGGATCGTTACAGTAAACACATTTAACAAATGATTATTTGGTGTAAACGGAGCATTACCATTATTATCATCACCATCACCATTATCATCATCACTGTTACTATATAGTCCTTTTTGATCCTCTTGCAATACCACTTTTTGTAAAGTTTGTGTTGCGTTGGATAGTGTTGGAAGTTTCTTTTGACGTTAACAACTGTCCTAACATGACTTTTTGAGGAGATGATAAATGCTTTTTAACAAACAATGCACTAATATGAGCAGCAATATATTTTTCTCGGACTTGATTTTTTACCTTGGTTAGAGTATTTTGTGCATTTAAATGTGTATTAATTTGAGATTCACAATGATGCTCGTTAGAAGTATTTACGTTGGAGTCTTTTGTTTTAATCATTCCTCGACACTTTTTGGATCGTTGTTTTGAACATCGCCAAAGAACAGTACCATATGTATTGGTTGTTTTAACAATATATGTATATCCTTTATAGTAGGCACATGGCTTACCATGGCTGTTTG
This sequence comes from Meconema thalassinum, assembly GCA_946902985.2. NCBI lineage: Eukaryota > Metazoa > Arthropoda > Insecta > Orthoptera > Tettigoniidae > Meconema > Meconema thalassinum. The sequence continues at coordinate 234,373,887 of OX336389.2, read as the reverse complement.
TTGAGACTTCCATATCAACTAATACACATGAATTAAATTTTAGAAAAGTCAACTGAGAAATAATAACAGTAAAAAGAATTGAAGTGGATTGATATTTCTTAAAGGTGGAATTTCCAAAGTACTGTCACGAATGATAATTACATGAACAATTTTTAGACTATAAGCGATTTACACACACGCACACATTCCTCAATGTCAAGATTTATACTGAATATAATTTATAGTGATTATGATTTTATTGACTGTGATTGATAGGAGACACGATTAGTAGGTGCAATTGATACTAGATGCGTATTATAGCAGGCTCAATTGATAGTAGGTGCGATTAGTAGGGGCGTTTGATACTGGGTGCGTTTTATACTGAGCATGATTTGTACTGGGCGCGATTTTTACGGGGCGCTATTATAGTGGGCGCGATTATAGTGGGTGCAATTTCAAGTGGGCGCGATTTCATGTGGGCGCGATTTTAAGTGGGCGCGATTTGGTGTAGGCTCGATTTATACTGGGCGTGATTAGTAGGCACGATTTATACTAGGCGTGATTAGAAGACGCGATTTACACTGGGCGCAATTAGTAGACGCAATTTATAGTAGGCGCGATTCATACTGGGAGGGATTTTTAGCGATGTATATTATGTTGGCTTACAACACACTAAGATTCCTACGAATTCTAAAGTACTTTATGGTCAAGGATTGACTAAGAGTGAGATAGTGGTAGCTAACTTTACCTAACCTAACTTCACCTAACCTAACCTAACTTTACCTAATATTGCCAGTATAATACCTACAGCTATGTTTGTAAGCACATCACACCAAGATTCCAAGAATTCTAGAGTACTTTAAGTTTTTATTTGTCGTTTGGCCTCCGGAGAGGCCGAGTGCAGGTCTTTCTAGTCGACGCCCGTGGGCGACCTGCGCGTCGGGATGGATGAAGATGAAGATCAATGAAACTGGGCAAGGATGTGGAAGGATGCGGCCGTGGCCTGTCAGAAGGTACCGTCCCAGCATTTGCCTGGTGTTGAAAATGGGAAACCACGGAAAACCATTTCATGGACGGCCGACGGTGGGGCTCGAACCCACGCGTCTACCGAGTCAGCAGAGAGCTTGGCCCCATGACCTAACGCTGCGCTTTAGCCTGCGTAGCCACTACTGTCGGTACTTTAAGGTTAATGATTGACTAGGAGTGTGAAAGAGCTAGCTGACCTACCTTCACCTAACTTAACCTCAGATCACCTAACATAACCTAACTTCACCTAACCTAACCTAACGTAACCTAACCTAACTTTATCTAACCTGAGGTAACCTAACCTAACTTGTCCTAACCTAACCTAACCTAATATAACTTCACCTAACCTAACCTAACCTCGGCTCACCTCTGATATCACAAAGTTACAGTGTTCTCGTTTACACCAAGTACAAGACATATTTCCTAGCAAAGGTTTGATTACCATGACAACACACTTTGGTTTCTATCTCTTTAACCGTTGATCGCCAACATTCAACTCACACACTAACATTTAACTCTGAGGGAACATGGGGAAATATGTGGGGAATATAGTGTTATTTCACACTTTATCAAATTTCCTCAAAAGTGATGTAAAAATTCAGCAAAATTCCCTGATATGTTGACAGAATCCTCTAAAATGTTGTTAAACCGTCCCAGGATTTGGGTAAAGGATTACAAGGGATGTTTTCCCATGTATTTAATCATTTTCGGTGCTATCTTATCATGCCCTGCTGCCTTCCCCAATTTCATTTTCTTTATAGCTTTCTGGAGTTCTTCCCTTGTGATTTCTTTCTCCTCATTTCCTTGCAAATCATTCCTTTGTTCCTGTTCTTCCTCATTATTTCCTTCTTCTTTTCCTTTAGTGTCCATTAATTCCTGAAAATATTATCTCCATCTTTCCATTATTTTCTCTGGGTCAGTCAGCAAATTCTTTTCTTTGCCATAAACAAATTTTAAAGGGCATTCTTTCTGATTCTTCTTCATGCTCTTCAAAACTTTATAGGAAAGCGTTTGGTATTCTCTATAGTTTTCTTCCATCTTCTCACCAAACGTTCCCTACATTTCTTTCTTAGCTTCTTGAACTTCTCTCTTTGATATATGTCTTTGTTTTCTGTATTCTTTAAAAGCTTCTAAAATGCCTAAATCAAAGTACTTCTTCCATGCCTTTTCCTTCTCTTTTGTCAATATTTCTATTTCTGGAGTCCACCAATGGATTACTTTCTTTGTTCTTACTGGTTTGAATGTACCACAGACCTCTACGGCTACAGACAGTAATGTGTTCTTCCATTTCAACCAAATCTTTTCCAAGTTTGCTCATGGGCTATATCCTGTTCATGCTCTTTTAATCTCTCCTCTACCTTCTCCATGAACTTTCGTTGATTTTCCTTTTCTCTTAATTTGTACATTTTTATCCTCTCCTCTCCCCTCATATTTCTCTCCTTCTTGGTTATGCATGGCCCATCTTTCTTGACCATGACTTTCTCTATGATTACGAGTTTATGGTCACTATTTAGTTCTGGTCTTCTGTTCACTCTCGTGTCTCTTATGTATTTTCTCATTTCTCTCTTAACTATTATATATTTCTCATTTCTGCTTGGTGAATTTGTATATATCTTTGTGAATAAACATAGTGTTTAATATCACCAGATCATTCATCACACAGAACTCCAATAGCCTTACCCCACTATCATTTAAGGTTTCTTCTCCTGCTTTACCAATCACCCCCATTCCATTCATCTGTTCTGTTTCCAACCCTTGCATTCATATCCCCTAAGATAGTGATATCTCGATCCGTATCTTCAATAGTACTTTGCAATTGTTCATAAAACTGTGTTTTATTTTCCACTGTGACACTATCATTGGGGGCATACACTATACCAATTGTCCACTTATCTTCCTCCTCTTCTACATCCACAGTCATGATTCTCTCATTTATGAATCTCCACCCTTTAAGATTTTTCTCATTATCTCTGTGTAACAGGAGTGCTACCCCTCCCTTCGCTCTTTCATTTTTGGCAACCCCGCTAAATATCATTAAATAATTGTCATCCGTCATTTCCATCCCATTTCCTTTCTTTTTTGTTTCTGTCAAAGCTAGGTACTTCACATTTGTCTGTTTTATTTCTTTAATCAATTCATACTCCTTCCCATTTAATCCTCTTACATCCCATGTGCCAAGGATGTCCTCGCCAGTTCGTCATCCTTTTGATCAGTCCGGTTTGCTCTCTACTGTATGTGTGCTTTTAATCCTTTAAATTCGAGTGTGCCGGGGATTGGCCGACAGCACTCTATCCCGTTGGAGGGGCTGCCTCCTATCTGCTCCATGCAGCAGGTAGCTTATGTGTTCAGCTCTGTCTCTTATAACCAGTGGGTGTTACTGAAATTCACACTCTCCTCCTATCCTGTCTGCTCACCGATCCAGTTTCCCGTTGGGGTTGGTTACCCAACCTTCCGCCGGGTTGCTCTGCTTAACGGGGGCACCACGTGTAGGTAGGATTAGGAGTATTGAGATGAGAGAGGCTACGAGATCTCTCTTGTAGAGTTCTTATATTCGCATCTCATCCCCATTTTGTAGCCAGGATCTCACGATGTTAGCAGAGATCCCCCCAGGTTCACTCTGGGCCCGTGGTCTTAAATAATGCACTTTATTTATAGTTTTGTGTACCGAGTATCATAATAATACAGTGTCGCCAAACAATGTTGAGCCAATAGCTATGTTGGGTAAGGGGTTCGAACCCTTGCTTGCTTATAAAGGAAATTTGAACTTAAGTCAAACGCCTTAACCACTCGGCCAACCCGACAGTTACTAATTTAATTAGTCCTGTGGACTTGAGTGTTTACAAAACTTCCTAGTGTACATGGATTCAACGACAGGTTCGTTTTTGAATGTAGAATTTTTGTTTTTTGATAACATGCGGTTTAATATAATTTTAAATACCTCTCAGGTATCGTGTAATGGGTTGTAGTAATGAGTCAGCGTCCGTTGACTAGCATTTATCGTTACACAACATCGTTTTGGTAAGCTCTACATAAGTATCCTAATGGTTTCTGGTATAATGTCTCGTTTTTTGTGTGTAAAAAACAACATGATCACACAGTTTCTATATAGGTCTAAGTATCTGTTGCATATAAACCAAAATGGCAAACAGCTTTCTAGAACCCTACTCACTGATCAATAACAGGCACAGTCACCAAAGTGTTACCTGGTAGCTAACTCATGTCTGGTTAGCCAATTCCTATTGTTAGGCTGGTCAAGGCCTAAAAATTAGTCTTAAAGTACAGTGTAATCATCTGTCTACCTACATTGCTGTGTGTAATAAATATTAAATAATTACTTAATGAAATGAAAATCCACAGCCTGCTTCCAGTCTCCGACCGGGTCAGGAATGGAATGAATGACGCCCCTATCTAGCGGCGAGGATATGAACTGTGCCGGCTGCCGAGGCCTGACGCACTCCTCTGGGGCAATGATTAAATGAATGACAGATGAAATGAAATGATAGTGGAGAGTGTTGCTGGAATGAAATTGTGACAGGGAAAACCGGAGTACCCGGAGAAAAACCTGTCTGCCTCCGTTTTGTCCAGCACAGATCTCACATGGAGTGACCGGGATTTGAACCACGGACCCAGCGGTGAGAGGACGGCGTGCTGCCGCCTAAGCCACGGAGGCTTAAATAATTACTTAATAAAATAAATAATTTAAAAATCCATTAATAGCCATCTTAAAATCTCTTGCTCATGCTATTCTGTTGCGGTCAGTCAGGTATAATGTTACAAAACATTGTGTAAACCCATTCTTGCTCTTAAAAATGTATAACATTTTAAAAACATATCTATAAATCTTAAATTTCTAGTTACGTCATCAATCCCAAAGTAAACAAATCATTTTCCTTAGCAATAAATGGATTTGCGCTTTTTTCATTCAAGCTAATGTATAACATTAACAAATTATTGGTTTCGAAAATTTCAAGTCAGTAAAGGTAGGGTCATGTTGAAACAAAATATATGTGTTCAAAAATTCTTACAGCACGGTTTACCAAAAATGATATAGGCTAGATTGTGGTACTCTAACTGCTGGTCCAATGTTTGTAATAAATACAATTTAAGTTTTTGTTCACAAAATCTCTAGTCAATCATCTAGTATTAATTAGTTACCAAAAATATCAAGTCAGTAACCTTTAAGTTTGGTGTTTTTGCTAAATGTAAAATGTAATATCGAAAATTTAAAATCAAAAATCTAAAAATTTATACTAGGGAAAACGTAATTCCAAGTAATACAAATCCTAATATGTCTTTCTTTAATAATTAGTTACCAAAAATTTCAATTCATGACATTATGACTATGCCATTTTGGGTTATTTGGATAAATTCATGCGCCATACAAAAGGGGGCTTCGAGTAATCTGAGACCTCGCACGTCCAAATCTGATCATGGGTTGAGGAAATATCAACAAGAGTGTATTTAGGCCCTTTTGAAAAAAAATTAAAACTTAAAAATAAATGGTAAATAAAAATTATATAAATAATACATTAAATATTAAATAAAATTTAAAAGTTAATAAATCAAAATTTTCAAAATGTGTAGTTAGACCCTTTGTCAAAACTTAGAAAATAAATAATAAGTTCAAGTGGTCACATCATATTGTATCTCGTCCATACAGTTTTTTGTAGGAATGTTTTGGGGTTAAGGTAATTAAATACAAGACATTCTTCTAGGTATTATACCGTGTCCGTGGAGGTTTTGCCCAGATGTACTAAACTGACTCGTTAGCAGTTGTCGGTACACCCTGTCAGCCCAAGTTCTACAACACATCACGCATTTAATCCTATCATGGGTTCAGGAAATATCAACAAAAGTGTAGTTAGGCCCTTTTGACAAAAAATAAAAATAAATGGTAAATAAAAAATTATATAAATAATACATTAAATATTAAATAAAATTAAAGAAGTCAATAAATCAAAATTTTCAAAACGTGTAGTTAGGCCCCTCGGAAAAATTAAAAACAAAATCATGGACTGGAAAGGGGACATCATCCCGAGTAATTTGACACCTGACACGACTTCCTCCAATAATTCATTCGAACGATAACACCATCTTGGAATTCCAGCGGTGGAGCGGCAGTGGAGCGGCGGCGGAGGTGCTAGAACTGTTGAAAAACCACTACTACCAACTGCTATAAACAAAGCAGTGTACCTTAGACTGCGATGTTGGCCTTTGGATTTAGGTGTCATGACCGTAAATCAAACAGTGTTCAGTGTAATGATAACGAACATCCACCGCATTCACCCGATTTGTCTCAGTCAGTGTACTCATCCCCTCCGACTCTAAAAAAAACTCCCGGTCACACGTTTGGTGTCGTGACGACTATATACTCATAATCTTTGCCTACTGTAGGAGTTTATTAACCCTTTTACAACCCCCTACTACTTTGAAATACAGTACTTTCCTGACAAACACTCGCACTGTCTGACTTCTATTCCTTCAGAGATAACAGTCCCGATATCGTTGTAAATTACAGTAGATAGACCCTACATCTGAATGAGGTAACTCTTGTAAGACTTCGATTTAATTTCTTAAAATAACTTGAGATGTGAAAATGGAATCCGTATTATCAATTGCGTGCCTAGTGAGGATTTTTGTTGGTGTTAATTCATTTAAGGGATTTGTGACATCATGATCATTTGCCCCATGCACTTGGGTGTGTGTATACATATGGTTTGTGACATAACCTGTGTTACTGTGGTGTCTGTAGCAGTGTGTGTGTTTGTAAATTGAGAATAGGATTGTGAAGGAGGCAGCCGTGACCTTTAGTTACAAACCATCCCAGCATTTGCCATGACTAGAAGTGGGGAAACCAAGGAAAGCAACTTCCAGGATGACTGAGGTGGGAATCGAACCCTCCTCTTCTCAGTTTTGCCTCACGAGGCTGAGAGTCCCAATTACAACCCAATACCAGAAATCAAATATCTTGGCAGTGCCGGGAATCAAACCCGGATCTCGGGGGTCAGCCGCTACACTAGGAGGTGGTCACATCATATTGTATCTCGTCCATACAGTTTTGTTGTAGGAATGTTTTGCGGTTAAGGTAATTAAATACAAGACATTCTTCTAGGTATTATACCGTGTCCGTGGAGGTTTTACCCAGATGTACTAAACTGACTCGTTAGAAGTTGTCGGTACACCCTGTCTTGACCCCTTGTCCCATCTATGAAGTTTATTGCAGTGCAGTGGTTAGACCTCGGTCTTTCACCGCTACATCTCGGATTCAAATCTTGATCGGTGCATTAGAAATATGTTTTGCACAAAACAGAGGAGGGGCAAGCTTTTTCCACGTTCTCCGGACTTCCCAGTCAATTTAATTATTTTATAATCGCCTCGGGGGAGTGAAACAGGCTCTGCCAATAGGCGCTAGATGGAGGAGCGTCCCTGACCCGACCCTTGGCTGAAATCAAGTCAGTAAATTATATTAAAACTGAAAAGAAATATATTGAATACATATTGTGCCCGAGGGCAGTAGGCTGATTGGTGTCGAACCTGGGACACGGGAAAAATAGAGAGCAGAGTGGAACTGCCAACGAGAAACGAACCCAGGGTCTCGGAGGGAGTTTAGTCAAGAAAAAACCCTAGAGACAGGGCACATAACATCACTAAGGTGATACGAAGTAAATTCTGCTGTTATAAGTCAAAATAACACAGAAAATATGGAAGAATATAGCGTTATTTGGTTGAAAAGTACAGGAGTTTCTGAGCCTAGCACTAGGATTTGGAACTCATGACAGCCAACTAATTGCTCTGGAAAGAAGGCATGTTTTCGTGGCGTCAGGCCAATTGTCAAGCCATTAAACGTCGAAATCGAAGCTGGAATAAGGAAGGTGAGGAGGAACACGTCTTACAGAGGTCAACGGACGGATAATGGAAGTAAGAAGGGGAATAACCGCCGACTCAGCGTCAGGACGCGCTGAAAAAGTTAATTAATTTTAAATATTTGGCTGATCGAACCTCAAGCATGCAAGCAGTTATGAAACCAGCGCTGCAAGACAGACCAGAAAAACGCTATTTCAAGCCAGGAAAGGCGTTGGGAAGAGAGATGAAGCTCCGACGAATTTACGGATCTGCTTTTCGTTTGGAAACCCATAAAGGTCGCCAGAGGAGTCAGTCGAGGACAGTTGAACCAACTCGCAGGGCAGGGTGCACGTCGCTCCGTTCCCTGAAAGGACGCTATACGCGAGATACGTTAAAGTGAATTAGGACATTTGTACAAGGAAACCGGGGCAGAGACCACGCCACTCTGATCCCTGAAAAGACGCCGCGCATCAAGTAAAAGTAATCACAATAGGTCAGGACGCCGCGAACAAAGACTCTAACTTTCTAAGTATTCAGTGAGTATTATTCTCAAGTGCAACGTACAATATCAAGTAAAAGTAATCGCATTAGGTCAGTAGAACCTTATAATGCAAGGACAATGTATTTTTATACATATGCAAATATATTTCAGTAAAACTGTGTGAGAAGCATCGTAGTGCAGGACACTGTATAATACGCAAGTATACGTGTGACTATACAGGACACTGCTAGGAGCGCACCGCTCAGGGAAGTAGTACACGCAGTATGAGAACAATATAAGTTGTATGTGTACAAGTGAAATGTACAGTAGACAATTGCAGCGTAGAAAATGTCAATTAGCTGAATTTACGTTGTTTAGAAGCGTGCAGGTAAATAAATTTGTTCGAAAGGGTGAAGCATTTTATGCGAATGCCACATTATATAATGTTTAAACTGACAGTAGAGCACAGTTATGCTATTATCGACAGTATGCAATTGGACAGAAGTTGATAGATATTGGGAACATAGGAAATGCTGGGATAGGCATGTTTCCACTAAAATGGAATATAGCAGCTATAACTAGACTGGAACATTGGGAATCGTGAGGGATTTACCAGGGACAGAGATACTGCACCCGAATTCCGCACAGTCATAGCCTATATCCGCTGAGATAGAAAAGGATTGTAGGGAGGTCGATACCCAGCCAGGTTAACCAACACTACCCTACTAGGATAATGACTAGGAAACTCTCGATACATACCGGCCATGCAACAACACTACCGATTAGTTACACAGATACTAAAAATAAAATATCCTTAACACAAATTGGTAGGACGAGAATCTCGGATCCCGAGCGTGAACGGTGAAAGTTGAGACTACTTGAATTCTAGTAACTAATTCGCAGTATTATCGCATGTCGATTGCAAGCGTGAAAAGGTGATCAGATTTATAAAAAACGAACAGGCAAACAAAAATAGTGCCTGGGATTTATTACCAAACAAATTACAAACAAAAAAAAATATTTCCTGTCACCAATAAAATACGTAAGCACGTTAAAATTAACTATTTCACACGTCAGATAGTCCTACTATCTGTAGAGTAAATGTTATTAAACATTATCATGACTACAATGTCATTATATTAAGTTTTATAAAATGTTTACGCAATTGACAGTCACCCTGTGACTATGTCACTGAAGCAGTCTGATCAAAATCAGCTGTTCAATCATCAAAATGAAGTTAACACTGCAAAAATCTACATTATACACGTGCATGTGTAAAACGTCAATATCTATTCTGATAATTATAATAATAATAATTAAATAAGGTAGAAATATTTACATTATCTACAATTTTCCATGTTTTACACGGTTTTAAAATATACTATTCGCACTATCAGTCGCGATCTGACAGCCTTATAGTGTCTCTGTTAAATAACAGTTCTTTGAACAATGTTTCGACCAACAATAAAATTTCTCGGGTACTTCTGGTAATATGTCAGAGTAAATACAGCTAGAATATCAAACACTGAAGTTAAATATACAGTAGCTTAGAATGTCGTGTCAATGAATTAAACAATATAATAAAGAGCGATGCGAAACTACTTAAAAACTCTACACACTTCGTGGATAATATACTGATACTCTCAGACATAAACAATACAAACATTAACTTTTGTGTTAGCGCTTCTTACACATACTGTAACAATTCGTTGCTCCAAATGGCAATGCATTTCTTTCTCTCGCAATACAGTGAACAATACTTATAAATGGCGTTTACTACGCTCCAAACATCTCATGCTTCCATCTTTTCCTTTCTACCAACAATCTTCAATATTCCGCACGGCATTACTTCCATAAAAACCCATCTTACTACAGACTTGTAGAAGAATTAGTGATTTTACTAGGTAAATGCGCTACAGGATATTACCGTTCAGAATGCACTCCTAACTCCTAACTCTCTTCTAAATTCGTAAGCCTCGTGCATCAATTACAACAATTACATGTTCGTTCACAACAAGCCTCCGTGGCTTAGGCGGCGGCACGCCGGCCTCTCACCGCTGGGTCCTTGGTTCAAATCCCGGTCATTCCATGTGAGATCTGTGTTTGATAAAACGGAGGCAGACAGGTTTTTCTTCGGGTACTCCGGTTTTCCCTGTCAAAATTTCATTCCAGCAACACTCTCCACTATCATTTCATTTCATCTGTCATTCATTTGCTCATTGCCCCAGAGGAGTGCGTCAGGCCTCGGCAGCCGGCACAGTCCATATCCTCGCCGCTAGCTGGGGGCTTCATTCATTCCATTCCTGACCCGGTCGGAGACTGGAAGCATTCTGTGGATTTTCACATGTTCGTTCTCAACAATACATCTCACATAGTATTTCTTATTTCTTTCATTAGCGCTATTCGTTTACTTTGTTCCATAATAAACTTGTTTTTCCACGTTACCAAATGTTAACAATACTAATTCGTAGTTCGCTCGTCTTTAGTAGTTAATAAAAATAAATACATAACCTCACGCTTCTGGTGTACATTTAAATATATGAACTATTCATATTTAAGTTGATTTTAGAACATACTAGACCTCAGGTAGACTAACAAATCTCCTGGTCTGTTTATTCCAGTTAAACAATGTTTCCCATTTAATTGTTGATAAATATAGGCATTATTTTACCTCAATTGTCACTACCATGATCCTATTTTATAGTGTATTTTCGTATTTTCAATAGTCCAAGACTATATAGTTGTCAAACAAATTATATTCCGCTATAGGAATTTTATAACATTCACATAGTTATAAATAAATATTTCAGTTGTGTATTTGACATAATAATGTCGGTTATACAATATTAGAGCATCTCACAATAATGCTTTAAATTATAAAAATGTAATACAACCATAAAAATGTATTCTTTCGCTGTTATGCATTTGTAATTGTTAATAACAATCTTAATATTCAATTGTTCTTACAGTATGAACGTAATTTCAATGAAATATGTCATTATCGAAGCATACTCTTCGAAATACAATAATTATCGTAGCTTTCTCTCCGAGATACAATATTATCGAAACATTCATATTATTAAACGAGTTTCCATCGAAAGTGAGTATGTTAAAACGTTTCCTTCGAAAGTAAACCCATGAAACGCAATATTTAAGTTAAAAAGGGCAAGAAATAACGTCTTAAACGACACACGAAGACGTATCAAAAATTACATTGAATCTCTAAAATGTTAGCTATTATAAACTTTGAATAAAGATAAGAATTACTACAATGAAGTTGGTCACTCCCAAATGGATTTCTACTGCTACCGCAAAACTACAGATATTTGAGCAATCGGTTGTTCTACCTTGAGATGTCTTCTGCCGCCAGAAAATACCTCTATCAGGTGTTATTGATTCTCCGTTGAGGCTGCGAACGCTCGACTCCCCTTGAAACCAGTTGCTGCCAGACGCGTGCAAATCAGCTGTGAGCGGCCCCGTCTCGGTCGAGCTGCGATCACCTGCTCTCCGACTCAGCTGCTACTGCTAACTGCAACTCTTCCAATTTCACGGTCAGCGACCTGGAAACTGCGTTTGTTGGTTCGATTGGCTGCAAGCGGTTGTCTGCTTCTTATCTCTGAACTGCAGAGTGGTCTCGCCATCGTAGATCCAAAAGTCTTGGGTTGACATCTCCTCCTGATGGTAGTGGACATCTTGCTTGTAGTGTAGAAACTCATGTTGGAATACTGCAAGTTGTTGAGCAGTTGTAGACGTGTCGATCCTTGATTTTTCAAGTCACTCTGACTTCCCAATCCATGGTATAGATTAACCTCCTTCCATTGATTTAATTCTCCATAATAATCTCTTCAGTATAAGTGGAATAATTTTGTCCTCCCCAACTCAAATTCATTGTCATCATGTCGACTCTAATATTGACTGTGATGTAATAACGTAGAATATATACTGTTGAATATAGTGTAACAATACTGTAGCTTGAAATGAATACTGCTGGTTATTGCTTTCTTTAGAATGCTGTTGAATTAGCGAAGTCTCGTTCTGATAATGTTATGTTTCAATAAACGCTGATCTTTTCAAATCTAGTGCATTTGCACATCACCGGCTCCTCTGAATAACTTCCTCGGTGATTCCTCGGTCCTCCGACAGTACAATAGTGTTCGTCGACCGGGCTTCTGTTGCGTGCAAGAAGTTCTTCTCTGTTAGCGCATGCGACACACGTCTGCTCGTGTCTGGTAGCTGCGTAAGAGTCATGGCTCGCTTCTCTGCTGCGACGCGCGTGCCATCACTAGCCTCCTCTGCTAGCCACGCACTGAGGCATTTTAATAGAAATATACTCATAATTCCTCTATTAACCAATAATTTATATTTCTTTTTAAACAAACAAATTTCATATTGCATTCTACACCTGTAGATGTGCTCATTTCGCTTTATATATGCCAAATTTATATAAAAGTGATTCCCACAAAATGTATGATCTTTATTTTGATTGGCTGCTGAAATATTGTGATAGAAGCTCCTGGAACTAGCCTCTTATCCACGGGTCGTGTGCATCGCTTTGTTATTGTCGCCTAGCTAACCAAAACTGGTTTTCTGGAGCTAAACATGAAGCCTTGTACAATTTCCAGCTTCGAATGATCCAACTCTTCCTTAGTTAAAATCTCATTCACCAGAATATTTCCAAATAATAAAATGCTTCAAAATTCTCCAAAATACGTTCATTATGCTTCATTTACATCCCATAATGCATATATAATTATTAAATTATTTTAATTCCATATTTCCAATTTTTCATTCCAATGGTGCACAAATCGGTTCGAACCTCGGCTCAGTCAAAGTCCTAAGCTGGGCTGAATTCGAGTTCAATACACTAGATGGTCTTCGTGCAGATAATACGAGGCATTCAATCAGGAAACAGGATTATTCGGGGAGGAAAACTCTACGGAACCTGTAATTCTGAGATACTGTAGGAAGGATCGCCGAGTGAGGCCAGTGTATGTAAATATCGTGTGTTTTAAGTGTTTTTGTATATTTTAAAGTGTAGGTTGTAAAAGTGTAGTGATAAATAGAAATATGTAATATGTCAGAACGAAGCAGTAGCTTCAATATTATAAATCAAAGTGAAGTTCATTTCTTAGTGACAGATGCACGCAACATGTGTGTGAAAAGCGTGAATATGCCGTACTAAGTGCAATTATGGCAGGCATAATGGAGTTTAAGTGGGCGAAGCCGCCATGGAAAACGTGAGTACATGAAACCATGATTCTATTGTAAGATGTAATTCACTGTATGCCGAAATATGTAAGAAAATATATGCCAATGAAAGTTTGAATCTTAGAAGGTATGGCTTTCATGCCTTAAATTTGTGTTGGAATAATATGTTCAAGTTAAAGACGTTCGTTTTACATCAAGTTGTGTGCAACTCCATTACAAGTAATGTAGAAATGGCAATTGATTAAAGGGTCAAAGATGTAGTCATGAACACGGGAGTTCATTTTATTGATGATATAACTATCGTTACGTTGTGTCGGGATAATGAATGGTGTCAGTAATAATAATAATGAATAAACATCAGGAAAAGTGTATGTAAACATGTTTTAATGTAAAACAACTGCAATGTTAAGTAGTGTTATTAAAATCAAGGGACCGGTCAATGAAAAATCAGCATTATGATGTCACAAGGAATCATGTAAGCAACGATGTACGGGAAATATAATCAGAATATGGAAATGGAAATGTTTAAAAGAGATTTCAATTGATGCTTGATAAAGCAAGATAAGAATAATTGATAGTGATTTTCTTAATGATATATAGAAAGGGATCATCGTCATGCGTAGTCAGGAAGTCAGGTTTGCTAATCGACGTATGAATTCTCGTAGAGCCATGGGCCTATGAATGATGTGGTAAGCAATCGAGCGTACATAGTGGGAACCCTAGCTCATATATGCTAATAAGAGCGGTAAAGTATACGATTCACTGACGTATGGCGGAAAACATAGACACCTAACCATGACGCTTGATATCGACTTTAGCCAGCAAATTGTGAGATTTAATTAATCTCTGCTAGAGTAAATGTGACACGGAGGGAAAATAGTGCCCTTACCGTAGTCTTAAACATTTAGCCACCGACTAATCCGCTAGGACTCCATGTATGATGAATCTCGTTTCATTGGCTTGAATTAAATGTGCCAGTGTAAGGCCAGCCATTAAATCCTAATGATAGGGATAAATGTTTAAGCAGTTCCATATGTCCATATGCATTCTGTAAGAAATAGGTCAACCGTACACGAGGGCCAGTGTGACCTCGCAATGTTTTGTTTATGTCTGAGGGCAGCAGACAGTTGCTCGGAGTGAGAGAGAGAAAGTGACACAAGGGGAGGCAGTGGCCATGTTTGTTAGCACCCCGCAGTGAAGGTCTATTGTATACAGAGCTGAAGGTCGGGGCGAACCTCAATCATTGTCTTACTGTAGTAGGATTTAAGTACGATAATTTTTGGTACCCTGAAATGTTGTAAATTGAATATAATATGAATGAATATGAATTACATGTGTGATATGACACATTGCTATCTAAGAATCATCCTGATATCTTAATATTTGGCCAAGTTACAAATTGGTAAAATTTATATTTTTGTACTGACAGCGACACCTAATTTGAAGGGAGGAACTTCACATTTTACGCTATACCTACTCGACGGGTAGCATTGTTTCCCAACCCAACACAACGATAACAAATTAATGATTTGGAAGAGACCCATTACGGCATATAGTGGATATACAAATTAAAGATTTGGTTAAAGCATGTGGATTTTCATTTCATGGTAGAACTCAGATATTTTGGTGGGGAGAAAGAACAGGATATAAAGATACACATATTGTATAGATGAAAATTGTATGCACAAGTTAATGTAGAAAATTGTAAGATTGACGTTGTTTGTATTTGTTTAATCAGTGCATTAGCGCACGTGAAAGTGATTGCAATGATAAGTGCAGTGTAAACTTAAATTAACAGTTATGTGGATTTGTGATGTGGTAAAGTGTGAATTTTAATTAAGGGAAGGAATATTATTTTTGTTTATGAAGTGTAGAGACACGGCATGGTTGTTGAACCACATGGACTGATATAGGGCTAGTCAGTGAACTAGAATGCCAGCCATGGGGGCAGAGATGGCTGTAATTTAAGGGATTCTTGGTTTGCATCATCTCATCGCTCCAATTTTATTGCTTTTTATTTATAAATGTAAATGTAATGTTGTATGCTGGGTTATAAGCCATGATATTAGCTCAAATTAAATCCATTAGAATAGAGTTGTGTTGTTATTGTAGAGTTGATACCTGTTAGTTTCAAATCCTGAATATGTAACCGCTCAGTGGGTTGGACGGTACACGCCCGAGGACTGCTGCTAGCTGGAGGCTGAAGCATATTATCCATGGAAAGTCATCACATGGGAAACCGCGTCTCAAATATTTACGTGGGGCGTGGTGGTGCAGCGGTAAAGCTCTTTGTCTTTCACAAAGGGGGACCAGGATCGATTCCCGGTTAATGCGTGTGAGATTTTGGAAGTGAAATGCCATTTTCTGTGGTTCGAATTCCACGTAAAAAGGAGGTCTCGTGGCTCATGATCTAGAGTTTAACGGTCACGTTAAACTACAAGCTTCCATCCTTACTTCCTTTTAAATATTTATTCCAGTAATTATACTGCCTAACCAATAAAAGTAATGGAAGTGAATGGCGCTCAATGCACACTCGCTACCGGTGTCGAGTCTTCCCTATTCATACCACACAATAGCCTTGCACTTCTCTGATTACAGCACATCCTTTTTCTCTATTTGCATGTTTTGTACTGGAACTGTCTCTCTAAAAGCCGTGTAGTTAAACGGTGGCCTAGATCCATTCACATTAGCATTACTATAATTATTATTATAATTATGTACTGAAACTAAGCACACGTATACCCCACACATATGCCCCCTCCCTCCAACTTCGCAGTCAATTTAATTATTTTATCATCGTTGGGGTAGCGCGCCCGCCTCTCACCCGGAGGCCTCGGGTTCATGTCCCAGCTCCGTGAGGGTTGGAACGGGTGCAGTCAACCTCGTGAGGACAATTTAGTAGCTGTCTGTCAGTGAGGCAGCGCCCCGATCACGAAAACCAAGATTAACGGCCGAGGGGACCCGATGCGCTGACCACGTGTCACCCCAATATCAGCAGGCCAAATGGCTGGGCAGCCGTTGCTTGGTAGGCCTAGGCCCTCAGGGGCCATGGGTTTTTTATACCTCCCCCCCTCCCTCCTTCTCTTCAATTGAAATATTGAGATTATTAAATGAGGGCGGTTTTTCAACCACCGACGGTCAGTAAAAAAGATAAGCGTGATAATGAATGCATTGCCAATAGATATGCACAAACGTGGTTAAATTAATCGACGTGAAAATTGAGGCATTTGTCATATTTGAGGATGAGTTTCCCAATAGAATATTGCCGCCAGTGAGTTGACATAAGCCTTAGCGTTGTTTGGAAGCTTGTTATTAGTTTGGAACGTTTGCCCTCCTAGCCACTCTTTGAGTTCAGAGAAGAGCTAAAAGTCGCTTGGAGCTAACTTTGGGCTATATACCGGATATTCAAAAACGTCCACTCAAGATTGCGGAAGAAGCTATTGGGTTATAGCAGCACTGTGAGGCCGAGCGTTGTCATGAGTAAGAAGAACACATTATTTAATGAATTTCTTCTACACTATTCCTTTCTGCTTGAGGAAACCGTATTACACTACGCAGCTCACCTCGCACATGGTGGAACAATCAATTGTAGCAGCTATATCAAAGGACCTGTGACGCAGCTCAAAATGGTGCAATAACGCTGGGCGTGGCTGTGGTTATAGTGTGGGAGATTCGCAGTCGCCCTCAGGGCATATCCACCTCCTACCACTTGATTCGCTGTCTACCGGCACGGTTGGAGGTGGAAAATGAAACCATCTTCCAGCGCTTATACACGACAAGGCTTGTTTTACCTAAACAATCTAAGCAGTAATATAAAGTCGAGATTCTTTGACATAATCTGGTTAAACGCAAAAAAATAATCGGACAGCAAAGAATTATGGAAAGAGAGGTGCTGGATAGCTGCCTCCTATGAAGTCACCGCCAAATGATATAGTGGCTAGTGTTACTGGCTGCAATTCTTGTAATCTTCTACTACCAACTCTGCTAAGGAATTTAGTGTTTATATAAGTTCTGGAACAGGATGACTGAGAAGAGATGAGTTCGATTCCTACCTCACCCATAATGCAAGTGGTTTCCAACTTCTGCTCCAATTAAATGCAGGAATAGTGCCTAACTTAATGCCACAGTAGCCTCCTTCGAAATCCTTCCTCCAGTTAAATGCACATACTGAAATAACACAGGTTAGTAGTGGTTTTGTGGGGGTTCAAGGCCCTCCTCCTCCTCCCCTCCTCACAAGATGGCGGCAGCCCGATAACTCCCGAACCCGTGGTCGGATTTTGACGAATGAGGTGTCATTGAACTCGGGCTGACACCCCCTTTCCAATGGACAACATATTTCCACTCCAAAAATAAAACCTACCCCTACTAGGGGGTGAAATTGACTTTTTAGAGAATCTCTCTTTCCAATTGCAACATTTGAGAGTTTGAATGCCGATATGGATTTAAACGTTGTTCCACATAAAGTGCATGTGTACGGTGGATAGCCACTATGGATTAACATGCTTGTTTTTTGTTTTTACGCATGCCCACTCATGGCTTTTGTAAGAGGGTGGGGGAGTGGTTCCCTGTGGACGGGTTATTGTTGACAGGTCCTTGTTGACAAGTCATTGTTGACGGGTCCCTGTGGACTGGTCCTTGTGGTCGAGTCCTTGTGGACGAGTCCTTGTTGACAGGTCCTTGTGGACAAGTCCTTATGGACAGGTCCTTGTGGACAGGTCCTTGTGGACAGGTCCCTGTGGGCGAGTCCTTGTCCCTTTGGACTGATCCCTTTGGACGGGTCCCTTTGGCCTGGTTCCTACGGACGAGCCCATGAATTTATTTAAATTATGTCAAAGGGCCTAACTACATTTGTGTGTGTTGAATTGACGTTGTTCACTACTACTATAATGGGATAACGATATGAAAGGAAAGTGGCGAAATACATGTGAACATACAAGGGATCTAACTTGGTGGATGGATGTGTTCTAACGAGTCATTTGTAGTTGAAAGAGAATAATACATGTTCTTAAGATGTTAAAACTGAGGAGATGACACGTGCAGTAAGACGTCTTGTTACTTCCTGTGTCATATTACAGACATGACAGAGAGCGCACAGATCTGTTGCTATGACTAACACTGCAGTAATTTGAAACCGCAAGTGTTCATTAAGACAATGGATGATGATCATGCAAAGTTAGCAGTTATTGGATATTACACAGGTGTTCCTTCCGGTGTCATGTTGCTGACATACCAGAGAATGCACACTGCTGTTGCTATGACTGACGCTGCAGTAATTTGAAACCCCATATGTTGATTAAGACAATGGGTGATGATCATGCAAAGTCAGCAGTCATTGGATACCACACAGGTGTTCCTAGTGTACTTTGGACTCTCAGCTGTATTGGGAAAGGAATTGTAATGATCTGCAAAAAACTGCTGACACGAGTGATGAGAGTTTATATAAGAGAGGTGTCCTATATCTCCCTACTGTCAGTCTTTATTACTCGCTTTGAGTGAACAGTGCTCTATTACTGCTCAAGAGTTGTAAAAAAAAGCCGTTTTGGTAGAAAATCATTACATTATTTTGCAAGATAAGTACTTATTATTAATGGATTGTAGACTTATATTACTAATTGATGTTGAAGTTATTGATTGGAATGTATTTATTGATTGATTGTTTGATTGTTTTGTTTACAGATAATTGGGTACCAGTAGGCTACCAGATTCCTACAATCTGTTCATTCAGTGGCAGCAGTTGATAAATTATAAAAAGGTAAGTGCTCCTCTAAGAACTTTTAAACAGTTAGAGTGATATTTTCCAATGTTCACTACTAGATGTCAGTGAAAATGGTATATTTGACAGTCAAAAGTTGGAACTACTTGACCATGGTGTGTAAAGCTAATTTTGTAGGTTAGATTTTGATTACCGCTCTATTAAGTCTGAATGTTCATTGCTAAGTGTCAGTGACATAGGGAATATTTAAAGTCTTAACCTCAGTTCACCTAACATAACCTAACTTAACCTTATCACTTGACATATTTTACAAGTTTAGACTTGCTTTATAACTGACTATGACGTCACACTTAGCTCACTTAACTGGTGGCTGCTGGTTTCTATCACGTGACATGTTCTACAAGTTTAGACTTGTTTTAAGACTGGCTATGACGTCACACTTAACTCACTTAACTGGTGGTTGCTGGTTTCTATCACGTAACATGTTCTACAAGTTTAGACTTGTTTTAAGACTGGCTATGACATCACAATTAGCTCACTTAACTGGTGGCTGCTGGTTTCTATCACGTGACATTTTCTACAAGTTTAGACTTGCTTTAAGACTGGCTATGACGTCACACCTAGCTCACTTAACTGGCGACCACTGGTTTCTATCACTCTATCAAGTTCCAATGTTCACCGCTAGGTGTCAGTGACAGTGGTATATAGTAACCCCCAGTTAGAACTACATGAAGTTAGACTAGCTACGAGTTCACAGATGATCGATTTAAATACCCTGCTATAACCATTGACTGGAATATAATTAAACTATTTATATATTGTACTTTGTTTTTATCATTTATTAACATTTATGATTTCTTTCTTTTATAGGTAATTTCGAAAGGGATCATCATGTTCAAGTGTGGTGACTGTAAGAAACAGTTCTCAAGACCTGACAACCTTCAACGACATGCAAATGTTAAACATAACATTAAAATGTTTGTGTGCAGTCATTGTGCTACCACATTTAACAGACAAGATAATCTTACACGTCATGTAAATTTAAAGCATGTTAGTTCAGCACCATTTTCATGTTCAGTTTGTGAACTTGGTTTTTCTGCTGTAAAGCAATATCAATCCCACATGATTGAAGTGCATGGTGAACAACAAGAATTGAAATCTGTAAAACCAACAACTAGCACGGAATCTTTAAACGAAAGTGATGCTCGAAAGCGTAAACGTTCTCAAGATTGTGAAAATAGTTGTACAACAAAAAGAAAAAAGAATGGTGAACCTTCGATAACCCATTGTAATGTATGTAATATTGATATACCTTCTTCAATCATTCATGGACATTTACGCAGTATTCAACATAAAAATAACGTTTGCCATGAAAGAAATTCTGGAAATGTTCAACAAATTGGTAGTGCGTTTAAAAATCGAATTGCTAGTTATAGACTTTATAGTAAAGAGAAAACTCAAAGTATTGAATCATTTTTAAAAAATGTTCAACCAACTGTGTTTGACTTGGTAGAAAATGTTTTATTAGAGCATAAAACAATTAAAATGAATTTTAAACTTTTTGGACTCTATGTAAAAACTGGGAGTGAAGGTGAAATTACAGATATCAAATCTTTTAATACAAAAAACATAATTGTTAGCGAATCAACTAATATTAGTGATATATATCAAAATATTTCAAGTGCTATCATTGTGAAGAGTGAAGAGTTCCAGGAAAGGGAGTCAGGCTGGGCGTTGGTTGAAGTACTTTATTTAGAAACCAACATGAATAAATACAACCCCTTTCGAGCATCATCATACATTGATTTGCCAGGATGGATCAAACGAAAGAAAGCTGTTGTGAACGTTATGAATAATGATGACGCATGCTTTGCGTGGGCTGTAACCTCAGCTCTCCATCCAGCAGAGGAGCATCTGTATAGAACATCATCCTATCCTCACTATTCTTCAGTGTTAGATTTAAAAGAAATGGAATTTCCTATGGCGATAAAAGACATTCAACGTTTTGAAGAGCTGAACAATGTAAGTATTAATGTTTATGGAATTGAAAATAAGAGTATAGTTGGTCCTCTATATTATACTCAGGAAAAAAAGGATGCTCATGTAAATTTACTGTACATAACTAAAGGTGAAAACGCCCACTATTGTTGGATAAAACATTTAAGTAGACTTGTCAGTAGTCAAGTATCAAAACATAAATCTAAGAAGTGGTTGTGTGAAGGCTGTTTGCTCTATTTTACAAAAGAGGATCAACTAACTCAACATCAAAAATGGGGGTGTAATCATGTTCGTACGGTATTACCGACTCCTAAAAATAACATTCTAAAATTTATGGATTATGAGAAACAGCTTCGAGTACCATTTGTTATATATGCTGACTTCGAGGCTTTGCTAAAACCATTTAATACATGTTCATCGAATCCAGCCCAACCTTTTACCAACACTACTCACATTCATGAACCTTTTAGCTTTGCATATTATATTAAATGTAGTTATGATGACTCTTTAAATAAGTTTGAGCTCTATAGAGGACCTGATGCACCTAAAGTTTTTATGGAAAGGCTTGAGAAAGATGCCATCCGTATATCCTCTATTTTAAATACGATCATTCCAATGGAACCACTAACTTTATTAGATCAAATGAATTTTGAAACTGAAACTAATTGTTTTATATGTGGTGAATGTTTATGTACAGACAGGGTTCGCGATCATGATCATTTAACAGGACAATATCGTGGTGCTGCTCACCAAGAATGTAATTTAAATTATAGAGTAAGTAAATTCATTCCGGTCGTTCTACATAACGGTAGCAAATACGATAACCACTTTATCGTTAA
Source organism: Meconema thalassinum (assembly GCA_946902985.2). Classification (NCBI taxonomy): domain Eukaryota; kingdom Metazoa; phylum Arthropoda; class Insecta; order Orthoptera; family Tettigoniidae; genus Meconema; species Meconema thalassinum. Next base: position 234,351,800 of record OX336389.2, on the reverse strand, counting down.
AGAATTTGGAGCTTCAGATGTGAAAATTGATGTGATTGCAAATAATAAGGAACAATACATATCGTTCACAAAATACATCAAAACTGACAATAAGAAAACGATAAAACTGCGATTTTTAGATTCATTCCGCTTTATGCCGAGTAGTCTTGATAAGCTTGCTAGTAATTTAAAATCAGATCAGTTTCATGAAATTCAACGTGTCTTTCCTAAAGAAGATGATTTTAATTTGATTTGTCAAAAGGGTATATTCCCTTACGAATATATTAACTGTGTGGAACGTCTTGAGGAGTGTTCTTTACCACCGAAAGATGCATTTTACAGTTCCTTAAACACAAGTCATATCAGTGATGAGGAATATTTACATGCACAACGTGTATGGGTACAGTTTGACATTCAAACTTTAGGAGAATTTTCAGACATATATTTGAAGACAGATGTGTTGTTATTAGCAGATGTTTTTGAAAATTTTCGGAATGTTTGTATGAAAACTTATGACCTTGATCCTTGTCAGTATTTCACAGCTCCTGGGTTAAGTTTCAGTTCAATGTTGAAAAAAACGAAAGTAAATTTAGAATTAATGACTGATATAGACATGATCAATTTTATAAAATCATCAATTCGAGGTGGATTAAGTCAATGTAGTGGACGGTACTCTAAAGCGAATAATAAATACATGCCTAGCTACAACCCTTGTGAAGAGTCAAAGTATATTGTCTACCTCGATGCAAATAACCAATATGGTTGGGCTATGAGTCAATATCTACCACTGAAAGATTTTCGCTGGCTGACAACCTGAAATTGATGTCTTACATGTTGACACTCTTAATGATAACGATGATAAAGGATATATTTTAGAGGTAAATCTTGAGTACCCTAAAGAGTTACATGATGATCATAATGATTTACCATTTTGTCCTGAGAATATGAAATCTCCATACATCACATCACGAACAAAAATGTTAATTGCTAATGTAAATAATAAATGTAAATATGTAATACATTATCGAAACTTGAAACAGTGTCTACAGCATGGATTGAAATTAACTAAAATTCATCGCGTATTGCAATTTTATCAGTCAGCATGGCTCAAACCGTATATTGATCTAAACAATAATTTAAGAACACAGTCAACAAACGCGTTTGAAAAAGATTTTTATAAACTCATGAATAATAGTGTTTTTGGAAAGACTATGGAGAATGTTGATAAACGAGTTGATGTAAAGCTGATAACAAAGTGGGAGAATGATGGTAAAAGGTATGGTGCGAGCAACTTAATAAGCAAGCCTAACTTTCATAGCTGTTCAATTATTCATGAGGATTTAGTTGTAATACAAATGAATCGTCTTAAAGTAACTTACAACAAACCCATATATGTGGGTTACACCATTCTGGAATTATCAAAAACACTTATGTATGAATTTCACTATGATTATGTAAAGAAAAACTATCTTGATAATGCTAAATTACTCTACACAGACACAGATTCTTTTATTTATGAGTTTAAAACTGATGATTTTTATGAGGATATCAAAACTGAGCTAAATAGGTTTGATACAAGTGACTATCCCGAGGATAATATTTACCATTTACCTCTAGTAAACAAAAAGGTTCTTGGGAAATTTAAGGATGAATGTGCTGGTGTTATTATAGACACCTTTGTAGGCACAAAATCTAAATCATACAGCTATATGACAATTGATGATGTAGTAGTAAAAAAATTAAAAGGAGTGAAAAAGAATGTTGTTAGTAAAGAGTTAGATATAAGTGATTATAAAAACTGTATAGTTAGTAACCCACCTCTATTATATAAGAAAATGCGTGTATTTAGAAGTAAAAATCATCAGCTACATACCAATTTGCTGAACAAAGTTGCTTTAAGTAATGAAGACAACAAACGATTCATTATACCCAACACATTTGATACTCTTGCTTGGGGAAACAGTCGCATTGACGACTATTACTTTACTTAAGTCTAATGATCACTATATTGTAATATTTTGTAGTGTGTTTTATATTGTAATATTTTTTTTTGTAAAAAACTGTAAGTAGAATGTATAATGTTAGGCTACTGTAGTTTAGTAAAAATAAGATAAGTAATACATTTTAGTGTAAAATGTTTGCTTTTGTATATTACGAAAAAGATTTTAAAAAATGTACAGAATGTGTGAACTAAACAAGGGGAATGTAAAAAATGTAAAATGGAAATTGTAAATATCCATGTATGAAAAAGTGAAATGGCTATCACCATTTTAAAATTAAAAGACATCGTGATCTGGTAAACCTTGTTTTTATTTCACAACAACAAAAATGTACAGAATGTGTAAACTAAACAAGGGGAATGTAAAAAAATGTAAAGTGGAAATTGTAAATATTCATGTGTGAAAAAAATGAAATAAGCCACCAACATAAGCCACCATAAGCCACCAACAAAGGCCACCATAAACCACCGCCATAAGTCACCACCGTAAGCCACCAACATAAACCACCGTAAGCCACCATAAACGCCGCCATAAGCCACCAACCTAAGCCATGCACATAAGCCATTAACATCATCCTGAATTATTCATGCCCGCGCGCGCCGCAAGAGTGTGCCGTGTGAACATAAGTGTTTATCGATAGTCTCCGACAATGTTCAAGAGAGTGACCTTGAAACGTAGTTGTAACTAGGGTAGTTGAGAGTATAGTAAGATCCGTTTAATACCTATATAAAAGTATAGTATGGCCCTTTTCTTATCTATTTCATATAGAACTCTAATTCTGAATGATAATCAATAGTGTTTTGCTATCACGTTTTATGGAGAAAAAAAACTGTGACTCAAGATTAAGCATTGTTTATTGAGCAACTTGTTGTAAAAGTTATGTTTAATCCATCTTCCACGTCTCAGGAGCCATCAACATCACATACTATGCAAGAGGTAGTGTTGTTGTTTTTTCAGGGTGGAACTACAAGGTTATCTGCCCTCGATATGCAGATAGTTTTACCAAAGAAGAATTATTAGTATTCTCCAAGTTGTTCATTTATTATGTGACAGACAATACCGTGAAAGAAATCAGGCAACATGTACCAAAATCATGGTCGTAAGACCCTATGCTAAGTGAATATCTGTTAATTCTTTGGATCAAGCATGTAAAGAACACGACCTTTCTTATCGTCATAGTCATTCTGCTTTAAGACGTGTAGTGGATAAAGTATTGTTGGAAAGAGCTAAACAACGTTTGACATCCTGTGATGTCTCAGTGGGGGAGAGGTTGGCTATAAAAGGAAAGTTAATGATGAGTGGACATGAACAATGAAAAGGATTGAGGAATTGGCATTTCTTTGTATTCTATTTTGTAAAGCCCTATTTGTTGTGAAATGAAATCAAAGTTTACCAGATCACAATGTCTTTTATTTTTTAAAATGGTGATAGCCATTTCATTTTTTTCACACATGAATATTTACAATTTCCACTTTACATTTTTTTACATTCCCCTTGTTTAGTTTACACATTCTGTACATTTTTGTTGTTGTGAAATAAAAACAAGGTTTACCAGATCACAATGTCTTTTAATTTTAAAATGGTGATAGCCATTTCACTTTTTCATACATGGATATTTACAATTTCCATTTTACATTTTTTACATTCCCCTTGTTTAGTTCACACATTCTGTACATTTTTTAAAATCTTTTTCGTAATATACAAAAGCAAACATTTTACACTAAAATGTATTACTTATCTTATTTTTACTAAACTACAGTAGCCTAACATTATACATTCTACTTACAGTTTTTTACAAAAAAAAATATTACAATATAAAACACACTACAAAATATTACAATATAGTGATCATTAGACTTAAGTAAAGTAATAGTCGTCAATGCGACTGTTTCCCCAAGCAAGAGTATCAAATGTGTTGGGTATAATGAATCGTTTGTTGTCTTCATTACTTAAAGCAACTTTGTTCAGCAAATTGGTATGTAGCTGATGATTTTTACTTCTAAATACACACATGTTCTTATATAATACAGGTGGGTTACTAACTATACAGTTTTTATAATCACTTATATCTAACTCTTTACTAACAACATTCTTTTTCATTCCTTTTAATTTTTTTACTACTACATCATCAATTGTCATATAGCTGTATGATTTAGATTTTGTGCCTACAAAGGTGTCTATAATAACACCAGCACATTCATCCTTAAATTTCCCAAGAACCTTTTTGTTTACTAGAGGTATGGTAAATATTATCCTCGGGATAGTCACTTGTATCAAACCTATTTAGCTCAGTTTTGATATCCTCATAAAAATCATCAGTTTTAAACTCATAAATAAAAGAATCTGTGTCTGTGTAGAGTAATTTAGCATTATCAAGATAGTCTTTCTTTACATAATCATAGTGAAATTCATACATAAGTGTTTTTGATAATTCCAGAATGGTGTAACCCACATATATGGGTTTGTTGTAAGTTACTTTAAGACGATTCATTTGTATTACAACTAAATCCTCATGAATAATTGAACAGCTATGAAAGTTAGGCTTGCTTATTAAGTTGCTCGCACCATACCTTTTACCATCATTCTCCCACTTTGTTATCAGCTTTACATCAACTCGTTTATCAACATTCTCCATAGTCTTTCCAAAAACACTATTATTCATGAGTTTATAAAAATCTTTTTCAAACGCGTTTGTTGACTGTGTTCTTAAATTATTGTTTAGATCAATATACGGTTTGAGCCATGCTGACTGATAAAATTGCAATACGCGATGAATTTTAGTTAATTTCAATCCATGCTGTAGACACTGTTTCAAGTTTCGATAATGTATTACATATTTACATTTATTATTTACATTAGCAATTAACATTTTTGTTCGTGATGTGATGTATGGAGATTTCATATTCTCAGGACAAAATGGTAAATCATTATGATCATCATGTAATTCTTTAGGGTACTCAAGATTTACCTCTAAAATATATCCTTTATCATCGTTATCATTAAGAGTGTCAACATGTAAGACATCAATTTCAGGTTGTCAGCCAGCGAAAATCTTTCAGTGGTAGATATTGACTCATAGCCCAACCATATTGGTTATTTGCATCGAGGTAGACAATATACTTTGACTCTTCACAAGGGTTGTAGCTAGGCATGTATTTATTATTCGCTTTAGAGTACCGTCCACTACATTGACTTAATCCACCTCGAATTGATGATTTTATAAAATTGATCATGTCTATATCAGTCATTAATTCTAAATTTACTTTCGTTTTTTTCAACATTGAACTGAAACTTAACCCAGGAGCTGTGAAATACTGACAAGGATCAAGGTCATAAGTTTTCATACAAACATTCCGAAAATTTTCAAAAACATCTGCTAATAACAACACATCTGTCTTCAAATATATGTCTGAAAATTCTCCTAAAGTTTGAATGTCAAACTGTACCCATACACGTTGTGCATGTAAATATTCCTCATCACTGATATGACTTGTGTTTAAGGAACTGTAAAATGCATCTTTCGGTGGTAAAGAACACTCCTCAAGACGTTCCACACAGTTAATATATTCGTAAGGGAATATACCCTTTTGACAAATCAAATTAAAATCATCTTCTTTAGGAAAGACACGTTGAATTTCATGAAACTGATCTGATTTTAAATTACTAGCAAGCTTATCAAGACTACTCGGCATAAAGCGGAATGAATCTAAAAATCGCAGTTTTATCGTTTTCTTATTGTCAGTTTTGATGTATTTTGTGAACGATATGTATTGTTCCTTATTATTTGCAATCACATCAATTTTCACATCTGAAGCTCCAAATTCTTTAACGATAAAGTGGTTATCGTATTTGCTACCGTTATGTAGAACGACCGGAATGAATTTACTTACTCTATAATTTAAATTACATTCTTGGTGAGCAGCACCACGATATTGTCCTGTTAAATGATCATGATCGCGAACCCTGTCCGTACATAAACATTCACCACATATAAAACAATTAGTTTCAGTTTCAAAATTCATTTGCTCTAATAAAGTTAGTGGTTCCATTGGAATGATCGTATTTAAAATAGAGGATATACGGATGGCATCTTTCTCAAGCCTTTCCATAAAAACTTTAGGTGCATCAGGTCCTCTATAGAGCTCAAACTTATTTAAAGAGTCATCATAACTACATTTAATATAATATGCAAAGCTAAAAGGTTCATGAATGTGAGTAGTGTTGGTAAAAGGTTGGGCTGGATTCGATGAACATGTATTAAATGGTTTTAGCAAAGCCTCGAAGTCAGCATATATAACAAATGGTACTCGAAGCTGTTTCTCATAATCCATAAATTTTAGAATGTTATTTTTAGGAGTCGGTAATACCGTACGAACATGATTACACCCCCATTTTTGATGTTGAGTTAGTTGATCCTCTTTTGTAAAATAGAGCAAACAGCCTTCACACAACCACTTCTTAGATTTATGTTTTGATACTTGACTACTGACAAGTCTACTTAAATGTTTTATCCAACAATAGTGGGCGTTTTCACCTTTAGTTATGTACAGTAAATTTACATGAGCATCCTTTTTTTCCTGAGTATAATATAGAGGACCAACTATACTCTTATTTTCAATTCCATAAACATTAATACTTACATTGTTCAGCTCTTCAAAACGTTGAATGTCTTTTATCGCCATAGGAAATTCAATTTCTTTTAAATCTAACACTGAAGAATAGTGAGGATAGGATGATGTTCTATACAGATGCTCCTCTGCTGGATGGAGAGCTGAGGTTACAGCCCACGCAAAGCATGCGTCATCATTATTCATAACGTTCACAACAGCTTTCTTTCGTTTGATCCATCCTGGCAAATCAATGTATGATGATGCTCGAAAGGGGTTGTATTTATTCATGTTGGTTTCTAAATAAAGTACTTCAACCAACGCCCAGCCTGACTCCCTTTCCTGGAACTCTTCACTCTTCACAATGATAGCACTTGAAATATTTTGATATATATCACTAATATTAGTTGATTCGCTAACAATTATGTTTTTTGTATTAAAAGATTTGATATCTGTAATTTCACCTTCACTCCCAGTTTTTACATAGAGTCCAAAAAGTTTAAAATTCATTTTAATTGTTTTATGCTCTAATAAAACATTTTCTACCAAGTCAAACACAGTTGGTTGAACATTTTTTAAAAATGATTCAATACTTTGAGTTTTCTCTTTACTATAAAGTCTATAACTAGCAATTCGATTTTTAAACGCACTACCAATTTGTTGAACATTTCCAGAATTTCTTTCATGGCAAGCGTTATTTTTATGTTGAATACTGCGTAAATGTCCATGAATGATTGAAGAAGGTATATCAATATTACATACATTACAATGGGTTATCGAAGGTTCACCATTCTTTTTTCTTTTTGTTGTACAACTATTTTCACAATCTTGAGAACGATTACGCTTTTGAGCATCACTTTCGTTTAAAGATTCCGTGCTAGTTGTTGGTTTTACAGATTTCAATTCTTGTTGTTCACCATGCACTTCAACCATGTGGGATTGATTTTGCTTTACAGCAGAAAAACCAAGTTCACAAACTGAACATGAAAATGGTGCTGAACTAACATGCTTTAAATTTACATGACGTGTAAGATTATCTTGTCTGTTAAATGTGGTAGCACAATGACTGCACACAAACATTTTAATGTTATGTTTAACATTTGCATGTCGTTGAAGGTTGTCAGGTCTTGAGAACTGTTTCTTACAGTCACCACACTTGAACATGATGATCCCTTTCGAAATTACCTATAAAAGAAAGAAATCATAAATGTTAATAAATGATAAAAACAAAGTACAATATATAAATAGTTTAATTATATTCCAGTCAATGGTTATAGCAGGGTATTTAAATCGATCATCTGTGAACTCGTAGCTAGTCTAACTTCATGTAGTTCTAACTGGGGGTTACTATATACCACTGTCACTGACACCTAGCGGTGAACATTGGAACTTGATAGAGTGATAGAAACCAGTGGTCGCCAGTTAAGTGAGCTAGGTGTGACGTCATAGCCAGTCTTAAAGCAAGTCTAAACTTGTAGAAAATGTCACGTGATAGAAACCAGCAGCCACCAGTTAAGTGAGCTAATTGTGATGTCATAGCCAGTCTTAAAACAAGTCTAAACTTGTAGAACATGTTACGTGATAGAAACCAGCAACCACCAGTTAAGTGAGTTAAGTGTGACGTCATAGCCAGTCTTAAAACAAGTCTAAACTTGTAGAACATGTCACGTGATAGAAACCAGCAGCCACCAGTTAAGTGAGCTAAGTGTGACGTCATAGTCAGTTATAAAGCAAGTCTAAACTTGTAAAATATGTCAAGTGATAAGGTTAAGTTAGGTTATGTTAGGTGAACTGAGGTTAAGACTTTAAATATTCCCTATGTCACTGACACTTAGCAATGAACATTCAGACTTAATAGAGCGGTAATCAAAATCTAACCTACAAAATTAGCTTTACACACCATGGTCAAGTAGTTCCAACTTTTGACTGTCAAATATACCATTTTCACTGACATCTAGTAGTGAACATTGGAAAATATCACTCTAACTGTTTAAAAGTTCTTAGAGGAGCACTTACCTTTTTATAATTTATCAACTGCTGCCACTGAATGAACAGATTGTAGGAATCTGGTAGCCTACTGGTACCCAATTATCTGTAAACAAAACAATCAAACAATCAATCAATAAATACATTCCAATCAATAACTTCAACATCAATTAGTAATATAAGTCTACAATCCATTAATAATAAGTACTTATCTTGCAAAATAATGTAATGATTTTCTACCAAAACGGCTTTTTTTTACAACTCTTGAGCAGTAATAGAGCACTGTTCACTCAAAGCGAGTAATAAAGACTGACAGTAGGGAGATATAGGACACCTCTCTTATATAAACTCTCATCACTCGTGTCAGCAGTTTTTTGCAGATCATTACAATTCCTTTCCCAATACAGCTGAGAGTCCAAAGTACACTAGGAACACCTGTGTGGTATCCAATGACTGCTGACTTTGCATGATCATCACCCATTGTCTTAATCAACATATGGGGTTTCAAATTACTGCAGCGTCAGTCATAGCAACAGCAGTGTGCATTCTCTGGTATGTCAGCAACATGACACCGGAAGGAACACCTGTGTAATATCCAATAACTGCTAACTTTGCATGATCATCATCCATTGTCTTAATGAACACTTGCGGTTTCAAATTACTGCAGTGTTAGTCATAGCAACAGATCTGTGCGCTCTCTGCCATGTCTGTAATATGACACAGGAAGTAACAAGACGTCTTACTGCACGTGTCATCTCCTCAGTTTTAACATCTTAAGAACATGTATTATTCTCTTTCAACTACAAATGACTCTTTAGAACACATCCATCCACCAAGTTAGATCCCTTGTATGTTCACATGTATTTCGCCACTTTCCTTTCATATCGTTATCCCATTATAGTAGTAGTGAACAACGTCAATTCAACACACACAAATGTAGTTAGGCCCTTTGACATAATTTAAATAAATTCATGGGCTCGTCCGTAGGAACCAGGCCAAAGGGACCCGTCCAAAGGGATCAGTCCAAAGGGACAAGGACTCGTCCACAGGGACCTGTCCACAAGGACCTGTCCACAAGGACCTGTCCATAAGGACTTGTCCACAAGGACCTGTCAACAAGGACTCGTCCACAAGGACTCGACCACAAGGACCAGTCCACAGGGACCCGTCAACAATGACTTGTCAACAAGGACCTGTCAACAATAACCCGTCCACAGGGAACCACTCCCCCACCCTCTTACAAAAGCCATGAGTGGGCATGCGTAAAAACAAAAAACAAGCATGTTAATCCATAGTGGCTATCCACCGTACACATGCACTTTATGTGGAACAACGTTTAAATCCATATCGGCATTCAAACTCTCAAATGTTGCAATTGGAAAGAGAGATTCTCTAAAAAATTCAATTTCACCCCCTAGTAGGGGTAGGTTTTATTTTTGGAGTGAAAATATGTTGTCCATTGGAAAGGGGGTGTCAGCCCGAGTTCAATGACACCTCATTCGTCAAAATCCGACCACGGGTTCGGGAGTTATCGGGCTGCCGCCATCTTGTGAGGAGGGGAGGAGGAGGAGGGCCTTGAACCCCCACAAAACCACTACTCAGGTTGTAACATATTTTACACATACCAAAGTACAGGGAGATGATGACCAAAATGTCGGAAATCCCTAAAATGAATGTACTAAAACAATGAACTATGTAAGTCTAGTCAATTTCCGTCCCCAATTTAAAAAAAGTGACAGTCAGTCTGAAAGACTAGACTTTGTCTCATTTTAAATGCTACAAATGCTTAAAATGCTTCGCTCGAAGCCAAAGACTCTTGACATGTTAGAAAAGTATCTGCATAATACTTATCTTGCTTATCTTGTTTCAAATTACTCGCGAACGGCAAGTGCAAACCAAGGGCAAAGCAAGGTAAAGCGCGCGGGATGCCGTCACGCTCACCCGAGCGCGCGGGGACGTGCCCCTTCCATCCAGTCTAAAAATACTTATAGTGGGCGATGTATTGAAGATAGAGATATGCTCTCGCGGACTTTTTTGTAGAACTTTTCATGTTGACCAATTCTTAGGCTCATAGCGTATTGATATTTTTAACGGTTTGCCCAGCGTAAGCTTAAGAAGCGCACGGACGCCAAGTTTGTTTTCGACTTTTTCACTGAAATCGTTACTGCTTGGCTTCCTTTGATCATACATAAATTATTTTATACAGAATCTTTCCTCGAGATATCCTTTACAGAATGGTGAAAACCGCATCAAAATCCATCCAGTGGTTCTCGAGATTACCCGTGACATCCAAGAATCGGGGATTTTTGTCTTATACTAACGAAGTAGAGATTGTCGGGAACACATGCACCTAGCAGTACTATGACGTCACACACCTCAGTGCATCTGGGTACATTTCGTCCCGTCACCGTAACGTAACGCCAGACCCCAGCGTAACGACGAAATCGACAAGATCATTTAAAATTATAAAAGGTCGTCGTTGTTTGATGCATTACTCGTTCTTATTCCATATTATGCACATCTGTTCACAACTAACGAAATCACCAGAATGTTCTCCTGAATCCTGTGTAATGGTTCTTCATTATTACATGGTCGCGATATCCATCTCTCAATCAGGTCTTTTAACAGTGATGGGTATTTCATCCACTTTTGGAATACTGTGTATGGGTATGTGGTTTGAGCTTTACCTATCACGTAAGAATGTTTGGTAATTTCAGTTAAAATACGACTGGGTTAGTTAGCTGTGGTCGTTACGGCGTGGCTGCAGGCAGTCGCTCACACACGGGAGGCGAGGAGGTTCGATTCCCCCCGCCGGCAACCTTGAAGATGGTCTTCTGTGGTTTCCCAACTTCCTTCCTGGCAAATGCCGGGGTTGGACCCTGACTATTGCCCACAGCCGCTACCTTCTAATTCCTTGTCCTTACATTCACACTTTCCTCCCCCAGACAACACTCCACAAGCGACGGTACTTGTAGCTCACCCTATGGGTGTCCGCATAGAAGCAGCTACAAACTCTGGCGAGCCGAACATGTCCTCAGACACTCCTGGCACCAAAATTCGTACGAAAAGTTAAAATACAAAGGAGTTATTGAACTATGTTGTCTAAATAATTATATCATCATTATTATAGATCTAGTAGACAAAAATGTACATTCACACAATTACAAACATTCATACAAACTCTTACAACTTCAGTCAAAACGCTGAAATACTGTCTTCTATGTTACTTTGTATCACTTCAGCGACAACAATAGTCGGCAATCGTTACATAATTCCACCTGACTTGGTAACGCTTCTCTCTCTCTTTTACATCTCGGTGAAATCTTTCTCCATGTTTCTTGCCAAAATTGCCTCGTTTGTCGGGGATAAACTTAATATGGCCGAGCAGAAAATAAAGCTTAATGTTCATATTGCATCCTAAATAATTCAAAACCTTAAACATATTCTACAGTGTTTATGGAATCTGGGTGGTTCCTGTTTCCCAATACGTTTTCAACCGCATTATTAAATCTGTCCAAGACAGTCTTTTTCATGGACAGATGGCCTCGTTGTAGCGCCCCTTAAAGACAATAACTAACTTATCATTCTTCATCAGTCATTAGTTTTACAAATATCACATCTTTCATCGAATTTTTATCTGGGGTTCCACAAAGATGCCTACCCTCAGAGGGGAAGCAATATTTAGAACAGATGTATTTAAGGCAGTCACGGTCTTCATAAAGTGCTTTAACCATCAGCTTCTCTGGTCCGAGTTTGATATGCAGAGGTTGCAGAACCAGCTTTCCTTGTTTCACAAAACTTTCTTTCCCAACATTCTCCAGGCGTCATGGACCCAATGTAAACGGGCGTGGATTTCTCATTCACAGAGGAGGATTGAACATTTAGTAAAGTCTGACTGTTGTCTCAGCAGTAGCCCTATGATTTTTGAGTCTCTATACATTACCCATTGTTGTTTTTGATGTGTAACATCTTTCCGCTCGGTTGCTGGATAGTTTTGTGGGAGTGATTTTGAAAATTGGGGACGGAAGTGATTCGGGCGGAATTGGATCGAACGGAAGTGGATCGGACGGAAGTGAAGACGCACTGCCAGAAAAATGGGACGGAAGTGAATCGGGCGGAAGTGGATCGAACGGAAGTGGATCGGACGGAAGTGAAGACGCACTGCCAGCTGGATGTACAATTGAAAATGTGTGTATTGGAAACAAGGAAGTGTGTGCTCTGTAGCGCGAGAATGTTATGGCAATACAGTAGGCAGTGCATTTAGCAGGCACTGGTTTGACGAGCACAGTGGCAAATGTTTCACCGACTTTCATTTGTCATTGAGCAGTTTATGAAGCTTCACGTTCAAGATTGAATATCACATGGATTGTTTGCGACGAACTGTATGATAGCCTTGAGAATAATGAATGTTATAGTTACTGAGGAATGTGCTCACAGTATTGGAGAGTACTGTCGACGTTGTATTTCACTTTGTTATTATGAATTATTAATGTAAAAGGAAGGAAGGAAGCTTGTAGTTTTGCGTGTCCGTTAATCTCACGATCATGATCCACGGTACTCCCTTTTACGTGGAATGCGTACCACAGGACATGGCATTTCAATTCGAAAATCTCACATGTATTGACCGGGAATCAAACCCGGTCTACCTTGGTGAGAGACTAACAGCTTGACCGCTGCGCCACAAATGCTACAGTTGAATATCTCCAATTCAATCTATACATTCATCATAGTACCAGTATGAAAATGGAGTGTAAATTAACATTTTAAGAATGTCCAAGCTGTGTAGTATACGAGTAGGATAACATGTCAGATGTTACACATCATATGCGACTACTGTAAGGCTCGTATCTTTTATTATTATATTTGGCAACAGATTTTCCACGGTTTCATAGGATTCCCTCAAAAGCACGGAATGTGCTACTGGAACTTGAATATAGTTCGTGCTGAAACGTAAAAGAACTCTTTTAGTCTTCTTTTACACGATCGTCTTTTGTAGCCTTTCAGTCGGTCAACACGATTGTGGCACATGAATGGACGGGGTAAAAGATATAAATATGTGAACACACTCCTGGAAAAAAAATACATGTATCAATTAGATTATCACAATTAATGGGACACAATCGTCTTGACTGCCTGAAGAGCTAGAAAAGACAATTTTGTATAGGCATCACAGAAAAAGAATGGCTTCCAATCTCTACATTTTACACGATTCGATTGATAACGTCCATTCATTCTTGTTTCATGTAATTCCAAATTTTGAAAACATACCTTCAATATTGATGTAACAAACAATGGAGTCTAATTTAATGAAATATTCAAGCAATTCCCCTTCTCGTGTTCAATGCCAGTTCAAAGTTGGACTTGAAGCAATCAAATGTTTCACCGTCAATCGTGATCCCGAAAGTGTGCCGATTCCTTATCTAACCATGTCGTTGAGTTCTTCTTGTGTAAACCATTCTGGTTCTAATGGCTGATTTTAGGTTTAGATAAGCAATGTCCTTGAGACTTTTCTTCCTGTGACAATCAACTTTCAGAAAAAAAAAACCAGTCCCCCAATTGGTGAGCAACACATGCGGAAATAAAGTAAAATAATGACACAAAAACAAGTAGTTCCGTGAAGAATTAAGTAGCCTATTTTCACGTATCCTACTGGTCTTTTCCATTTAAAACTCTTCTGCAGATTAAAAGGATTTTGCATGTGGTGTACTAAATAGCTTTTGGTACATGGCCTATGTCTCCGCTACACCATAGCATTGTGAAATTATGTGCTGCAGTATATGACTTTCAGTATCGGTGATTGAGACACCTCCCACGAGATGGCATCTTACTGTAACGAGCATGGGAGTTTATTTTAAGAAAAGTCAAATGTATGTCTTCTATGATTTAGAAAATTAAGCTACAAATTTAGCACTATTAGATTATGATTATTATAATCAGCCCTCGTATGTACTACGCGCGCGCTTTCAATAGTACAGCAGGGGACCGTGGCGCGCCACAAGCTCGGCCAAGGCCACCGCAGCAGTGAATAACAAAACTGCCGCTTGCCGTTCTTATTTTATATGAAAGACCCTGTATACTGACATCTCATGTCCAATTGTGTTCAAAAATTCAAGACGGCATCAGTTCGAAATTTTAAAACCTTATTTTTTTAAATTTCTTGTATCTTACTTAAACGATGGAAGAGAAGTTTCGTATCAACATTTTGACGAGGCGTTGCCGCCCAACCATACCTCCAATTCTTGAAAAATATGAAAATCATTCAGTGCTGGTTTGGAGTAAACGGCAGATGGTCCAAAACTTCACACTTGAGTTCTTTAAAAATATCTATCGTAACTTTGGTACAGTGTGGTCGTGAATGGTTTTCACCCTTTTCGAGAATTGAAGGTATGGTTTGGCGGCGCCTAGCCAAAAAGGAAAAACTTCAGGAGGCTGTCCAGACGTAACTTACCCATCTCAGTGGCGGCAGAATATTTTGCCGAGGGCATTAGAAAGCTGGTATAACGATACGACAAATGTTTCAATCGTTTTGGCGATTACGTTGAGACATAAGAATAAAACAACCAAACATTTAGTAGTAAAATCAGTTTGGTATGTCAATGTGTTATTTTTATACAGTCCTTCGGAACTTGAAAAAAACAGCCCTCGTATGTACTATGCGCGCGCTTTCAATAGCACAGCAGGGGGCCAAGGCGCGCCACAAGCTCGGCCAAGGCCACCACACCAGCGAATAACTAAACTGCCGCTTGCCGTTTTTACTTTATATGAAAGACCCTGTAGTCTACTAACCTCTGAATAAAGATTCGCTGTGTTATGTTTCATTGCTCTCGGGAGATTAGATCGCCAGAAAATTTCATTTCAATATTTTAATTTTGTCACCTCCGTAGCGTAGCGGTAGAGGTCCTGGGTTCGATTCCCGGCTCTGCCACGAAATTTGAAAAGTGGTATGTGGGCTGGAACGGGGTCTACTCACCCTCGGGTGGTCCAAATGAGTAGAGGGGGTTCGATTCCCACCTCAGCCATTCTCGAAGTGGTTTTCCGGGGTTTCCCACTTCGCCTTCGGGCAAATGCCGGGATGGAAACCTACTGTAAGGCCACGGCCGCCTCCTTCCTTTTTCCTTGCCTATCCATCCCAATCTTCCCTTCCCTTCCCATCCCTCATGAGGCCCCTGTTCACATTGCAGGTGAGGCCACCTGGACGAAGTGCTCATCACACCTCCCCAGTTGTATCCAATCCGACCAAGTGTTTCCAGCTCTAGGACACTGCCTGGAAAGGCGGTAGTGGTGAGTTCCCTCGCTGAGTCCGTGGGAATCTCCAACCTGGAGGGTAAAATTGACTTTAAAAAATACTTGGCCGCCATGTTGGCTTTGTAATTAACAGGTTTATCAAAAGTAATATAAGTGAATTTATCCAATTATTTTCTATCACCATAAGATATTTCAGGGTTAAGTCATTGAATGCCGGTGAAATATTTCGCATGTTGGTTGGGTGAAACGTATTAACATTTGAAAGGCATGGTCGAGGTCGGAAATTTTATTAGGGGGTGACACACACACAGATTACGCACACACACACACACACACTGACAAATGTGATACGCTAGAAAAACATGGGAAAATTAAACCATTCTTAAATCAAAATCCCAAATACATAATCGATATTTGTAATCAAAGGTGTTTGACAGGCTGCGTGGCTCAGCGGTAACGTTCTCGCCTGCTGTTCCCAAAGTTCCAGGATCAAATCCTGTCACTGTCAGCTGGCATTTGAGGATGCGCAAATGCGATAGAGCCGTGTCAGTACATTTACTGGCACGTTAAAGATCCCATTCGGGGCAAAATTCCGGCACCCCGGCGTCTCTAAAAGCCAAAGTACTGAAAAGGGACGTAACACCAATAACATTATTAATATTATTAATCAAAGGTGGACACAGATCCTATGTCAATTATTACTGCATGGGGTAATTTCGTATTTCGCGGAATATCATTGAAATGTTGCTGATTACAACGCAATTCCAAGCGTCTACAATTGAACTAATACCACTACCTCCCCCTCCTCTTATAGGGGCAGTACATACCTGGAATAGTCGAGGAATCGATAGTAGCATGTGGTATTATTAAAACCACTCTCCACAGAGTAGCCGTATGCGTAAAATCAAGCACCACAACTGCAAGAGGAGCTGGAAGTCCGGAGACCAACGGTTTTTATCCCAGAAACCATCCTGATGCTCAGTGTTTCCCACACTCTCTTCAGGCAAATGCCGGGATGGAATGTTATTTCAAGTCCCGGGGTAAATACCCTAATCCTAGACCCTACACTACTACAGTCACCACAGAAACACAGGTTACCAGACAAGCTGATGAAAAAATGCCCCAAACATTTATAACAACTATTAAATTCAGCTGTTCCGCCCAGAAAGACAATGGCCTGCGGAGGAAGAACAAACGCCATACGCAAGCTGATAACACTGATTGTTTGAGGTTATTGGCAGGACGCAGCCTGGTATGTAGGCCTTAGTAGTTGGACCCTAGCCAAAGATTCCGTACACTAACTGATGGTCATTACAGGTCACTAACACTTATCAGTCCGGCTCCGTGGATAACTAGTTAGCGCGCTAGGCTTAGGCCCAAAGTGCCCCGGGTTCGGATCCCGGCCGGGCCATCAGGGATTTTAATCTCCTGGGGTTAATTCCAATGGTTCGGGGACTGGGGGTGTGTGACGTCTTCATCATCACTTCATCCTCATTACGACGCGCAGGTCGCCCAGGTGCGTCAACTAGAAAAACCTGCACTCGGCCTCTCCGAGGCCACACGATCATTATTATAACACTTATCAAGCACGTGTACACATATCTTCATTGCCCGTGGCGTAGCCGTGCGCGTTAAAACACTGACCACGACCACGAGGCTCGAATCCCGGCGCTGGAAGCGACTATCCTGAGTATGGTTTCTTCCCGTTTTTTTCAACACTCCCTCCAGGCACAATTACAAACACTGCCACAGTCACCAAAGAAACTCAAGTTATCATAGAAATTCAACACACGCCCATGTACAGCCTGTTCCAATTCAACACGGAACTGTAAAATGGGTTGCCTACCCACCCGCTATCGGCTTGAAATCTGCTCGCAGCGTGCTAGCAACGGGGTTGATTTCGATTTCACTGATTGTCGCCTTCTTATGCAGCATTGCACTTCAAAATATGTCGCGTCGAAGACTGATTACAATTTCGTAACACATCATATCCAAATTGTATCTCGTTTTGTGGTATTGGGTTAAAAAGCAATAAATTGTGTTGTAAATAAAATACAACACCAAATTTACATTGTGTTGTAATAAACTATGTTGTATAATAAAAATTTATTTCATAGAAATGCTCTGCAAAAACCATTAACAGAAGCGTAAAATAACAAGTTCTGACACAGAAATCGTTCAAACTTATTGTGAAGCCTGTGTAAATATATTTTGAAGGAGCAAAATACTTTGCAATGCTGCATAAGAAGGCGGCAATCAGTGAAATCGAACTCAGCCCCGTCGCTATCGCGCTGTGAGCAGATTTCAGACCGATTGCGGGTGGATAGGCAACCCATTTTACTGCTCAGTGTTGAATCGGAACAACCTGTACACTGAGCTGATGACTAAGGTGTCTCTAGCCCCTAAAATGAACAAAGTATATCGTCACATTCACTTTACAATAGCCGTGTTCAATATGTTCTTGATATCTTTTAGGGGCTTTGCAACATCGTGGTCATGTAGCCCCATGTACTTGGTTGTGTGTGGAATTTGTCTGATAACCTTCATCACTGTGATGGCTGTACTAAAGTGTGTACTTGTAATTTATGTAAAATTTGGGACGGAAGCGGCCGTTGCCTTAAGTTAGGTACCATCCCGGCATTTGGGAAACCGCGGAAAATCACTTCGAGGACGGTTGAGGTCGGAATCGATCCCGCCTCTTCTCAGTTTTGCCTCACGAGGCTGAGTATACCCCATTCCAGCCCTCACACCGGAATCAAATTTCTTGGCAGAGCCGGGAGTCGAAGTCGGGCTTCCACGGTGACAGACAAGAATGCTAGCCATTACGTAACGAGGCGGGCCCGTGTTAAAGAAGACACATGGAAAGCAGAGCCCTGTTGGACATTTTGAACACATCCTAGCGGTCGTGTAGCACTTATCGGAACGTAAATTCTACAAATATAGCGTTTTAGAAGGTAGGTAGGTACTGTAAAGCAGACCACCTTCTGGTGTAGCGGCTAGCATTGTTGGTTGTCACACCGGGGGTCCAGGTTTGATTCCCGGCTCTGCCAAGAAATTTAATTCTGCTCTGAGGGCTAGGTCGGGGTACACTCAGCCTCGTGAGGCTAAGAAGATGTGGGTTCAATTCCCATCGAAGTCCTCCTGTAAAAAAACAGACTAGTTAAAAGGGACGTAAAATCAATAACATTATTAATATTATTATCATCCTGTAAGTGCTTTTCCGGGGTTTCCTACTTCTACCCCAGGCAAACTCCGGGATGGTTCCTAACTTAAAACCACGGCCGCCTCCTGCCCAATCCTCAATTGAATTACAAATACACACACTATTACAGACACCGCAATAATACAGGTATTAGACAAGTTGTACACACACTAAAGTACGCGGGACTAAATGAAAACGATGCCCAAGCCCCTCAAATAAGTCAACAACAAACGTTGTAAAGCAGACCTGGGCAATCGCGGTAAATCGGGCCTGGACCATCATAGTTACGTCCATCATAATAAATGAGGACAGTGCATATGAAAAAGAGGACATACCTTATCGATGAAACCAAGCGGTTTACAACTTAAAATAAGCCACGTAAAACTACTCTAAACTTAAACAGTGACTTTTCGTGGTTATTTTAACATTAAATATGCAGTATCTTGACAGTTTATCCATGATCACTACATTATATCACTTTTTCACTTTTATGCCACGAATATTTGGAGGGTGAAGAAATCTCTCAACAAAGTTTGTTTCCTAGCAAGCATTCATAAAAGCTCATTCATATGAAGAGTTTGTAATTGTTCTGGACACACACTAGGCCTACACCTTTTATGTTTTCGATTTAAATCTATTCCTGTCTTTGGTCCACTGTGCGTTTGCAAGAGAAAAAACACGTTCTGAGTTAGCAGTATGACAAGGTATAGAAAAAGAGAATTCGACAATTTTCCACAGTTCAAAATGACAAACGACAATAGATGACTGATTCAAATATCCCCACTTCTGGTTTGAGGGCTGCAACGGGGTACAATCATCCTCGTGAGGCGAAATTGAGAAGAGGCGGGTTCGATTCCCACCTCAGCCATACTGGAAGTGATTTTCATTGGTTTCCCACTTCTACTCCAGGCGAATGCCAGGGTGGTTCCTTAATTAAGGTCACGGCTCCATCCCAATCCTCATCTGAATTATAAATACATACACTAATACAACCATCACAATAATACAGATTATCGGACAAATTCTACACACTCCCACGTACTAGGGCTACATGAAAACGATGTCACAAAGCCCCTCAACTAATCAACAACAACGAAATATGCTCACCACACTTCAGCTGCTGGTTGATTTTGTTTCCTTTCATAGTCTTTCAATTGAGTTATAGAATTACGAAACTAATCAAAGCACAATGTACTATTAACTCTCACACCAGTAAACAAACAATAACCTAGCTTCAGTTTGTTCATCCTTAAAAAATATTTTAAGTACCACAGGAAAAGAACTTTGAGCCAAAAAGAAAGTAAGATTTCAATGCTGGAAACTTATGAATCATTCTCTAAATACAAGGAAATAGAGATAACCACCTACTCTTTTTGTGGTATAACAATTGCTGGTACCTATCCTCCACAAAATCATAACTTTCGTTCAACTGCTCTGCACTCCCAGTGTACTGGGTGATTCAGCAGCCCCTTCTAATATCGTTTGCTGCAACCCAACTAACGCATTATGGCAGGAAGGTCGATATTTCTCCGCTTGTATCCCGTATGGTACCAATGCACTGCAAGCATATCCCGCAAACGATACTGAACACTATTATTCTTCCTTCGTATTAGTCTGTAGTCACATCGAGGGAAAAATAATAGTGTTCAGTAAAGTTTGCAAGATATGCTTGCAGTGCATTAGTACCATACAGGATGCAAGCACAAAAGTATTGACCATCCTGCCAACACGCGTTAGTTGGGTTGCAGCAAACGATATTGGAAGGGGCTGCTGAACCATCTGGTATATGGAAAAGTAATGGAATATTTTCAAAACAATTGAATCAATATGAGCCTTCAACCCGGAATCAAAACCTTGCTGCACACAATTGTGCAGTACATGTGTTGAACAGGCCATATCTACCAATTTTGTATTAAGAAACTTTTCCAAGTGTCTGAACACGTTATTCCTGCAGCTCTTCCGATTCCATCAAATTTTAATTTTAGCATTATCAGCAGGTATTGAAAATAAAATAAATGGCCATTGGCTTCGTTAATAAAATGACTATACGTAAGTGCTTCAGATGGCAGTGGGATAAGGCTTTATTTCGTCAATTCTAGGGAAGGTCTGGAGTGTTTGCTTTGTAATTATGTGTCGTTTGTGTCGAAGAATCTTATTTTTGCATGGTATATCCACGCCCGACACGGAAACGATGACGCGACTTTAATGCTAAGCAAAATAAAATTGTGGGGTTTGAAGCCATTTTTCAGTGTTGCCTCAGTAAACAAAAGTTTGGTGCTTTTCAGTCGGTCAAAGCGAATGTACCCAAAAGAGCTGGGTTATGCCCTAATCCTGAAAAAAGTTACATGAGATTAATAAATACACTAGGATAACCAGTTTCGATCGTCAAGCGATCATCATCAGATCCATTACACTTAGGCTGTATAATCTTTGTTTGAAAATACAGGTGAAAATATTTACAATATGTACAATTATTTAGTTGCAGTATTGGTAATGCAACTTGTCAGTGTATGCTAGTTGTAGTATATAAGATGTTAGGTGAAATGCAAAAATGGTGATAGAAATCCGGAATTTGTCTGTTTGGAGTGACTATATGGTTGTAAACGGTCAACTATGGTTGTACTGTAATGTGCAGGCTATTAGGGCATAACTCAGCTCTTTCGGGTACTTTCGTGTTGACCGACTGAAGAGCACCAAACTTTTGTTCAAAAGAAAAATATATAAGAGGAAATAAAACAAGCGAATCAAAAAGTTAAGGCAAACCAAAAATAGTTTCTTTATTTATTTATTTCACAGCATTAAGAGTTCTTTGATATTGTCTCCAAATAGACAAACTCTATATGAAATCAAACAACTTTCAGAATAGAGTTCAACAACGCCTCTGCTAATGCTTCTGCATGGCTCTCGCTTGGCCAGGGAATTCACACTGGGAACGGCAATGGAGCCGGCTGCCCTCGTGGCCAGTCTTGCTGTAAATTACTATTGTTGATGTTAATTCATTTTAGGGACTTGGGAAATCTTGGTCAATAGCCCGTGTAGTTGGGTATGTGATGAACTTGTCTGATAACTATAGCAGTGTGTGTAACTGTATTAGGGACAGGAATGCGGTAGGCGCCCCGGGACTTGATATAAGGTATTATCTCGGCTTTATCCTGGTGGGAGTTCGGAAAACCCTGGAGGAAAACCACACTCAGGTTAGCCAGGTTTCGAACCTGTGATCTCCGGATTGGCTTCAGCTGTCCTCACAGCAGTGGTGCACGATATAATGAGCATGGCTACGCCGCGGGACTGCTGTAAATTACACTCATGTGACCCAAAGAGCAATAAGGAGCTGCCCTGTCAGCTCTCAAGCACGATGTGAGTTGATGCATCGACCACACGTAAAGGCTCCAGCTGTTCGTACCGCGTGCTGTCTTCATTAGCAAATAATACGGTGTGCTTGGGTTAATGTAATGCTTAATTTACAAATATGGGCATTCAAATGACACATTTCCGTGGACGATAAACTGATTAAGCAATATGAGTGATCTTACATATTATATGAGGGTGAATTTCCGCTGTAAATATTCAGTCATATACATTTAGGGGTTTGGGACATGTTAGTCATCAACCCTTTGTAGTTGGGTGTGTGTTCAACTTGTCTGATAACTGAATGTGTGTAACTGTATAAGGGTGTATAGGTACACGGGGATATTTGTATACTTCAGTAGCCCACTGAGAAATAATGAACATTAACTAATAAGATGATGATGATGATCATTGTTGTTTTAAGGGGCCTAACATTTAAGTTATCGGCCCCTAATGTTCTGGGAGATCGTGAAGATGAAAATGAAATGTGAACTATAACTAAAACTAACTACTAACTTATATACTAGAAGAAGAAATGGAAAACAAAAGGAGAATAAGGCAAATAAAGGACAGGAGGAAAAGAAAAGCCCTCAACCCTCGAAGAATGCGGATTGAGGGACTTGGAAGGAAGGATAACCAGGAAAGGCAGATAGGAAAGTGAAACAGGAGAGGGTCCGCCCCAGAGGTAATGGATAAAAGGGGGAAAACCGGACCCAGCTCAGGAATGCCTCGGGGTTGCCAGCTCCCGAACTCAGCAGCCGTGAGCCCCTGAGGGTGTAGCAATATCCAGGGTGCACCACAAGTGGTGGGGCTACATACACCCTGCCTCCTTGTGGGCCTTGAGCAGAAGGCAGGAGATAACATGAAAAGAAAAAGAAGGCTGACCTCTCGCAGAAGGATTGTATCAGAAAAGATGAGACAAGGGCCAATTAAGGCGGGAAAGGAAGAGACTCCCTAGGCCTCGGATACCCTAACACCGTCGGGGTTGGAAGAGAACAAGAGTTGACCAAGTGCGGTCGACAGGAAAGAAGACGGAGAGGAGCCCGGCACAAGTAAGTGAAAGCAATGCCGGACTTAGCTGGGGCCCCGTGGTCGCTAACCAACGTTTCACCCCTGGGGGGTAACTAATAAGAGAATCGCGTGCAATACCCATAGCGGGTTCACATTTGCAGTTTCATTGGGCTAAATTTAAATAGAATTACGGTAGCACATTATGAATTAAGAGTTTACAGTACTTACAATACTTTGTGCGTCTAATGTCGGATACTGTCCTGTTCCTAACACTTGCCAGCAATGTTGTGAACATCTCAGTGGGCGTGCCCGCTGGCATCACTGGCTGGCCGTTAGGGCATCTCCATACTAGCCTGGTAAAAGTCTTCAAAATAGAAACCTCATAAGTGGCATGCATGTCATCGAACCGTTCCAGCTTTTATGGCAGTGCCAAGAATCGCATCCGAGCTTCCGGGCTGTCAGTGAACTATACCAACCATTAAACTACGAAACTTACCTCAGAAGGTAATAGCTATTCTTGAAGTAAGGTGGTCTTGGAATCTTTTTAGGGCGGGAATGTTGTTATTAGCTTATTATAAGGGCAGGTAATTCGAAGCACTGAAACAGAGCAAAGGATCTACGTCACGCCACGTGTCGCTTTTAAACACGCAGAGGGTTGTGACAAGTAGAGCGCAGCAGCTACTCTTTCAGCATTCAAGTAAAAACACTAGTTTTGTAGCTTGCCACGGTGGGTGAGTGGTTAACGTGTCGGACTACCAACCCCAAGCTTGCAGGTTCGCTCCTGGCCGTGGTAAGTGATTTTTGAAAGACGACAAAAATCGCAACGTGGATGTTATACGTTGTTGGCATGTTAAAGATCCCATTTGAATTCAGTAGGCCGTGTTAAATGGAAAAATTAATCTCGGGATTCTCCGCCAACACAAAGTTCCTCTATTCTCTACTAGAAAGCGCTGTAGTGTCAAGGAGCTTAGATTTCTAACCTCCTTGACTTTCATAGCGTTCAAAGGAACGACGAAATTCGAAATGCAACCTGCCCTCGGGGTGTCAATTAACAAAGCTTGCACCCGGCACCCGAGGCCATACGATATTATTATTATACTAGTTTTTTAAATCAATATTAAGATAATCACCGCTTCTAGAACTCAGAGAAAAGAAATAGCGGTGTATTCCATGAGCAAGACCGGCTAGCTGCGAAGCCAACAGATTTTATACATTATCAGATTATTATTATCGATTTTCTCATTTACATTCCATATTGTACACGATAAGATCGATATTAATTTTATCTGTTTTAATTCACTTCAGCTGAACGTCACATTTGATAGGTCTACCGACCCTTGCCACAGACCTGCGCTAGAGACGAGCGTGTTGAGCGGGTGGCTGGTAGCTTGGGGCGAAGGGGAACCACTGCACCCAGTAAGCAGAGAATCTTTCGCTAGCATTAACTACTGTATTTTCTTCAAGGGACGGCGACTCCTGCTTCAATTAATATTGTATCTTTCAGTCGGTGGACACAAAATTATTCAAATTCCTGTAATTCCAGGAATATAGAAAAGATTTCTTGTGATTGAAAGTTATTTGCACGGGTTACAAGAGGGAGAAAATACCGCTCATCAAACGAGCATCACGAGATCCTAAAGGTTAAATCTACAAGATAAAACAGCTCTACACAGCAGTACCTAAGGCCACAATGCCAACCAATAACGGACGTGTCCTTCCAAGGAGCGACACAACCCAATAAAGGGGGGCTGTCTGTCTGTTAGGTCAGCCCGAAGGCTGGTTGGATCCTCAAAAAGTATCGCCGTTAGGTTATGTGGGTAGATACCAACAACAACAAAAAATTACGAGCCTTACAGTTGTCGCATATGATGTGTAACATCTGACTTAGAAGAAACCTCACGTGAAATTGTTGATACACCGGTATTTTATACTATTATTGGCTCAAATATTAATCTATTGTAAAAGGGAGTGTTTTACAGATATTGTAGTTTATAACACGGAACTCATATTATTAGATGATTTGTAGCTTCCACCAGCAATAGCCTAAATAAAGAATACGATATGGATCAACTAGATTAATAGACGCGACACCGCTCATAACCTTAAATTCCTTATAAACAGGATTCTGTTAAAATGAGTCATATTGATATGATAAATATCGTTTAAAATTATAATCTGGTAGCAAAAATATCTACCGCGTCCGGGAATCGATCCCAAGATCTCTAGGTTCACAGTCATAGGCGCTAATCCCACGGCTATTTCGACTACGCAAATATTGTGCACAAGATGGTGACTTAAGTTATTTCCACGTTCCAATAATACTGCATTACGGAATTAAGTTTCATTTATATTTTGCTTGTTTCAATAATGTTCCTGCGTGAAATTGAGTTTAAAATGCCTTATGAATAGGCCCTCTTGTGAGTAAAGAGAATGTATTCAGCAATAGTTCATCAAGGCTTGCTCAATTCTCGTATAACCACAACGATTATATTATATTGACGACTGCATTACCGTTATGTGGGTTAATATTTGAATAGCCATTGTGCAGAAACATAATACCGGCAATGCCGACTACTTATAATGTATGATATTAAGGCATTTTACCATTTAAATACTGATACGGCGTAGCGGTCAGCATGGTTAGCTACCGCCCCGGAGGTCCTGGGTTCGATTCCCGGCTCTGCCACGAAATTTGAAAAGTGGTACGAGGACTGGAACGGGGTCTACTCAGCCTCGGGTGGCCCAAATGAGTAGAGGGGGTTCGATTCCCCCTCAGCCATCCTCGAAGTGGTTTTCCGTGGTTTCCCACTTCGTCTTCGAGCAAATGCCGGGATGGTACCTTCTTCAAGGCCACGGCCGCCTCCTTCACTCTTCCTTGCCTATCCATCCTCACCATCCCTTACCTTCCCTCATGAGACCCCTGTTCGCTTTGCAGGTGAGGCCGCCTGGGCGAGGTGCCAATCCCACCTCACCAGTTGTAACCCTTCCGATTCGATGTTCCCAGCTCTAGGACACTGCCCGTAGAGGCGGTAGTGGTGAGTTCCCTCGCTGAGTCCGTGGGTTCCACCAACCTGGAGGGTAAACGACTAAAAAAGAAAAAAAATACTGATACGAAGACTTCGAACATGTACCATGTGCTTTGTTTCAATCACTTGACACCAGAGTTCGCATGAGCGTTTACCGTTCAGTATGTCATATACATTCCACATGGCCGAGAGTAAGTCATGGTATCAATTTCCGACTTCGCGCGCTCATCGTTTCTCTTACCACTGCCAGCTGGATCTTACCACTGCCAGCTGGATCGATCGATCGAGTTGGCAGTGCGTCTTACACTTCCATTCGATCCACCACTGCCAGCTGGTGCCACCTCGATCGTTCCGATCCACTTCCGTCCCATTTTTCAAAATCACTCCCACAAAAATATCCAGCAACCGAGTGGAAAGATGTTACACATCAAAAACCCAAGGCAACGCTATATTGAGGCGTACTAGGCAAGATGTGAGTGAGGTAGTTTGCTATTGCTTTCCTCACTGAGTCAGAACAGCAGTACTTACCCTATGAGTAGAACCTTTCTCAGCATCCACATCCACTGACTGTGTCCTGAATGTCATTACTAAGCACCACCCATACCTCAGTAGCTACCATATAATCACAGCCATGATTGAGCCTGAGACATCGGTAAAAAGCCACACTTGACTCTAGCCTGTGCCAACAGACAAATGCAAGCGTACTCATTCATCAAGAGATGGCAAACAGGCCAAAAGTGGGGCTAGTATTGCTGTAAACGACTGCAATGTTAAACCGCTAAAAATACTCACAGTAAAACTTCTTCAAACGTTTCACATTTATACGTTGTTCACGCTTACTCATTTTAGTCCCAGCATAATAAATATATTTTCCAAGTTAATTTATTTGAGATATAAGTTTTACGTTTATTGGTTTTTCACACTTACACGGTCTTATTTTAAGTCATTTGCAAAATGAAACATTATTTAAACGTTAACTGAGCGAGCACAAGCCTCCGTGGCTTAGGCGGCAGCACGCCGGCCTCTCACCGCTGGATCCGTGGTTCAAATCCCGGTCACTCCATGTGAGATCTGTGCTGGACAAAACGGAGGCAGACAGGTTTTTCTCCGGGTACTCCGGTTTTCCCTGTCAAAATGTCATTCCAGCAACACTCTCCACTATCATTTCATTTCATCTGTCATTCATATAATCATTGCCCCATAGGAGTGCGTCAGGCCTCGGCAGCCGGCACAGTTCATATCCTCGCCGCTAGATGGGGGCTTCATTCATTCCATTCCTGACCCGGTCGGAGACTGGAAGCAGGCTGTGGATTTTCATTTTCAACTGAGCGAGCCTTCGTGGCTTAGGTGGCAGCACGCCGGCCTCTCACCGCTGGGTCCGTGGTTCAAATCCCGGTCACTCCATGTGAGATTTGGAACAGGAATTGTCTCCAGGTACTCCAGTTTTCCATGTCACAAATTTCATTCCAGCAACACTCTCCACTATCATTTCATTTCATTTCATCTGCCAGTCATTTAATAATTGCCCCAAGGGAGCGCGAAAGGCTTCGGAAGCCGGCACAGTTCATATCCTCGCCGCTAGATGAGGGCTTCATTTATTCCATTCCCTGACCCAGTCGGTCGACTGAAAGCAGGCTGTGGATTTTCATTTTCATTTATACTTTAACTGATTACTTGGAATTATTTTGTGTCGACAGACTTTAAGTTACTATATCAATTGTTAATGAAGCAACACTGGAAATTGGCCGCAAAGCGAACTTGATTCCTACTCCGGTGTACCACAACATATGTGGGCGAGCTTCCAACATCTAGCATGGCCAACGCAATCTTCTTCGCATATTTATCGAAGCTTTTAATATGGCTTTATGTATTAGACTATATTATATTTTGTTCTTATTAGAGTTGTTACGTTTGCGGAATGGGCCTTTCAAGGCCTTATTTTGGGTCTTGAAGGCATACTCTTAATTTTCATGGAACAGGAATTGTTGTCCTATTGGCAACAATACTGACATCGTTAGCTACGCTCTCTAACGCGCAGCACTAGGCCATGGGGCCAAGCTCTCTGCCGACTTGGTAGACGTGGGTTCGAGCCCCACCATCGGTCGTCCTTAAAATGGTTTCCCATGGTTTCCCCATTTTCAACTCAAGGCAAATGCTGGGACGGTACCTTCTGACAGGCCACGGCCACTTCCTTCCATATCCTTGCCCAGTTTCATTCATCTTCAATCATTTCATCTCTCATTAACTCATCTCACGAGGTTGGCGTCAGGAAGGGCATCCTGCCGTAAAACCATCCACCACATACATAGACGTTCATCGCATGTCATCCCCGACACCATTGTAAACGGGAATAATTAGGGGTAGACATACGTAGTACAGACTCTGAGACTTGACGCCTGGAGGATAGGCCACCACACGACCCTCTATGTTGCACACGCTGCCGCATTACCTGGCGTACACCTACACAGAACCACATCCACCCTCAAAATAGTCGCCGTTGGCCGTTATGCACTTTTGCCAACGTTGGTATAGCTGCTGGAAGCACCGCTGAAAGCAGTTGGCAAGAAGGTCCCGTATGGCTTCTCTTGTGGCCGTCATGACCTCTTCGGACGACTGAAATCTACGCCCTCGTAGGAGTGCTTTCAGGCGAGGAAAGAGAAAAGAAATCGCATGGTGCGAGGTCAGGTGAGTTCGGTGGATAGGGCCAAACTGTCACCTGTTGCCTTGAAAGTTCCTCTTGTACAAGGACAGAGCGACGTGCAGGGGCGTTGTCATATAGCAACAGCCAATTCTTTGTACGCCAAAGCACAGGTCGCTTACGGCGAATTGCATCGTGTAAACGGCCAAGGATCTCCTTGTAGCGGGTTTTCTTTACCGTTGCACCGTCTGGTATGAATTCCATGTGAATGATTCCATTTGAATCAAAAACAGTTCTAGCATTACCTTGCCTTTTGACATGTCTTGTCGTGGTTTTTCTGCCGTGGTGATTATGGCGTTTTCCAGGTGGCTGATTGTCGTTTCAGTTGCGGATAGTAAAGGAAGCACCATGTTTCGTCTCCCGTTATTATCCGATTGAGAAACGTCGGATCATCGTCAGGTCCGACTGGCGCATTCAAATCACCGTCAGAACAACGACCGTACGTCCACTGCCAGTGCACAGGGACGAGAGACTAACTGACATGGTACCATACCACGGTGCCACCTATGCACTACAGTGCCCAACAACGCCGTCATGCGGTCAGTTTCAGGACTTAATGACGGTACCACATATACAGTAGTCCTATTGACAACAATGAAAGTTTGTTGTCGTTACTTTCCATGAGTGTTATTTAGTGAATGAATTTCAATGGCTATTTCTTAAATGAAAACTATTAAATTAACCATCCTTTTTAATCAAACCAATTGATGAATGCCGCTTTCTAAAATAATATTGTTGTAAATAGATACAGTATATCAATAATGTTATCCCAAGTGTTGAGTGTAGGCTACGCCACTGGAATAAAAATCTTTCATCAATAATCCGTGTAGCAGTTTAAATTAAATTATAGGTCTGTTCGACCTTTAAATACTTAGGCCTACATGATCTGAGTTCAAACCGGTGTAAACCAAGTTGGTTTCTATCCTGTAACTGAAGCTGATACAACTCCTCTACTATAATAAAAGGGAGTTATCCACACTTTCATGTTCAAGACGTCCAATTGTTGCACATCTCGAATAAGGGCAGGTTCTTAATATACTTGAAAACCTTGAAATATGCACGTCACGAAGATTAAATCCAATTAACAATATTAACGACAATAACTACAATGACAATGTATTATTCAACGTATTAACAGATTGTTTAAAAGCAAAAACCTCCTATGATAATTTCTTCATTGGAAATGTAAACATTGTCATTGAGCATGGCTGCACATAGTTGCAGATTTACATTGTGTAAGTCTTATTCCATTTTAAAATTCCATGTTGTTCAACCATTCACATGCCACACAGTGTTTATTAATTCATGTATATATTTTTAGATGAACGTAGAGAAGATTCATATAGCACGTCACTAACACAGCTTATATGGTCTGTTCTAGATGTTCAATGATTAGATTTTACCAGGTTCACTCCTCTTTGTAAATCCAATGTTATCAAATATAATTATAGATTCTTCTTTTACGAACAAAGAAACAAACGGCCTTCTAACATTATTATGCAGGCAATTTCTCATCTTTCCAATTTTCTTACCATTCTTATTCCATAGGATATCATTTCTAAGCAAGTTAATTCCACATTCATCTGTTTAGATTGACGTAGAGAAGATATAAATTGCAAGACCAATTTTACACAATACCTTCTGATTGAGAGATCTTCTCCTGCCACTTTTCAAGTTCTTAAGATCATCAGGACAAGATCCAAGTGACAACAACATTATCTTACAATATATTTATTTTTACCATATTTTTCCCTACGAAATATGTTTATTAATAGAGATTACAACACATATTTCTAGACCATTATACCAGTTGGCTCATTTGCCCCGTACAATCTATGTATAAGTGTCCCGCATACACTACTGCTGTATGGGATGTCTAATAACTGATTCCCACAGGGGTTACACAGTATGCTGGCAGATTACGTCAGAATACGGAGGGATAACTACCGGATGGCCGCTCGCTACATGTTTCTCAGTGCTACTCGTCTAATGCGCCCCATTGCGTTATGAAACCTCGTATTTGAGAGCGTAATAAGCTCCTATGTGGTACAACAAAGCGATTGGTACTGACAACATATTCACAATGGCTGGTGTATTCAGCAACAACGAGTACACGGACAGCATACTAATCTATGGAGAAGCTGGTCGTACTGCTGTCGAAACTCGAGGTTTCGTAACGCAATGGGGCGCATTAGATGAGAGCACTGAGGAACATGTAGCGAGCGGCCATCTGGTTATATCTTGGCATTCTGACGTAACCTGCTTGCATTAAAGGATACCCCTTAGAAATTCAGTTATATTGTCTAAGGTTGAGCTTAATGTATACCTTTCTAAGGTCAAGTCAATTCTCTCTTATGTTAAATTGGTAAACCTCCAGCTTATGTTGTTCTACAGAGACAGTGGACCACAATGCATAATTTCACCAATCTCTGTATAAACATGAATCAAATTGTTGTTAATTACATTTATGGGCTTGGGTCCTCTTGGTCATCAGCCCCATGTAGTTGGGTGTGTGAAAAATTTGCCTGAGAAACTGTATTTATGTGAAGACTGTAGCGTGTGTAGCTGTATTAGGAACAGGAATGGGGTAGGTACCTCGGGACTTGAAATGAAGTACTATCCCGGCATTTGCAAGAAGGGAGTGTGGAAAGCACCCTGGGAAAACCCACATTCTAGATAGCCGCTGTCAGCGCCTGGATTTGAAAGTACAAACTCTGGACTTGCTGCAGCTGCCCGCGATTTAACGAGCACGGCTACGCCACGGGGCTTCAATAAATTTTGGAGACGCATTACATATTTAAGAAACGAGTGCCACCTGAACTTGGCTACTCTAGCATATTATGTTGACCTTAGCAGCTGGGGTCTTGCGGAACGAGCAGGGGCACACAGCCGCTGTGTCCACGTAAGTCCAGGACTGCTAAGCGTAACAGGAGCACATGTCACCACGGAGAGGACAACGATGACTGAACCTGTCATTAGTACAAGCTGACATATAAACAAAGAATAGTTCCCAGCTTTGTCGCCAGCACACGTATCTTAAACGGGTAATACCACAATGCCGTCAATTACTATGTGATCAAAATGACAAAAGAGTTGTTTCATTTAGGGGCTTGGCCATCGTGGTCATTTTAGCCTCGTGTACTTGAGTGTATATTTGTCTGATAACCAGTGGTATTGTGGTGTCTGTATTTTTAATTGAGGCGAGGATTGGGAAGCAGTTGGCCATGGGCTTAATTTAGGAACCAACCTAGCGAACTTGAAATGTACGGAAGGATAAAGGCTCCAAAAAACCGGAGCGATTGCAGTGGTGGTGACGATCATGATGGCGATCAGGTCTTTTCACACCCAGGCGCGTGGTGGTAGCGATCAGTTTGGAAAATCATGTACGTCAAGGATGCTTCGGTTATCTCAACTGGAAGAAGAAGCGATACTGCTGGCAACGGTAGTTGATGATGAGGAGCAGCAGCAAGCAAGGTAATTATTCCTTTCATTGTCTACAATTAGAGAAATGTGAGAAGGATTTACAATTAATACAAATCACAAATATTAAATAATATAATTATCTATATGTCGCCTCCGTAGCGTAGCGGTCAGCATGGTTAGCTGCCGCCCCGGAGGTCCTGGGTTCGATTCCCTGCTCTGCCACGAAATTTGAAAAGTGGTATGAGGACTGGCACGGGGTCTGCTCAGCCTCGGGTGGTCCAAATGAGTAGAGGGGGTTCGATTCCCACCTCAAGCATCCTCGAAGTGGTTTTCCGTGGTTTCCCACTTCGTCTTCGGGCAAATGCCGGGATGGTACCTGCTGTAAGGCCACGGCCGCCTCCTTCCCTCTTCCTCGCCTATCCATCCCAATCTTCCATCCCATCCCATCCCTCATGAGGCCCCTGTTCGCTTTGCAGGTGAGGCCGCCTGGGCGAAGTGCTGATCACACCTCCCCAGTTGTATCCATCCCGACCAGATGTTCCAGGCTCCAGGACACTGCCCGTAGAGGCGGTAGTGGTGAGTTCCCTCGCTGAGTCCGTGTGAACCACCAACCTAGAGGGTAAATTGACTAAATAAAAAAAAATAAAAAAATATCTATCCGAAGAAAACGTAAGAGAACGTGGATCCTAGCGATCTGCCTACTTGTTTCTAGACTTCATCTTTCTATAGCCAGGATGTGACAAATTAAGTAATATGTTATGCAATTTCACTTCTTCAATGAGTTGCTCTGTTGTCGCACTCATTGTCATGCCAACACACAGTGACGGGGATAGCGGTCGAACTCGAAAAATTGCATCTGATCACCAGCGCGCAGTAGAACGCTCCACTGTCCTCATCGCTGCCTGTCTGAAAGATTCTATTTAATTCTGCTGGAAGTATTCAACCACCACCACCACCGCGATCGCTCCGGTGTGTGGGAGCCTTAAGTATTACTCTTGGTTTGAATAGCGGAGTGTGTATGTCTACATGTTAATATTCCCGTTTCAACAGGGTCGGGGGTTAGAATAACAGAGCGATTGCTGTATTCCTGGGCCCAGCAGTGACATGAGAACTGTCGTGCAGAGTGTTCGTAAGACGTAGAGGGTATGCTAATGAGCTGTAAACGTCCCTCAAGGAGGCTTTACGCCTCGTTGACGTCTATGGGCACAAGAAAAACAAACAACACAGTTTGAACGGGCATAAGCGATTGCCCTGTATAAACGTGTAGACTATTATCATACCATGACATTGCGCTTATGGGGCATATTGCTTTACGTTACTTTCTTTGTGTGCATTCGTCTTCTTTATTTCTAGGGGATTACAGAACGGTTTGTCAGAAAAGTGTGATGTGTTCTTTGCAGGTTCAGGCAGGCCTGTAGCTAGTTAAATTCAGGAGGGGATCGTTCCTTGAATTATTTTATTTCTACCAGTGAAGGTTTTCTCAAACAATGATGTAAGGAAGGAAGTTTGTAGTTTTACGTGACCGTTAATCTCGCTATCATGAGCCACGGGACCTGCCTTTTACGTGGAATCCGAACCACAGGATATGGAATTTCATTTTGAAAATCTAACAGGCATTGACCGGGAATCGAACCCAGTCCACCGTGGTGAGAGGCCAACAGCTTGACCGCTGCGTCTCCACGCCCCTAAACAAAGATGTGAGTGAGTTGCTGATGTTGATTTATTTAGGTGCTTGGAGATTGTAGTCATTAGCCCAGTGCATTTGGGTGTTTGAAGAATGTGTTTGATAACCTGTGTTGTTGTGGCGTCTTTAGTAGTGTGTGTATTTGCAATTAAGGCTAGAATTCTGAAGAAGGCGGTCATGTTGTTAAGTTAGGTTCCATCCCAGCATTTTCCTGGAGTAGAAGTGGGAAAACCACGGAAAACCACTTCTATGATGGCTGATGTGGGAATCGAACCCACATCTTCTCCTCTTTCCTTAAGAGTCTGAATGAACGCTGTTCCAATCCTCAGGCCAGAATTACATTTCTTGGCAGAGCTGAGAATTGAACCAGAAATTTAAGGGTGTCTGCTAAAAATGCTATCCACTGCCCCACGAAGTGATAGAGATGTGAGTGGTGTGTGGAGATAGTTTTTGAATAATCGCCATATCCGTGTGGCGAAACAAAATTAATCAACAGATTTTTTAAAATTTGGAAATAGTTGCTACATAATGTCAACATAATGTTGCTTGAGAGAAAAGCAATTTGCATGAATTCTTATCTGCTTTATTTCTGCAGCTTTGTAAAAAGAGAAGAAAGCACAATGCAACTTCTCAATACTACATGCTCGTCAAACATGTTGTTGGCAATACGAAAGAGTAATATCACCATTGTCTTGTAAATATCTTCAAACAGAGCGTAACACCAAACAAATCCCACTCACATTGGTCAGTTATCATAAACCTTGATGGTGTCGTAGAGGCCAATGGTGGTGCGCTGTAAATTGGATTATTGAATTATACAGGGCGCCAGGAAATGCTCTCCGCAGTGCCTACATGGGTCTGCGACAGCTAGCATCAGTAGTTACGTTGGCAGCATGACTGTCGCTTGTATAAAACAAACAAACAAACAAACAGTAAACATTGTACTCACCACAGCCACTCATAACAGATGCTGTAAGTGCTGATGACACATACGCTCGCTTATTGCAATACACACTGACGATTTCAATAGCCTGCAGCTCACACGTGTGGGGTTCACCCTGTCAAGGACACCGTGCTGCCAACTAAACTGCTGATGCTAGCTCTGGCAGAAGCCGGCAGTCACTGCGGAGAACATTTCCTGGCGCCCTGTACATTGGCTATCATGGCTGACTGACTAAACTGCAAGGAAAATTGAACATTGCGATGACTAGCTTGTATATACGTTGACTTACGTACTAGTAGGTTTGGTTGGGATTTCGGGAGATGTTCAACCTCTCCAAACCTTCTTCCTGGCTACGTGTCTGGCTTCAGGAATCTCTGCTTTTCCTTCAGATTCTATGACTCTTATGGGTCTTACCCCCATGTCTCACATTGCATTTTTAGCCTACTTTTCACATTTTGCAAAAATGAGGAAAAAGTAGACTTATGAGATCGGGCAAATGTGTGTCTGTGTCTGTCCTGTCTGTCTGTCTGTCTGTCTGTCTGTGTGTGTGTCCCCCCCCCTATCAACTCCTAAATGGCTACAGCAATCGAAACAAAAATTGGTAGGAGTAATGATCTATACCTGAATATCTCACGGCCATATTTGAAAATGATGTCAGTGCTACCAACTGCTGAAAAATCGCAATTGAAATTTGAGCTCCATGTTGGATATCATGGAAGGTATGAATGGGAGCTATTTCAAACTTGGCACACGTATAGAAAATAATATTGCAGTTTAAATTCCAGGAGGCCATACATGGCAGTGTTGCCAAAATAATTATAAGCCTGCTGATAGGTCCATATTTGAAATGCATATAACTTCTACACTATCAATTGGATTTCAACCAAATTACGTATATGCTATGTGTACATAAACAGATATGACTGAGCGTATTCTTAAGAGCCACCAGGGCTGCCAACTGTTAATAAATGCTTTCAATATTTTTTATCCAAATACCCATATATCAGAAAGCATGCAAGCCGACAGCTTTAAACTATGCACACGTATAGTATATGACATTCTATAATAATTTGGAGTAACTTATATATGTCAGTGCTACCAACATGATTCTAAGCCTGCTGAGAGGTCCAACTTTAAATACATGTAACTTCTATACTATCAATTGGATTTCAACCAAATTTTGTGTGTGCTATGTGTATCATAACTGATATGACTATGCCGAGTCTTAAGAGTAACCAGGGCTGCCAACTGTTAATAAATGCTGTCTCTACTTCTGTTACCCTAATATCAATATATCAGAAAGTATGCAAGCCAACAGCTCTAAACTTTGCACACGTATAGTACCTGGCATTCTAGATTAATTTGGAGTAACTAATATAGGCCTACGCCAGTGCTGCCAACATGATTCTAAGCCTGCTGATAGGTACAATTTTAAAATGCATGTAACTTCTATTCTAACTAATGGATTTCATTAAAAAAACACAACAATAGATCATATTATTTCAGATTATTTCTGACCAATACAGGTATGTCATTGTTGTCAACATGATTTTACGCGTGCTGTTAGATCCAATGTTTAACTGCATGTAACGTCCATGCTCTCCATTGGACTTCAACCAAATTTTGTATTCTGTACCTTAAGAGATGGAACTAAGAATAAATTCAGTCACCAGGGCTACCAACTGTAGTTCTCTATTAGGCTACATTATGCCAGGTATACAGTATTTCGAACTTATTAGAAATTTCGATATTACCAACTTAATTTCGTCATTATTCTAGATAGATCCATATAGATTAATCATTGGCACGAATCTTAAATTTTAAGAAAAGTAGGCTATTTAGTTCGTCACGGAACTTCTTGTTCATTATCTGTGTCTGTTTCGTTATCCGTATTCAATGGACATCCACCTTCCCTTTGTGTGTTGTTGACATGATCGATTGATTTACTGTTTTATTGATCATTTGGTTGGTAGTTTCATTCATTTTATTAAATTCATACATTCATTTATCCTACTAGTCAGTTGACATTCTTTGGTCTCTTCTCCTCTTGCCTTCTTCAATTGTTTCACTTATATTTGCTATTGGAAGCTAAAATGCAAATCTATATTATTCAAATTCAAACATTTACTTTAAGAACCTGGGTCTTCTAGGAGAGGACTCTCTTCTTGGGACGCGTTCATTCAATGGATGAAAATATAATCTCACATATGGGTATCTTATCAAAAATGAATTTATTCAATAAAACTAACTACTACAAACATGAGGTTAATAAAACTACGTCTCCCCTTTCTGAACGGGTTAAACACAAATAAAAACAATCCCATGTAAGTAACATCTGTCACGATCCACGCCCTCATAAGGACGCATCCTCGGATTAATGGCTAAAATCAGGTCATTAAACTTTCAGACTCAAATATAATTACTTCCCGTTCACAAAATCAAACAACAAGATTCTATTCTCTCCAAATAAACATGTCAACTACAATCATGCTAAAGGCATTTGCATGATGTTTTCGGTGTGAGTGGTAATATGGGCTAGGAATGACTACATATTTGCCAAGATCATTTCCAGCCAATGAAATTGTCTGGTCATGAGCTTGTGTGGAGTGTTGGTTGCGCCAAGCTATACATTTAAGAACAAAACTAAAATGCACAAACGCATGACGTGCTCTACCCTTATCTGTATGAGTTAACTCAGATAACATACTACCATAACGAATAGAATAAGAAGTGATATCCCTGGCCTAGTACGCCTGGTCCGCCGCAGCGCAGCGCTGGCTCCGATCTGTGATGTAAGTTAGCATTGGCGCTTACGAGACTTTTAAAACCTTCCGACCTGGTTTACATGTTAAAACACCGCAAGATATCCTCATAGGCGCTAATTAGTTTGACATCTCCACTTACTTTACTGTGCCCAATTATAATTTAATAAGTCGTCTCCTGTAATAGTCCAGTTTCGACAATAAGCGAAGACAGATAGCAAGTTCAAAATGCAATTAGTTTTGCCAGCTATAGGTAAATTTAAAAAAAAAAAAGAACAGAAAAATTAACCTCGCTATCAAAAAGGATTTCTTCACATTGTTACACATTTTACATTCCCTTAACAGACTTGCAACACAGAAAAAAAAAGCCGTACGAACGCAACTTTCAACTTTACCGTAGATTACCGGTACTATAACATTCAATAATAACCATAAATTTCACTCCACAAACACCAAAATCAGTAAACTACCATCATTTCAGAAGAACTTAACATTAAACAGACATAGAAGGCATAGTCATGACCCCGTCGTAGAGTAGGCTATTGTCTAAAACTGGTCAAGCCTCCTTCAGCATTACGGTACATATATGTTTTTTAACTCATTGTCTTTTATTCTCATCCCTTTCTTCACAGAATAGTCTTTAATGGCATCAAGAGCATTTTTATTTACACCATACTGGACAAATACTTAGGCAAATTAGGAAATATAACAGAATAGTCTTTCAATCGCCAGTTGGTTCTAGGGAGAAGTAATACTTCCTTCCCTTCTATCACAAATTTGTCAAATTTAACAATTAAATCTTCTGAAAAGTGAGCATCACAGATGTAGGACTTTTCAGTAAGTTCCCTATCCTTCCCTGGTATGGCCCCTTTGCACTTGATAAAACGTTCCTTATCTTCAGGAGGTTTGAAAAACCGCCTGACCTCTTTACAGTCCCCATAGCTAGATCTGCATCCTGGTACAAAATAGCAAGATATCTTCACTACTCACATTAAGCACTCATGAAAATGTAAGGGCTAAACTGCTGTTTACTTACATTAAATAACAATAAAATTAACACACGAAGATAACGTCAACACACGACAAGAAATTAAATTCCATTTCAGTTAATGCTTCCTACAATAGCATTTCAGGTATTAATACTATGAAGTAATAGTGTAAGCACTTGTATATCAATAAACGTTTGCACAGAACACCACCAAAACACTCCGACCGATTAAATACTTAATATATCGCACATAAACACATAAACATATGTGGAAATCAACAATCTCAAGTCGACTGTAGCGCTGCGTAGCGGCGAGTGCCAACCCGATCCGTATTCATTACATGCTATTGAGGGAGAAGAGATCACACTTTATATTCTATTCATTATGATACTATTGTATATTCACTTTTTTTGCGTATGGCTTTTAGTGCCGGGAGTGTCAGAGGACATGTTCGACTCGCCAGTTTTGTAGCTGCTTCGAGACGGACACCCGATGGGTGAGCTACAAGTACCGTTGGGGAGGAAAGTTGGAATGGAAGGACGAGGAGTTGGAAGGTAGCGGCTGTGGCCTATAATTAGGGACCAACCCCGGCATTTGCCTGGAAGGAAGATGGGAAACCACAGAAGACCATCTTCAAGGTTGCTGGCGGGGGGATTTGAACCTCCTCGCCTCCCGGATGTGAGCGACTACCAGCAGTCATGCCGTAACGACCACGGCTAACTCTCCCGGTATATTCACCTTGAACAACCGTTAATGCCTTAAGGACGTGCACTTTGCTTGCACACAACAAACACCAAATCCCAACGTGCTGTCATCAATAGTGGACAACCCTTATATATCCTGGGTTCCTATTCAATTCTATCCAAATGCTTGTTCACAAGTCACCTTTTACAAAACACAAACAAATTATCGGTAGACCACCGTCCCGAATTTACCATAAACAAAATTCACAAAAATACAACGTGTATTATTCTAGCACGACAGAATAGTAAAACTTGTGCATGAACGAAATACTCATAAGCACCGAGTAACCTTGCACAATTTTCACACACAATCGTACGCCCATGAACCTGAATTAACCGGGTCATAAAGTTTCTATGGACCAGGGTTAACAAACTCAGAATGTAAACAACCATTACTTCAATAAAATCCAGCTGATCAACGTCAGCGATAAGTTACGTTATAGCAAACTTTCATAAATATTCGGTCGAAACAGTGATTTCACACGCAGACACCCTATTATAAAATCGTGAACATTTAAACCTTCACGTACAACAGCTGATTCAACATTACAACGGAGACATGTGGCATTACCTTTTTCTCGCAAGAAGGCTACAGGAAGCTCTTCTTCAAGACTCGAAGAATATACAGGGGTCCTTTGATACCTCCTGTAACGATTCGTCACACACGGGCTGCATTTGAAATAATTCCCTTGCTAGCGATCACATACCGTACATACCTGGGGGAACCAATCCTTCCAAGATCACTTGTGGGGGGGGGGGAGGCCGTGGTGGCTCAGCGGTCTAGCTGTATGCCTCTCACCAAGGCGGTCCGGGTTCGATTCCCGGTCAATGCATGTGAGATTTTCGAAGTGAAATGCCATGTCTTGTGGTTCGGATTCCACGTAAAAAGGAGGTCCCGTGGCTCATGATCTCAAGATTAACGGTCACGTTAATCTACAAGCTTCCTTCCTTTTCCTTCACTTGTGGGTACTAACCCTCCACATAACAAATACCATCAGCATATCTCCTTACCATCATATCCACGTGTAGGGATGGGCTTTCCCAATCACTCTCACGGATCACAAATCAGCAATCAGCGTAATGATCTTCTTCCTTACTTGAGCTCACAAATTCCATAATTCTCCAAATCACTGTCTGCCTTTTATACAAAATCACAAATTGTGGGTAAACCTCCGTAAAATGCTATCTTTCAAACTAGCATGAACTTGACAAGTGATGGATCCTGATGACCGCGATCATCTCAAATGCTAAATAGCTTAAATAAAACACGCCTGGTCTACAAAAATTTCATCCATCCGGGTAGCTATATTGCTTAGGTGATGACAATCACCTTCTTCTCCTAGCTACTCTTCAATAAAAACATACTCAACACAAATGGATCACGTCCACCCTGTGCGTCACAGGTGGCATTACAACTCGCATACTGACATACAGGTAAGGCAAAATATAGGTGATCTCGCATCCCATTTACAACATTAATGGCACGTCAACATTTAACACTATAAAAACAAAATGAATAAAAATCAATTCAAAAATACATCACAGGCAATATCTACAAAACAATCATTCCTGTCGCCAACTCAACCCCCGACCAAAATCAGGGATTTAAATTAGGGTTCTCAGTTCTTTCCATGACAGAATGGTCATCGGTACATACTCCACCGGTATGTCTGTTCTCCATTTCCTCCTCCATGTCCAACGTGGACAGCTGCACCATCTCCTGGGTGATGAACATCATGGCTCCATGATGTTCCCTCTTCGTGATATAAGGTGGACTGTGGATTATTATAAACAGGACCACAACTGAAGTATCCCTACCGCGTTCACTCTATCCTGAAAAGTCTCAAGTGATAATGCCTTTAGGAGCTTTGATCTCACGGTACTATAATTATACACTCGTGATCTAACTTGAAATATTTTACTTTCGTAAAATGTACATAAATATTTTCACCACTGTCCTATATATTATCACTACCTTCATAGTGTTCAAACAAATAAATGTGGGCATGACGGTTATCATTCCTTGTCAGATAAATTTACGTCTCTGTCTAGCATCGGCAGTCTAGCACACGTAACAATTTATCTCAGCCGCCCTGCTTATCTAGTTCCTGACTTACTAGCGCGCAACTATTATTGCAGGCTAACCATACCGCGTAGTCGATTGACAATTTACCTTAGCTACCCTGTCAGGTAACTCAAATCACCCGACTCGTGTCTTTCACTGTAGCTTTTGCACAAAGTTCTAACTCAAAGAAATATCGCGGGTCGTTTCCCGTCTTACAAAAATCTCAGCTCCTAACTGATACTGAACAACTGATTATTTTCTCTTAACTATTCGTTTCATCAATCCAACTTAGGTAAACTCTTCAAGATTTTACCTAATTTCATAGCTTAGAGTACAACCGACTGTCGTGTATCACTGCCTGACTAAAACTGTGCCTTCTCCTTGCTTTTTCAATTACCTCATTACAGTGCGTAGACTGAATTTTTCGAATTTGGCTCAAATTTCACCCAGAAAGTCGGTCAATATCACAAATTAACTGCGCCAAATCGTAGATCATGATTACATCTTCACTAATCGAATTGGATCATGGCTTTGGACCATACATCCTAAGCGTATGCATAGTCCCCTCCAGGATCTGCGATTCCTCTAGTTCACGTGTTTTCTGTACTGCACT
The DNA here is from genome assembly GCA_946902985.2 of Meconema thalassinum. NCBI lineage: Eukaryota > Metazoa > Arthropoda > Insecta > Orthoptera > Tettigoniidae > Meconema > Meconema thalassinum. The sequence continues at coordinate 234,309,476 of OX336389.2, read as the reverse complement.
CCATTGGGTCACGCGTGGAGCGAATTTTCCTGGCATAGATAAAACCCAATTCATTACCTTTCATTCAGTAAGACATATTTCAGACATATTAATCTCGGTGATTTTTATTCTTCACACCGAAACACTGATTCATTCCTGAATTAATTTGTTCGACTGGTTCAGAATCTAAATTATCTTACGTCCCTTGAAGGTGTGGTTTCATATCTTGTCTCAAAATTGGCGGCTTCTCTCTCTCTCATATCATTCGATTCAGACAAACCGGAAAGTTCCTCAGGGATTTCCCGGCCATACGGTATACCCTCGATCTCTGTAGTTCGCCAATTTCTGGCTCCCTGCTCCATTGCTATCTTAAGTCAATAAACATTTCCTAACTTTTTATCTTGATAGACACTGGTAACTTTCCACTGCTGGCTACACAGCTCCAATACTGCTACTAGAGCTCGGGTCAGCCGGGAAGGCGGCCGGCTCTCTGGGAACTGCGCAGAGAGAGACAGAGGTACATATCCACTGTTGCAACAGGGGTCTGTTCCACGAACGAACTTTGCAACTTTTCACTTTTCACTTTGCACTTTTCAATTCTTGCAAAGTGCAAAGTCTTTCTGTTCCACCATGATCTATGTATTACTTTTCAATTTCTTTGCAAAGTGAAAAGTCTTTGCATAGGAATGATCCGATCATGTTTATTCCATGAACAAACTGTATATTTATTCCATGATTTAATGCTTTATTTTTCATGGTGAACTTGAGGACTTTAGTAACAGTTCTGCAAATAGTTGATTTTGCTGTCCCATACATTGCTGCTATACCGTTTCCTAACCAATGTAGCCTAAGCATATAAGAATTTGTTTCGTTTCAGAAAGAGATCGACTTCTTTTTGTTGCAGGTTTCAATAAATGGCCAATTATTTCAAGAATATAGTCAGTTTGTATTGGGGGTAATACGAAAACACTCACGAAATTCCGTCAAAGTGAGGTTATTTTAGAACTTAAAAGGTTCATTCTGGTTCCGTATTGATAAACTAATTAGTATAAACAGGTTAAAAGTTCAGTCTGATCAATACCACACAGTGATCTTAATTAATAAAAGTATTGATCAGGCGGGACTTTTAACCTGTTTATACTAAAGTGAGGTTATGAAAATTCATCCCGTCTTTGTCCGTCTTCTTGTTGGATTCTTCATCACTATCCTCACTTGATGATAACAAAAGCTCCTGCGTAACATATTTATAACACTAAACCAAATTCTGCGCCGAGAAACTAGTGTAGAGACTTGTTCATTAACAACTGAAAAGGGAATCGTCTCTTTGCAAAGAATTCTGAAAACTTTTCAATCATTCCTTTGCACTTTGCATTTCTGCACCATTGGAGGAACATAACAGTCTTCAAAAGTGAAAAGATTCCTAACTTTTCACTTTTCACTTTTCAATTTGCAAGACAAATCTGAAAAGTGATGGTGGAACAAAATCTGAACTGAAAAGTGCAAAGTGCAAAGTGTAAAGTTGCATAGTTCATTCGTGGAACAGGCCACAGGTCCACCAGATCCGAGTCCCCACACCGCAAGCTGCTGTTGTGAGTTCCTGCGGTGTGACACCACCACTTAGCTCATCGATCCCGTCTCTTTCACGCTGCTTTACACTTTTAAAGTATTCGTGCACTTTGTAAACTATTTCTCGAGCTTGCCTATGCACAACCTGTCGTTTACTGCCCTCTGCTTCCATAGCACTCAAAATGTACACAATCGCTTCCACTGGATCTTTAAATATTACGATATAATCACGTCGCTTTCCTGACAACACACTAGCTCAGTCCTCAAGACAGGCTGACTGTGATTGGTGGGATGGAAGTGAGGCATGACGTAATGGTAGCGTTGTGTTCTGCGCATCGCCTTCCCGGTTGACTTTAGCTCTAGTAACACAAGTAACATTCATTACAGATATCATTCTCTCTCTTATTCGAATAGTATGGAACCTGCATGCTTCCCCAGCATCGGAGTTCAATACGAATTCCAAAACGGTTACATAATATTACGAGCGGGGTCGGGGCCGTATTTCTAAATAGGCTAAGTAGGCTGCAGCCTAGAGCGGCAAATTTTCAGGGGCGGCAGTTTAGCAATTTATTCAAAAGATAAAATGAAGTATTTCAGACGTTAATAATATTTTCTGTACGAATTTAAGAATGCATGATACTTAAAAATATGTTTTAGTCCTTCTACAGTTTTTCTTGCCTTAAAAGATTTAAGAACTATCCGCGAACTAGTATTTCTGAAATACGGTTAAACTCACTTTCATTACTTTGTATTGAAGCAAATACAACAAAAACACTTTCATATGAGGATATTGTTACGTGCCACCCCCCTAGTGGCACTTTTGTTAACTGGATTACGGTGGGTTGAAGCACAACACAGATTGTTTCTTTAAAGAAATAATTAACTTTATTGCGGCCAGAAAATTACACTACTCATCAGCAAATACAAGCAATTGGAACCTTACTCCAGTTTCCTCAAGTCTCTTCCTTGAGCGCTCTTGGCCCTTTCACTTGTCAACAGACCACAGAAGTTAATCCGCCCTAATGAGTACGGTGGCCTTGACAGAAACTACCTGCTCCTCTCCCGTATGTACACCGACTACAGTTACTTACGATCACTTGCTGCAGGCTGTTCACAAGCTGGGAGAAACAATGTCACTGGATTTCGTAACTCGCACGGCACTTCGTCACCACACTTCTGTCGCTCAGGTAAACACGCACTAGCTCAGAAACACACACCCACAGAAAGCTCGGCCCCTTACTGTTGAAGCCGCTTATATAGCAGGCTGGTGACTCAATGAATTCTAGAATCGTCCAGAACACACGGCTTCTCGACATTTCCTTCACTGGTGGGGTCACGAATATTCTGGACCATCCCTTTCACTTCGCAGCCCTTTGCGTAACGCGCACGTAATACACTGAGGCAGAGCACACACAGCCCGGGGGAGCTGTGACTCATGCGGCGAGCGACAACACAAACTCACAGCCGTAACAATATTATTACGAGTCTGCCATTAAGAAATCTCGTAAGAAAGGTATGTAAATTTGAACATCAAGATTACGTGTAGTGAGTTGTTTTAGACAAGTTTGTATATTTTTCAACAAATAAACCAGTAATTAACGACATTTTGTGTAATTTCATTTCTCCGTATAGGACAACTTAATTCAAATTGAACACAATTACACAAAAGATAGTCATTAGGATTAAAATATAAAACTATGTGTAAAATAGCGATCACTGATCTCCGAGAACAAATTAAAAAAGATGAAAACACCAACAAACTCTATCCTTTTGTTGTATAAAACAAACGTATTCAGTAAATATGACTATAGAGGGTGTGGCAAATGGATTTTAGCCTATAGGTGGCATACTGTTTAATCCGGCCCTGAGCGGGATGAGTAACTGGAGGTAACTTGGGACACATTTTTTTCTATCACTCGAAGTGAATTATCTTATGTATTACATAATTGGATTTATTAGGAAGATGAGTCTCTGAAAGAATGTAATAACAACACGTAGATCAGATTTCTTCCAGAGACACTCTTATGCAAATAGCATATCTGCAAGAGGAGAATGAAATATTTCCTCACTTTTTGTGCTCAAGGGAAGTGGGTGATATTTATTTCCTTGTTGAGAAATGTTTCAATAATATTGTGGCTTGTTACAAAATACTAGGTTTATCCACTTTTATAGGCTCAAATAGTTAGATCCTATCCTTTGGTCCACAAGCACTAATGGTTTAATTAATATCTGCCAGAAAGTACGTGTATGTGGCCAGAAATTAGAGATTTATAATAGGAAGTCATATTTGAAAGCCTTTGTCTGGAGCGTGGCACTCTATGGAAGTGAAACTTGGACTATTGGTGCAGCAGAAAAGAGGAGAATTGAAGTGTTTTAAATGTGGTGTTACAGGAGAATGATGAAGATCAGATGGGTAGATAGGGTTACAAATGAAGGGGTATTAAGACGATTCGGAGGGGAGAGATGTTTCTGGCGACTGCTAATGAAGAGAAGAGATAGGTTGGTAGGACACTTACTAAGACACCCAGGAATAGCAAGCTTAGTTATGGAAGGAAGGGTTGAGGACAAGAACTGTAGGGGTAGACCAAGGTCAGAATATATTAAACAAATTGCCTCGGACGTAAGGTGTGGTATCTATGTAGAGATGAAAGGATTAGCTCAGGACAGGGAGGCATGGAGCGCTGCATCAAACTAGTCGAAAGACTGAAGACTCAAATAAAAATACCACGATATAGCACTTTACGCAATTTTCTGAGCCCATTAGTAGTATTAATCAGAGTGGAAACAGAATATCGATATCTTAAGTGGTTGAGGAGATATTTGATACTCTTCCTGTATAGTGAGGAGTTAAAATCGTCAAGATCTCTGCCGCTGATCACTCGGTGTGCGTGCGAACTGCGAACTGCCCAACAAGCGCCAACCCGTGCCATTTCGTGACTCAAACCACATCAAGGCTACGTAGTACGATAATGTCAGGTGCCCCAGATCAATAACAAGATATCTTCTAAGCACTTTTTTACTCATGAGTGAATTTGTAAACAGTGGCTGCGTGGGGCAGCGGTATAATTTCTCGACTGTTGTTTCCATGGCTGCAAGATTGAAACCTGGTGCAGTCAGTTGGCATATGAGGGTGCTTAAATGCAAGGGAACCATGTCCGTAGATGTACTGGCACGTTAAAGATCCCCTTCGGGGCAAAATAGTTCACCACTTTTGGAACTCAAGGGAAATGGGTGATGTTATTTTCTTACTTCACTCAAAGAACATTATCAGGCAAATATATGGCAACTATACCGATTATAAGAAATCAGAGCATAATCACTACCTTAACTATTTTCTATTTTTATTAGTGCAAGACTTTTCGAACTAATCTGGTTGTCGCAATGATGACTATTTTCGCAGTGACTTGTAAAAATGTTCCTTCAACCCATTCAGTAGACTTCTTGGCAGGGCTAGATAACTTAACCGTAACCATAACGTAACGTAATTAGGGAATGTACCGGAAAACTCCATGAGTGCATTTAGGTAAATGCGTTGCAGAACGAATTACTTCGTTTCCACAAGAATACCGTATTTATCATATACTATCACAATAACGTTATATTCAATAACCGAATTGAAGAACGCTATTATTCCGGTCCCTACCAATAACGTTATTGGGAGGGTGGCTCACATAGTGAATAACTGAATAACGTTATTGGCATCATTTCGTTATTAGTTCAACCTGATGTCGAAGAACGAAATTGAACGAACTGCTGACAATAACGTTATTCGAAAGGCGGGTAAAGGAAGTTCCTCATAAAAACGTTATTCGCCGGTTTTCGTTATTTGTCTTACCCAATCTTTAAGGAACAAAATTGTGAGTACTACCGACGATAACGTTGTTTAAAAGACGGCTAAAATTGAGTTCTACAAATTAATGTTATTCCCATTTCTTGTTTATTATTAATCAAATCCAATCTTAATGACAAGAAATTATGTATATTCCGTCAAGAACGTTATTAAGGAAACAGCTCGAACAGAGGGCCATAACGTTGTTACTAAATGTGATGTAGAAAGAGCGACGTTGTGTGGAATTAGTCACATTATACAAAGAAGGGTCATATGAAATATTTGAGCACATTGCAATAATAAAGTAGGTGCCTTTTCCCATGACAAAATTTAATAGGTAATAGGCCTACTAACATTTCTAATTAGATTGGAATATACCTGAAATATTCTAATACAGCACTACAGTTGGTAGCCTAGGTGACTCTGAATATATCCTTAGTTCCATCTCTTAAGGTACATAATGCACATATAACATTCGGTTGAAGTCCAATGGATAGTATGGACGTTGCATGTTATGAAATATTGGATCTACCAGTGTATGTAGAATCATATTGGCAACAAAGTCATGCACGTGTGCTCAGAATTAATCTGAAATAATACTATATTTTATAGTGCCAATTTTGGATAACATCCATTTGTTGGTATAGAAGTTACATGCATTTTCAGCAGGCTTAGAATTATGTTGGCAGCACTGACGTACATTAGTTACTCGAAATTAATCTGAAATTTCAGGTATCATACGTGTGCAAAATTTAGAGCTGTTGGCTTGCATACTTTATTATATATATGTATTAGGATAAAGAAAGAGAATGAGCATTCATTAGAAGTTGGCAGCCCTGCTGGCTCTCAAGTATGAGCATAGTCATATCTGTTACAGTAACAATAGCGCATACGAAATTCGGATAAAATCCAATTGATAGTTAGAAGTTAGATGCACTTAAACATTGGACTTATCCGCTGGCTTAAAATCATGTTTGCACCACTGTCATATATGCGCTACCTAAAATATATATCTGGAATGTTATTATCTCTATCTGTACTAATTTTGGAAGGGTTCGCATGCATAACGTCCGATAAATCCAACATAGAGCTCAAAAGTGAATTGTGAATTTTCAGCAGTTACTAGCACTAAAATAATTTTCAAAAATGCCCGTGAGATATTCAAATATAGGTCTTTACTTATACCAAATTGGGTTTCAATAACTGCAGCCGTCTAGGAGGGACAGACAGACATTTGCCTGGACCGATGCCATAAGTCTACTTTTCCCTCATTTTTACAAAATGTGAAAAGTAGGCTAAAATATTACGAAGAATATACGATAGCTACTGTATAACATCCAACATTAGGTGTTTCGATACTGTGCTGATCAGTACCCTCTGCTTATGGACATATCACATGTGTTGTACCGCAATCATTGACCATCAGAATACAAATGGTACAGATTATAACGTTAAAGCTTGTATACAGGCACAATTCCGGTATAGGCTTGAATAACGTTATTCGCAGCAGCATTCCGTGTTCCGATTGGCTAAGCTGCAAGAAATCAAACATGGAGGAAAGTTGTGGATTGAGAGTAATATTTGAAGTTCATTGGCATTATTAATGCAAACCAGTCATTAAGATGCGTTACGTTGAATACATGAAGGGGCACTGACTGATTGAACGCATTCCTGTCAGTATTTACGATTTAACTGAAATAATTCGACATTTAGCTATACGCATGAAGTTACGTAACTATGAGCTAGGCTACAAAGTGAGAAGTGTACGGGTGCTATAGCTGCAACTTAGTGTCCAATGAGTCTCGGGTTCGAGACGCGCTAGGGCCAAATTTTTTATTCTTTTTGAATTATTATGTTGCATTCACACTACATTCCTTGTGAGTTTCCAACTACGATTTATTCGCATAATCTACGGAGATGATGTTAATAATGGATATTGGAAGGGAAAATTATTCTATTCTATCATTCAAATTTGTACTTCCCCATACAAAACCATGAATATTTGTACTATTCATGAAAGTATACTAATATTTTCATACCTCAATAATAGTCTATGTTTACTCCACAATAGATAATAATATTAAGAATAAGGAGAAATAGTTTCGTGACGATCTAAAGAGCATACTTTTCTTTATATTTAAGATTCACGCCAATTTTTATTTTATTTTTAGTCGTTTACCCTCCAGGTTGGTGGAATCCACGGACTCAGTGAGGGAACTCACCACTACCGCCTCTATGGGCAGTGTCCTAGAGCTAGGAACATCGAATCGGAAGGGATACAACTGGTGAGGTGGGATTGGCACCTCGCCCAGGCGGCCTCACCTGCAAAGCGAACAGGGGCCTCATGAGGGATGGTAAGGGATGGGTAGGATGGATAGGCAAGGAAGAGGGAAGGAGGCAGCCGTGGCCTTGAAGAAGGTACCATCCCGGCATTTTCCCGAAGACGAAGTGGGAAACCACGGAAAACCACTTCGAGGATGGCTGAAGGGGAATCGAACACCCTCTACTCATTTGGGCCACCCGAGGCTGAGTAGCTCCCGTTCCAGTCCTCGTACCACTTTTCAAATTTCGTGGCAGAGCCGGGAATCAAACCCAGGACCTCCGGGGCGGCAGCTAACCATGCTGACCGCTACGCTACTGAGGCGATATCTGAAATAATACTTTATCTAATAGTGCCAATTTTGGATAACATCCATTTGTTGGTATAGAAGTTACATGCATTTTCAGCAGGCTTAGAATTATGGTGGCAGCACTGATGTACATTAGTTACTCGAAGTTAATCTGAAATTTTAGGTACCATACGTGTGCAACATTCAGAGGTGTTGGCTAGCATACTTTCTGATATATTTATTGGTATTAGGATAAAGAAAGAGAATGAGCATTCATTAGCAGTTGGCAGCCCTGCTGGCTCTCAAGTATGAGCATAGTCATATCTGTTACAGTAACAATAGCGCATACGAAATTCGGATAAAATCCAATTGATAGTTAGAAGTTAGATGCACTTAAACATTGGACTTATCCGCTGGCTTAAAATCATGTTTGCACCACTGTCATATATGAAAAATCCACAGCCTGCTTCCAGTCTCCGACCGGGTCAGGAATGGAATGAATGAAGCCCCTATCTAGCGGCGAGGATAACTGTCATATATGCGCTACCTAAAATATATATCTGGAATGTTATTATCTCTATCTGTACTAATTTTGGAAGGGTTCGCATGCATAACGTCTGATAAATCCAACATAGAGCTCAAAAGTGAATTGTGAATTTTCAGCAGTTACTAGCACTAAAATAATTTTCAAAAATGCCCGTGAGATATTCAAATATAGGTCTTTACTTATACCAAATTGGGTTTCAATAACTGCAGCCGTCTAGGAGGGACAGACAGACATTTGCCTGGACCGATGCCATAAGTCTACTTTTCCCTCATTTTTACAAAATGTGAAAAGTAGGCTAAAATATTACGAAGAATATACGATAGCTACTGTATAACATCCAACCTTAGGTGTTTCGATACTGTGCTGATCAGTACCCTCTGCTTATGGACATATCACATGTGTTGTACCGCAATCATTGACCATCAGAATACAAATGGTACAGATTATAACGTTAAAGCTTGTATACAGGCACAATTCCGGTATAGGCTTGAATAACGTTATTCGCAGCAGCATTCCGTGTTCCGATTGGCTAAGCTGCAAGAAATCAAACATGGAGGAAAGTTGTGGATTGAGAGTAATATTTGCAGTTCATTGGCATTATTAATGCAAACCAGTCATTAAGATGCGTTACGTTGAATACATGAAGGGGCACTGACTGATTGAACGCATTCCTGTCAGTATTTACGATTTAACTGAAATAATTCGACATTTAGCTATACGCATGAAGTTACGTAACTATGAGCTGGGCCACAAAGTGAGAAGTGTACGGGTGCTATAGCTGCAACTTAGTGTCCAATGAGTCTCGGGTTCGAGACGCGCTGGGGCCGAATTTTTTATTCTTTTTGAATTATTATGTTGCATTCACACTACATTCCTTGTGAGTTTCCAACTACGATTTATTCGCATAATCTACGGAGATGATGTTAATAATGGATATTGGAAGGGAAAATTATTCTATTCTATCATTCAAATTTGTACTTCCCCATACAAAACCATGAATATTTGTACTATTCATGAAAGTATACTAATATTTTCATACCTCAACTAGTTGAAACCCGTCAATACATGACGGCCAATAAGAAAATATTTACTGAAGAATTTTATTATATACTTTCTTTGTACAATTATTTTTTGGCACTATTGAAACTTTAAGGGCGTCAAAAGATTGCACTCGAGACATTGCAACATACTGCTGGCCATGATTGAAAACTTGATGAGGAAAATTGAGACCTATACGTTCCCGAGTTCCCCCTTGAGCTTTATTGATTGTGATAAAGTATGCCAAGCGAATCGGAAAATGTTGCCTCTTAAAAGAAAATGATTGTTTTATCCGGTAGTGTTAAATCAAGTCGAAGTATTAGACCTCTCTGCTAATTTTAACTGCACTTATTTCCAAATCCAAGCATTTTCATGCATATTTCATATAATTAATATGGAATCAAGTCGAAGGGTTAGATCTCTCCGCCTAATTTTAACTGCACTTATTATTTCCAAATTCAAGCAATTTTCGTACATATTTCTTATAATTAATATGGTAGCATTTAGATGCCCTTAGGAAACTTCAGATTTCTAAGGAGCATATCTATGGGTCAATCGTTTGGAGTATGTGGAAGCAAATCACTTAATTCCAAGGAATTCAAGAATTCTGAGGAGTCTAATATATACAACTGGCCGCAGGAACCGTCGCTTATAATTTTGGAATATACATTAACGAAGACATGCGATGATGTGCAATTCCATACATTTTAAAACAACATGGACCGTATGCATGTGGCACAGTGACATTGGCACCAAATGAAACCAAGGACATAGCATTTGTTCTACTGCCGATTATTCTCTCTTAAATTCCTTGAGATATCATTTCCAGTGAAAAATTGTTGCAGTCTGTCAAATATTTTATATTTAGTAAAATTAATTTTGCCATTACAACACCAAAGGTCAAAGTAACCAAGCGTAGATTTCTCGCTACAGAAATACAGTACAGAAAAATGTTTACATTTGTTCGTCAAGGACCATCCACTGTAAGGCATAATATCTGGAATTGTTTCTGAAATTGCATTTTTATATTAGATTTTAAAAGTGGCTTCGTATTTTTCAACGATTTCCCACTTTTTTGTGGCTAATGTTCTTTTTCGTCAAATGGGTATATTTATTGCAGCATTTCTCTCCAAATTAACGTCATATTCAATAACATTATAGTGGCCTGCCTCAACGCAGCCGCCAAATATTAAATGGCAAATAATACTTCCATTGCCAAAATCAACAGCGTGGTTAGACTCATTGTTATGTACTCTAAACAAATAATCAATAAACAATAATATTCACGTATACAATGAAGTTCAGATACTTTCATTCTCAAGTTTGTTGCTGATGAGAATGCGATGATACTGCTCGCCAATAATAAAATCCTTATAATTATTCATGCCAGCAACAATTTTTGCAATTTGCTTGCAAACGCAGCTCAGGATAACGTCCTGCATTTTGGAATAACCACTACGAAACTGCTCTAAATAAGCAATTTCCATCACCTGATGTAGGTACAATCCTTTGCATTTCCATGACAGTAAATTAAGCAAGGGAGCATACTTCACCAACTACTGGAATGAGCATAGACTCACTTCGACAGCCACCGTAATGGAGGGAGTTTAAGAGTTAGACTGTATGTTCAGTGTTTGTCAAAAATCGTACTAACACAGGAAAGCCCAGTCTGAAGGCTACAGTACACTCTGAGCTATCGCCCCGGATTCCAGGTTCGATCCCTGGTTTGCCAAGAAATTTACTTCTGGTCTGAGGGCTGGAACGGGGCGCACTCTTGAGCCAAAACTCAGGAGAGCAAGGTTAGATTCCTATTTCAACAATCTGGGATGTGGTTTTCCGTGGTTTGCCACGTCCACTGCAGGTAAATACCGGGATAGTTCGTAACTTAAAGCCTCGGTCGTCAATTCCCTATTCCCCACTTGAATTACAAATGCACACATCAGTACAGCCATCACAATAACAGAGGTTATCAGAGAAAATTTGACACACACACACCAAAGTAGACGGGGCTGAGTGACCACGATGTCTGAGTCCATCAAATGAATTATACTCGACAATTGTCTCTCATGGCGAAAGCGATTGTGGCCATCTTTTTTTTTTTTAGTCGTTTATCCTCCAGGTTGGTGGAACCCACGGACCCAGCGAGGGAACTCACCACTACCGCCTCTACGGGCAGTGTCCTAGAGCTGGGAACATCGAATCGGAAGGGATACAACTGGTGAGGTGGGATTGGCACCTCGCCCAGGCGGCCTCGCCTGCAAAGCGAACAGGGGCCTCATGAGGGAAGGTAAGGGATGGTTAGGATGGATAGGCAAGGAAGAGGGAAGGAGGCGGCCGTGGCCTTGAAGAACGTACCATCCCGGCATTTGCCCGAAGACGAAGTGGGAAAACACGAAAAACCACGTCGAGGATGGCTGAGGGGGAATCGAACCCCCTCTACTCATTTGGGCCACCCGAGGCTGAGTAGACCCCGTTCCAGTCCTCGTACCACTTTTCAAATTTCGTGGCAGAGCCGGGAATCGAACCCAGGACCTCCGGGGTGGCAGCTAACCATGCTGACCACTACGCTACGTAGGCGACTCTTCTTTTATTTAATAATTTAAAATTATATGGCAATGTAAATCGTGGAGAATTCCTTACTGTACGGGAATAATACAAGTAAAATATGTTAAGACAATGAATTACCAATAGCCAGAAAGAATAATTAGGAAATAAAAATACATGTCTGAGGTGAGACCCCTTCGACTATGCAAAATTCATTCCTGGGTAATCAATGTTCCCCCTGAGCCACCCAGTCAACAGACTTCTAAACCAATATTAAGTTACTTAAACAACAAACGAACTCAAACGCCTGTTGAAGTTCTTCAATCCCCTCTTTTTAATTCTCAAAAACAAAGATCACACTACGATACGGTACGATACGGTGAATCCGCCATTTCTCTAGAAATGTAATTCTGGTCTGAGGGCTGGAACGGGGCACACTCTTGAGGCAAAACTAAGAAGGGCATGGTTCGATTCCCATCTCAACAATCTGGGATTTGGTTTTCCGTGGTTTGCCACTTCCACTGCAGGTGCAATTCTGATCTGAGGGCTGGAACGGGGCGCACTCTTGAGGCAAAACTAAGTAGGGCAAGGTTCGATTCCCATCTTAACAATCTGGGATGTGGTTTTCCGTGGTTTGCCACTTCCACTGCAGGTAAATACCGGGATAGTTCCTAACTTAAAGCCTCGGTCGCCAATTTCCCATTCCCCACTTTAATTACAAATGCACACATCAGTACAGCCATCACAATAACAGAGGTTATCACAGAAAATTTGACACACACACACCAAAGTAGACGGGGCTGAGTGACCACGATGTCTGAGTCCAGCAAATGAATTATGTTCGTCAATTGTCTCTCATGGCGAAAGCGATTGTGGCCATCTTTTATTTAATAATTTAAAAGTATATGGGAACGTAAATCGTGGGGAATTCCTTACTTTATGGGAATAATAAAAGTAAAATATGTTAAGACAATGTATTACCAATAGGCAGAAAGAATAATTGAGAAATAAAAATATATATCGGAGGTGGGATTCGAACTGCTTCCATTGCGCGATGTATAAATTAAGAGTTATGAACTGTGCCGTCTGAGCTACCGAATCACTAGTAGAGCAGTGCAATATTAAGTTACTTAAATAACATTCACTCTCAACAGTCCGTATACGTTCTTCTACATTTCCCGTTTTTTATAATATTCTATTCCTGTTTAGATCGTGGAAACTTCATAATCAATATTCCCCCCCTTTATTATAATTCTTATAAATAACTATTACATTAAAACGCGGTGGACATCCGCCATGTCTGTCATTAACCAAGGTGATTCTGCGCATGCGCTTGAGCCAACAATTTTGCAGTTTTGTTTATACATTTAAAAATATGTGGTGACATATTTGTTTATTTTAAAGACACTCTGCAAATCTACAGGCCTACAGCTTTCGACAGATTGCTCTACGAAGTGAATCGGTTCTACCGTTGCCTCAATCTCGCGGTAACAAAAATCAGCTTAGTGTTTTAAATATATAGATAGATAATAGTCTATGTTTACTCCACAATAGATAATAATATTAAGAATAAGGAGAAATAGTTTCGTGACGATCTAAAGAGCATACTTTTCTTTATATTTAAGATTCACGCCAATTTTTATTTTATTTTTAGTCGTTTACCCTCCAGGTTGGTGGAATCCACGGACTCAGTGAGGGAACTCACCACTACCGCCTCTATGGGCAGTGTCCTAGAGCTAGGAACATCGAATCGGAAGGGATACAACTGGTGAGGTGGGATTGGCACCTCGCCCAGGCGGCCTCACCTGCAAAGCGAACAGGGGCCTCATGAGGGATGGTAAGGGATGGGTAGGATGGATAGGCAAGGAAGAGGGAAGGAGGCAGCCGTGGCCTTGAAGAAGGTACCATCCCGGCATTTTCCCGAAGACGAAGTGGGAAACCACGGAAAACCACTTCGAGGAATCGAACACCCTCTACTCATTTGGGCCACCCGAGGCTGAGTAGCTCCCGTTCCAGTCCTCGTACCACTTTTCAAATTTCGTGGCAGAGCCGGGAATCAAACCCAGGACCTCCGGGGCGGCAGCTAACCATGCTGACCGCTACGCTACTGAGGCGATATCTGAAATAATACTTTATCTAATAGTGCCAATTTTGGATAACATCCATTTGTTGGTATAGAAGTTACATGCATTTTCAGCAGGCTTAGAATTATGGTGGCAGCACTGATGTACATTAGTTACTCGAAGTTAATCTGAAATTTTAGGTACCATACGTGTGCAACATTCAGAGGTGTTGGCTAGCATACTTTCTGATATATTTATTGGTATTAGGATAAAGAAAGAGAATGAGCATTCATTAGCAGTTGGCAGCCCTGCTGGCTCTCAAGTATGAGCATAGTCATATCTGTTACAGTAACAATAGCGCATACGAAATTCGGATAAAATCCAATTGATAGTTAGAAGTTAGATGCACTTAAACATTGGACTTATCCGCTGGCTTAAAATCATGTTTGCACCACTGTCATATATGCGCTACCTAAAATATATATCTGGAATGTTATTATCTCTATCTGTACTAATTTTGGAAGGGTTCGCATGCATAACGTCTGATAAATCCAACATAGAGCTCAAAAGTGAATTGTGAATTTTCAGCAGTTACTAGCACTAAAATAATTTTCAAAAATGCCCGTGAGATATTCAAATATAGGTCTTTACTTATACCAAATTGGGTTTCAATAACTGCAGCCGTCTAGGAGGGACAGACAGACATTTGCCTGGACCGATGCCATAAGTCTACTTTTCTCTCATTTTTACAAAATGTGAAAAGTAGGCTAAAATATTACGAAGAATATACGATAGCTACTGTATAACATCCAACCTTAGGTGTTTCGATACTGTGCTGATCAGTACCCTCTGCTTATGGACATATCACATGTGTTGTACCGCAATCATTGACCATCAGAATACAAATGGTACAGATTATAACGTTAAAGCTTGTATACAGGCACAATTCCGGTATAGGCTTGAATAACGTTATTCGCAGCAGCATTCCGTGTTCCGATTGGCTAAGCTGCAAGAAATCAAACATGGAGGAAAGTTGTGGATTGAGAGTAATATTTGCAGTTCATTGGCATTATTAATGCAAACCAGTCATTAAGATGCGTTACGTTGAATACATGAAGGGGCACTGACTGATTGAACGCATTCCTGTCAGTATTTACGATTTAACTGAAATAATTCGACATTTAGCTATACGCATGAAGTTACGTAACTATGAGCTAGGCTAGAAAGTGAGAAGTGTACGGGTGCTATAGCTGCAACTTAGTGTCCAATGAGTCTCGGGTTCGAGACGCGCTAGGGCCAAATTTTTTATTCTTTTTGAATTATTATGTTGCATTCACACTACATTCCTTGTGAGTTTCCAACTACGATTTATTCGCATAATCTACGGAGATGATGTTAATAATGGATATTGGAAGGGAAAATTATTCTATTCTATCATTCAAATTTGTACTTCCCCATACAAAACCATGAATATTTGTACTATTCATGAAAGTATACTAATATTTTCATACCTCAATAATAGTCTATGTTTACTCCACAATAGATAATAATATTAAGAATAAGGAGAAATAGTTTCGTGACGATCTAAAGAGCATACTTTTCTTTATATTTAAGATTCACGCCAATTTTTATTTTATTTTTAGTCGTTTACCCTCCAGGTTGGTGGTATCCACGGACTCAGTGAGGGAACTCACCACTACCGCCTCTATGGGCAGTGTCCTAGAGCTAGGAACATCGAATCGGAAGGGATACAACTGGTGAGGTGGGATTGGCACCTCGCCCAGGCGGCCTCACCTGCAAAGCGAACAGGGGCCTCATGAGGGATGGTAAGGGATGGGTAGGATGGATAGGCAAGGAAGAGGGAAGGAGGCAGCCGTGGCCTTGAAGAAGGTACCATCCCGGCATTTTCCCGAAGACGAAGTGGGAAACCACGGAAAACCACTTCGAGGATGGCTGAAGGGGAATCGAACACCCTCTACTCATTTGGGCCACCCGAGGCTGAGTAGCTCCCGTTCCAGTCCTCGTACCACTTTTCAAATTTCGTCGCAGAGCCGGGAATCAAACCCAGGACCTCCGGGGCGGCAGCTAACCATGCTGACCGCTACGCTACTGAGGCGATATCTGAAATAATACTTTATCTAATAGTGCCAATTTTGGATAACATCCATTTGTTGGTATAGAAGTTACATGCATTTTCAGCAGGCTTAGAATTATGTTGGCAGCACTGATGTACATTAGTTACTCGAAGTTAATCTGAAATTTTAGGTACCATATGTGTGCAACATTCAGAGGTGTTGGCTAGCATACTTTCTGATATATTTATTGGTATTAGGATAAAGAAAGAGAATGAGCATTCATTAGCAGTTGGCAGCCCTGCTGACTATCAAGTATAAGCATAGTCATATCTGTTATAGTACACAAAGCACGTACGAAATTCGGTTAAAATCCAATTGATAGTATAGATGTTAGATGTACTTAAACATTGGACTTATCAGTAGGCTTAGAATCATCTTGGCAACACTGTCATATATGGGCTCCTTAAAATGTATCTGGAATGTTATTATCCCTGTGTGTGCTAATTTTGGAAAATTTCGCATGCATAACGTCTGAGATATCCAACGTAGAGCTTAAAAGTGAATTGTGATTTTTAGCAGTTGGTAATTCTGAAATCATTTACAAATATGTCCCTGAGATATTCAGATTTAGATATTTCCTTAAACCGAATTTGGTTTCGATAACTGCAGTCTTTTAGGGGTTGATAGGGGGAGACACACAAAGACAGACAGACAGACATTTGCCTGGATCGATGTCATTAGTCTATCTCATCATCATTTTAAAAAAAGTGAAAACTAAGCTAAAATACCACGTAGAATATACGATAGCTAATGTATAACATCCTACCTTAGGTGCTTCGATACTGTGCTGACCAGTACCCTCAGCTTATTGACATTACACATGTGTTGTACCGCAATCATTTGCCATCAGCGTTCAGATGTTACAGATCGTAACGTAAAAGCTTGTATACAAGCACAATTCCGGTATAGGCTTCAATAACGTTATTCGTACCTGCATTACGAGTTCTTATTGGCTCAGCTGCAAGAAATCAAAGATGGAGGAAACTTGTGGATTGAGATTAATAGTTGCAGTTCATTGGCATTATTAATGCAAATCAGTCATTTAGTTCCGTTACGTTGAATACAGGAAAAGGCACTGACTGATTAAACGCATTTCTGACAGTATTTAAGATTTAACTGAAATCATTCGACATTTAGCCATATGGATGAAGCTGTGAACCTGCATAGTACGTGAAACGTGTACGTGTGCTAAGGCGTAAATTTGGTACCTACGGGGTCCTGGGTTCGAGACGCTCCATGGCCAGAATTTTTATTCTTTTTGAATTATTTCGTTGTGTCAACACTACTGTGTGATGCAACTTTTCAACTTCGATTTACTCGCATGTTCTAGGGGGGCGATGTTAATAATGGATATTGGTAGGGAAAAATCATTCTATTTTATCATTCGTATTTGTACTTTCCAAATCAAAACCATGAATATTTGTACTATTAGTGAAACTAATATAATTTTCACAGCACTGATTACTCCACAGTAAAATAATAATAATAATAATATTAACAATAATATGAAGTAGTTCCGTGACGATCTAAAGGACCTAATTTTCTTTATACTTAACATTCATGCCAATGATTAATCTACATAGACCTATCTAGAATAATTACGAGATTAAGTTGGTAATACTAACTTTTCTATTTAGATTGGAATATATCTGAAGTAATGTATTCCAATACAGATCTACAGTTGGCAGCCTTGGTGACTCTGAATATATTCTTAGTTCCATATCTTAAGGTAAAGAATGCTCATGCTAAATTTGGTAAAGTCCAATGGATAGTATGGACGTTGCATGCTGTGAAATATTTGATGTATCAGTGCGAGTAAAATCATATTGGCAACAACATCAAGAAGGCGTTTTCAGAATTAATCTGAATTATTCCTATATTTTATAGTGCCAATTTTGGATAAAATCCATTTCTTAGTATAGAAGTTACATGCATTTAAAAAATGGCCCTATAAACAGGCTTAGAATTATGTTGGCAGCACTGATGTGCATTAGTTGCTCCCAAATAATCTAAAATTTCAGGAACTATTCATGCGCAAAATTTAGAGCTGTTGGCTTGCATACTTTCTGATATATTGGTATTAGGATAAAGAGAGTGAGCATTTATTAACAAATAATAATAATAATGCTAACTGCGCCAGGATACGAACCTGAAACCTTGGGTTCAGCAAGGGAGAACGTTACCCCTGAGCCACGCAGCCAGCCGCATTTATTAACAGCTGGCAGCGCTAATGGCTCTTAAGTATAAGCATAGTCATATCTGTTATAGTACACAAAGCACGTACGAAATTTGGTTAAAATCCAATTGATAGTATAGATGTTAGATGTACTTAAACATTGGACTTATCAGCAGGCTTAGAATCATCTTGGCAACACTGTCATACATGGGATCCTTAAAATGTATCTGGAATGTTATTATCCCTGTGTGTGCTAATTTTGGAAAATTTCGCATTTATAACGTCTGAGATATCCAACGTAGAGGTTAAAAGTGAATTGTGATTTTTAGCAGTTGGTAGCACTGACATCATTTTCAAATATGGGCGTGAGATATTCCGGTATACATCTTTACTCATACTAAATTTGGTTTCGATTTCTGCAGCCGTTTAGGAGTTGACAGGGGGGGGGGCACACACACACAGCCTGACAGACGGACAGACAGACAGACTCACATTCTCCCGGATCGATCTCATAAGTGTACTTTTTCCTCATTTTTGCAGAATGTGAAAAGTAGGCTAATAAGGAGTGGTGAAGCAGCTGCCTTTAAAGCAGAATGGGAAAAATTATTTTTCTGTACAGCTTATAAAGGGCATGCCAAATGTTTAGTGTGCCACCGAGATTTAATGAGTAAAAAAAAACACAATTTGGAACGGCACTGCAGTGCCAACCACAGGGATGATTACGGTGACTTGACAGACGCCAGTCGGCAATCGAAGTTGGAAGAATTGAAAGAAAATTTCAAGCAGCACTTTCCTGTAAGTATTATTGCCTTAATTTTAAAATGCTTGCTTACAAATGGGAATGAACAAATGATTTAATTATCTGAAGAACACTAAAATTGTGACTTGCCGTATTTTTGTCTGACAGGAGATAGAGGAGAGTGAGGTTGGTGGACCGATTTTACGAGCAAGCTACAAATGTTCGATGCGAATTGCCGAAGCTGGGAAGCCCTTCGCGGAAGGGAATTTCATCAAGGAGTGCCTAATGGACGTGGCGGCATGTATTTGTCCTACGGAGGTAGTTGAGAAATTTGAAAACATCTCTCTTTCTCCTCAAACTGTGGCTCGCAGAATAGACGATATGTCCGTTGATATGGAACAGCAATTAATGGAGATGGCAGCAAAATTTGTATAATTTTTCATCGCCCTCGACGAATCAACCGACATTGCGGACATAGCATAGCTCGTTATTTTTATTCGAGGGGTGGATGACGATCTTCGGGTCACCGAGAATTTCCTCGACTTGGTAACACTCAAAGTCACCACTACCGGTTTCGATATTTTCCAAGCTGTGGAGGGTGCTTTTGAATCAATGGGATTAAAATGGGAGCGGTTGACGAGTATAACGACGGATGGAGCTCCTGCTTTACGATGTGTACGCATGGGGTTCCTCAGATATGTAAAGTTAAAAATGGCTGAGAACGGTAGTACCCTAATGGTGGCGATCCATTGCTTCATACACCAGGAGGCAATCTGTGCAAAAGTCGCCAAGCGCAAAGATGTAATGGGAACAGTTGTGCGAATGGTAAATTATCTTCACTCCCATGAACTCACGCACCGTCAATTCAAAGAGTTCTTGGATGACATCGAAGCGGAGTGTCCGGATATCCCGTACCATGCAGAAGTAAGATGGCTGAGCAAGGCGAAGGTGCTGAATCGTGTGTTTTTCTTGCGGAACGCAATACATACATTCTGTGACATGAAAGGGCGGCCCGAAGTTCTTTTGCGTGACCCTAAGTGGGTGGCGGACTTGGATTTTTATGTGACATTACTGCCCATCTGAATAATTTGAACACTTCGCTTCAGGGCGAAAAGCACAACATCTGCGATTTGGTGGAAAAAATTGAAGCGTTCACAAGAAAATTGATTTTGCGGGAAAACCAGTTACGTGCAAGGAACACAGGACATTTTCCATCGTTTGAAACAGTGAAAGGTGTCGACTTTGATGAGTACTTGGAGGTAATTCGCCAAATACAAGAAGAGTTTGACAAGCGATTTTCAGAATTATCAGAACTCCAAGCGGTGTTAGATGTATTTGTTCGACCATTTTCTATTAGTGCAGACAGTGTTCCACAGCTATTTCAATTAGAGCTGATTGAACTGCAATGCAATGTTCGTCTTAAATACCTCTTTCTAAATGTCACGAAGTTAAGAAAACTGCAATGCAATGTTCGTCTTAATGACCGCTTTCTAATGTCACGAAGTTTAGAAGAATTTTACAGTGGCTTTCCGCAAGGAGAATATCCCCTTTTGTAAAGACATGCAAGTGAAGTTCTGTCAATGTTCGACTCAACGTACATTTATGAGCGCTTCTCTTCAGTTCTTAAGCTTACCAAAAGTAAACATCATGCAACGATGAGTGATAGAAACTTGCGCAATTGTTTACGAATAGCTGTGTCCAGAAATATTGTACCCAATTTGGAGAAGATTGTTTCCTCCAAAACTAGAAATTCGTAAAAACGACGGAGAAAGAGTCACTCAAGGCCTGTACTATCTGTTCATATTGGTAAAATGTTGTTGAATTTTCCTCTCTAATATGTTCTCATTTCATTTTGTAATAAAGCACAATATTCTTTACTTAACACTTGCGTTCGTTTCCTACACATTCCATGCATCGGAGTACCATTCGATTTGTATACATATATATTATGGCAGTATATATCCTATTATGGTAAAACAGCCCTATCAATATGATGTCAACAATGCCACAAAAGCCGTCGCCTGCATCTGTGCGTTCGTATCTAGTTATTGCGGTACGAACATAGTCCGTGTGTCTCAGATCTCCTCGCTGCCACAGTGTAGTGGTGGTAGGGGAAGGAGCGCTAGTCTGACTGCCCAGTGCTCCCCGAGCGCGGCCGCGCTCTCGGAGCGCAATGACTGGATGGTCCTGATCTAGGCTTACAGGATAGAGCCACATCGGTGAAGTGGGATACATACTTGTTATTCCCCACCCCATTTAATTCCGCACGTTAATGTGCTGACCCACTGAAAAGCGATTCGTTTATCAGATGTGAAAAAAAAGGCAGCAGAAATCTTCACTCAGATAAAAGAAAGGGTTATACTGAGATTACAGTTTCAAACATGATATCTGATTACTTCATGTTATATTGGCATAACAAATGCCAAGTCTCACTTTTCTAAACAACATACTTCTTGAACCTTCCAACACAAAATTCTAATCACTAGTCTACATTCCCGATCTTTATCATAATGTTCAGACGTCACTGCCGTGGAACTCCCAATCGTCCTCTTTAATAAACATGAATGAATGTAGTGAATTATCCCCTGGAATAAGCTGTAAAATATAGTTATTAGAGAGTAAACCGCATTTGAAATAGTAAGTAGGCTAATGCAATGTGTCCGGTCCTAATCTTGAACACCTCCTGTTTAGTCTCTATCTTGCCATTTCAGCAATTTGTCTTCAACTTGGGTCGAGCTTCTACAGATATATTTTTGTATTTTTTTTAAATATTTAAAAATGTTTGGCCATATCTCAGAAATTCTTTCACACTTGCAATGGAGATGGATCGTATATCATGGACACATACCTCCACACTGATTTTACGATGATTTTGTCACACATACATCAATATAATTTCACCTTCTGGTCATGAACATCTGTGCCTAATCATATACTACGTACTCTTCCTCTTGAAAATTAACTATTAACATTGAACACAATCAACAACCCATTTGCCTAATACAATATTAAATCGTATGTGTCACCCCTTCCATTTGCTATTTCTCTTATGAATGCTGTTCTCTATTTCCTCCTCCCTTTATTTAAAATTGAAATCCATTGGCAGATTAATCACTCCCGCACCTGGGCACAACACTACTGTGAGCGAGGCTCCGCTTGGACAGAACGTGCTCATGAGATGACTCAATTCAAGAAGTCTCGTCATAACAGGTGGGACACCTCAAGTCTCTCTATCGCTTTAACAGTAGAAAGTGCCGGGTGGGTTGTCGTATTCATTAACAGCAGTGTAATTCTGGTTTAAAAGTAAATAATGCCATTCATACCGTTGACGACAAATCGCAGCGTAAATTTAAACGTACCACCACATCAAACAACATGGAGTAGTGGGCTACGCGTTGGAGCAACTTAGCCATTTTCCGTCTTGTCTTTAAATGAATAATGGCATTTGCTCTTTGTTCCCTTTCATTTCACACAGTACATTTATTGTTACAAGAAAAATTATTTCGTATTGGAATGCTGTGAATGATACACAACCCGTTGCTGATATGATCTCTAAAGCCTAAACATACCGTACTGAAAAATCAATTATGTCGAAGAAGAAGTTAAAATATTGTTTACTAATTATCATATACTGTACTAACATACGCTCTACCAGTAGCATACCAGTAATCCTATCATAACCAACCAGAGGTTTCCTCTGAAATATCAAAAACTTTGATTGCGTCAAATATTATACATAATGTTGTAGGCTATATACTATATACAGGATGAAGAACAAATCCCGTACTTGGAGGTCAGCATGCGGTTCCTCGTCGAAATTCATGGCAAAGGCTTATCTAGGAAGGCCTGGTCCGGCCAATACGTTTAATAGAAATGCGAGTTAAGAAACGAGGCTCTGGCAACGCTGTAACTGCGTGCAGCATGGCCAAGAGAACAGCACGCATGAAGTCTGCGCTGTGCCGGTGCTGTCTCATTAGCTCAGTGCGGAAAGGTATGCCGTGAAGGTCGGTTATGGTCCAATGGCGTTCGCGTCAAAGAGTTCTTCAGTTAAAGTCTCAAATTGTATCCAATGTACACCTCCACAATGCAATCAATACATTATGTTGTGTACTGTGTCTTACATTGCTGTTACTTCTCTACTTCTTTCTTATTTCGATGAGACCCGCTACGGACCACGCACCAATTTCAATTCTTCACTCTTTGTTGTTTTCTTCCCAATATTTCTTCGTTCTTAGACTATGTTGCTTCTTTCTGTCCTCAGACCACTTCGCCCCAGGTTTCCTTTCCACTCTACCCTGGCGTACTTCCAAACATAACACCTTCTCTGTCCAAAGTGTCTTCATCTCTTATATTATTTCCTTCTGTTACCTTTATTTAAACATTAAAACATAACATGAGCCTCTTACATACGTAAACGACCACTTAGTTTCGTCCATGGCACAAATAAAGCCAGTAACATCGTCTGCATCCAATGATATACACTAGATTGCCCATTATGATACGCACAATAATTCCATTCCGTACGCTGCCACGAAATTTGAAAAGTGGTATGAGGACTGGAACGGGATCTACTCAGCCTCGGGTGGTCCAAATGAGTAGATGGGGTTCGATTCCCACCACATCCATCCTCGAAGTGGTTTTTCGTGGTTGCCCGCTTCATCTTCGGGCACATGCCGGGATGGTCCCTACCGTCAGGTCACGGCCGCCTCCTTCCCTCTTCCTTGTCTATCCTTTCTATTCTTCCCATCCCGTCCCATCCCACATGAGGCCCCCTGTTCGCTTTGCAGGTGAGGCCGCATTGGGTGAGGTGCTAGTCCCGCCTCCCCAGTTGGATCCCCCGACTCACTCTCAAGCGCCAGGACACTGCCCGTAGAGGAGGTAAAGGTGGGATCTCTCGCTGAGTCCGTGGGAAAAGCCTACTTGGAGGGTAAACTGACTACGAAAGAAAAATCGTTTGAAGTCCAGTCTTATCTTCACAGAGCCACGAACTGACGTCACACAAAACGACGACCTGACGTAGATTCGAACCGTAGTTCGTTGGTGGTTGTGGTTTGGATAATACAGCAGTATACTCAGTGAGCTACGACGGCTGGTACGGTGGTATGATACACATTCCGCCGCAGGATGCGACAGTGTTGCCGGCTTCTCGTTTTCATACTCGTCTTTTCAAATAACACCCGCTCCGATTTTGCTATAGAAACTTTTGTCTTGCATTTGGATGAGAAGTCGCATGACGACCTCCAAGTACGGCATATTTCTTCACCCTGTATTACTTCTATAAGGGGCTTCGGTGGCGTGGTCGATAGCATGCTGAACTGCTAAGCCCAAGATGGCGTGTTCAAACCCGGCCGAAGTCGTCGGATTGGTTAAGAGCGTTAAAATTCTTCAGTATGCCTTTCTTCGAAGGGGAAATAAAGCAGGCGTGCCCATGTCATAGATTTATGGCAGGTAAAAGCACCTACCATTACAATTGGTAGTGTGTAGAAAAGTTTTTAGGTTATATTTGGCGAGTTAGAAACGCTCTATCAAGTTCCAACGTTCTCCGCCAGTGTTAGAGACAGAAGCATCTGGTAGCCACAGTTGGAAATAGTTGAAATTGAACTTCCATACTAAGAAATGGATTTTATCCAAAATTGGCACTATAAAATATAGGAATAAATCAGATTAATTCTGAAAACGCCTTCTTGACATGTTGCCAATATGATTTTACTCGCACTGATACATCCAATATTTCACAGCATGCAACGTCCATACTATCCATTGGACTTCAACCAATTTTGTATGTGCATTCTGTACCTTAAAATATGGAACTAAGAATATATTCAGAGTCACCAAGGCTGCCAACTGTAGAGCTGTATTGGAATACATTACTTCAGATATATTCCAATCTAAATAGAAAAGTTAGTATTACCAACTTAATCTCGTCATTATTCTAGATAGGTCTATGTAGATTAATCATTGGCATGAATCTTAAATATAAAGAAAATTAGGCTCTTTAGATCGTCACGGAACTACTTTCATATTATTGTTAATATTATTATTATTATTATTTTACTGTGGAGTAATCAGTGCTGTGAAAATTATATTAGTTTCAAGAATAGTACAAATATTCATGGTTTTGATTGGGAAAGTTCAAATTCGAATGATAAAATAGAAAGATGTTTCCCTACCAATATCCATTATTAACATCGCCCCCTAGATCATGCGAGTAAATCGAAGTTGAAAAGTTGCATCACACAGTAGTGTTGACACAACGAAATAATTCAAAAAGAATAAAAATTCTGGCCATGGAGCGTCTCGAACCCAGAACCCATTAAGTACCAAGTTAACGCCTTAGCACTCGTACACATTTCACGTACTGTGCAGAATCACAGCTTCATCCATATGGCTAAATGTCGAATGATTTCAGTTAAATCTTAAATACTGACAGAAATGCGTTTAATCAGTCAGTGCCTTTTCCTGTATTCAAAGTAACGGACCTAAATGACTGATTTGCATTAATAATGCCAATGAACTGCAACTATTAATCTCAATCAACAAGTTTCCTCCATCTTTGATTTCTTGCAGCTGAGCCAATAAGAACTCGTAATGCAGGTACGAATAACGTTATTGAAGCCTATACCGGAATTGTGCTTGTATACAAGCTTTTACGTTACGATCTGTAACATCTGAACGCTGATGGCCAATGATTGCGGTACAACACATGTGAAATGTCCATAAGCAGAGGGTACTGGTCAGCACAGTATCGAAGCACCTAAGGTAGGATGTTATACATTAGCTATCGTATATTCTACTTGCTATTTTTAGCTTACTTTTCACTTTTTTTTAAATGATGATGAGATAGACTTATGGCATCGATCCAGGCAAATGTCTGTCTGTCTGTCTTTGTGTGTCTCCCCCTATAAACCCATAAAGATTGCAGTTATCGAAACCAAATTCGGTTTAAGGAAATATATATCTGAATATCTCAGGGACATAATTGGAAATGATTTCAGAGTTACCAACTGCTAAAAATCACAATTCACTTTTAAGCTCTACGTTGGATATCTCAGAGGTTATGCATGCGAAATTTTCCAAAATTAGCACACACAGGGATAATAACATTCCAGATACATTTTAAGGATCCCATATATGACAGTGTGCCAAGATCATTCTAAGCCTGCTGATAAGTCCAATGTTTAAGTACATCTAACACCTATACTATTAATTGGATTTTAACCAAATTTCGTACGTGCTTTGTGTACTATAACAGATATGACTATGCTTATACTTGAGAGCCATTAGGGCTGCAACTGTTAATTAATGCGGCTGGCTGCGTGGCTCAGGGGTAACGTTCTCCCTTTCTGGGCCCAAGGTTGCAGGTTCGTATCCTGGCGCAGTCAGCTGGCATTTGAGTGTGCGCAAATGCGAGAGAGCCGTGTCAGTAGATTTACTGGCACGTTGAAGATCCCCTTCTGGACAAAATTACGGCACCCCGGAGTCTCTAAAAGCCAGAGTAGTTAAAAGGGACGTAAAACCAAATACATTATTATTATTTGTTATTAAATGCTCACTCTCTTTATCCTAATTCCAATATATAAGAAAGTATGCAAGCCACAGCTCTAAATTTTGCGCACGAATAGTTCCGGAAATTTTAGATTATTTGGGAGCAACTAATGCACATCAGTGCTGCCAACATAATTCTAAGCCTGTTTATAGGGCCAATTTTTAATGCATGTAACTTCTATACTAAGAAATGGATTTTATCCAAAATTGGCACTATAAAATATAGGAATAATTCAGATTAATTCTGAGCACGCCTTCTTGACGTTGTTGCCAATATGATTTTACTCGCACTGATACATCCAATATTCCACAGCATGCAACGTTCATACTATCCATTGGACTTCAACCAAATTTTGTATGTGCATTCTGTACCTTTGAGATATGGAATTAAGAATATATTTAGAGTCACCAAGGCTGCCAACTGTAGAGCTGTACTGGAATACATTACTTCAGATATATTCCAATCTAAATAGAAAAGTTAGTATAACCAACTTAATCTCGTCATTATTCTAGATAGGTCTATGTAGATTAATCATTGGCATGAATCATAAATATAAAGAAAATTAGGTTCATTAGATCGTCACGGAACTACTTCATATTATTGTTAATATTATTATTATTATTATTATTTTACTGTGGAGTGATCAGTGCTGTGAAAATTATATTAGTTTCACGAATAGTACAAATATTCATGGTTTTGATTGGGAAAGTACAAATTCGAATGATAATATAGAATGATTTTTCCCTACCAATATCCATTATTAACATCGCCCCCCTAGATCATTCGAGTAAATCGAAGTTGAAAAGTTGCATCGCACAGTAGTGTTGACACAACGAAATAATTCAAAAAGAATAAAAATTCTGACCATGGAGCGTCTCGAACCCAAGACCTATTAGGTACCAAGTTAACGCCTTAGCACTCGTACACATTTCATATACTGTGCTGATTCACAGCTTCATCCATATGGCTAAATGTCGAATGATTTCAGTTAAACCTTAAATACTGACAGAAATGCGTTTAATCAGTCAGTGCCTTTTCCTGTATTCAACGTAACGGTACTAAATGACTGATTTGCATTAATAATGCCAATGAACTGCAACTATTAATCTCAATCCACAAGTTTCCTCCATCTTTGATTTCTTGCAGCTGAGCCAATAAGAACTCGTAATGCAGGTACGAATAACGTTATTGAAGCCTATACCGGAATTGTGCTTGTATACAAGCTTTTACGTTACGTTCTGTAACATCTGTACGCTGATGGCCAATGATTGCGGTACAACACATGTGAAATGTCCATAAGCAGAGGGTACTGGTCAGCACAGTATCGAAGCACCTAAGGTAGGATGTTATACATTAGCTATCGTATATTCTACTTGTTATTTTTAGCTTACTTTTCACTTTTTTTTTAAATGATGATGAGATAGACTTATGGCTTCGATCCAGGCAAATGTCTGTCTGTCTGTCTTTGTGTGTCTCCCCCTATCAACCCCTAAAAGGCAGCAGTTATCGAAACCAAATTCGGTTTAAGAAAATATCTATATCTGAATATCTCAGGGACATAATTGAAAATTATTTCAGAGTTACCAACTGCTAAAAATCACAATTCACTTTTAAGCTCTACGTTGGATATCTCAGACGTTATGCATGCGAAATTTTCCAAAATTAGCACACACAGGGATAATAACATTCCAGATACATTTTAAGGTGTCCATATATGACAGTGTTGCCAAGATGATTCTAAGCCTGCTGATAAGTCCAATGTTTAAGTACATCTAACATCTATACTATCAATTGGATTGTAACCAAATTTCGTACGTGCTTTGTGTACTATAACAGATATGACTATGCTTATGCTTGAGAGCCATTAGGGCTGCCAACTGTTAATAAATGCGGCTGGCTGCGTGGCTCAGGGGTAACGTTCTCGCTTGCTGGGCCCAAGGTTGCTCGTTCGTATCCTGGCGCAGTCAGCTGGCATTTGAGTGTGCGCAAATGCCAGAGAGCCGTGTCAGTAGATTTACTGGCACGTTGAAGATCCCCGTATGGACAAAATTACGGCACCCCAGAGTCTCTAAAAGCCAGAGTAGTTAAAAGGGACGTAAAACCAATAACATTATTATTATTTGTTATTAAATGCTCACTCTCTCTATCCTAATACCAATATATAAGAAAGTATGCAAGCCACAGCTCTAAATTTTGCGCACGAATAGTTCCGGAAATTTTAGATTATTTGGGAGCAACTAATGCACATCAGTGCTGCCAACATAATTCTAAGCCTGTTTATAGGGCCAATTTTTTAATGCATGTAACTTCTATACTAAGAAATGGATTTTATCCAAAATTGGCACTATAAAATATAGGAATAATTCAGATTAATTCTGAGCACGCCTTCTTGACGTTGTTGCCAATATGATTTTACTCGCACTGATACATCCAATATTTCACAGCATGCAACGTTCATACTATCCATTGGACTTCAACCAAATTTTGTATGTGCATTCTGTACCTTAAGATATGGAATTAAGAATATATTTAGAGTCACCAAGGCTGCCAACTGTAGAGCTGTACTGGAATACATTACTTCAGATATATTCCAATCTAAATAGAAAAGTTAGTATTACCAACTTAATCTCGTCATTATTCTAGATAGTTCTATGTAGATTAATCATTGGCATGAATCATAAATATAAAGAAAATTAGGTTCATTAGATCGTCACGGAACTACTTCATATTATTGTTAATATTATTATTATTATTATTTTACTGTGGAGTAATCAGTGCTGTGAAAATTATATTAGTTTCACGAATAATACAAATATTCATGGTTTTGATTGGGAAAGTACAAATTCGAATGATAAAATAGAAAGATTTTTCCCTACCAATATCCATTA
This sequence comes from Meconema thalassinum, assembly GCA_946902985.2. NCBI lineage: Eukaryota > Metazoa > Arthropoda > Insecta > Orthoptera > Tettigoniidae > Meconema > Meconema thalassinum. Next base: position 234,279,817 of record OX336389.2, on the reverse strand, counting down.
TTAACATCGCCCCCCTAGATCATTCGAGTAAATCGAAGTTGAAAAGTTGCATCGCACAGTAGTGTTGACACAACGAAATAATTCAAAAAGAATAAAAATTCTGACCATGGAGCGTCTCGAACCCAAGACCCATTAGGTACCAAGTTAACGCCTTAGCACTCGTACACATTTCATGTACTGTGCAGATTCACAGCTTCATCCATATGGCTAAATGTCGAATGATTTCAGTTAAATCTTAAATACTGACAGAAATGCGTTTAATCAGTCAGTGCCTTTTCCTGTATTCAACGTAACGGTACTAAATGACTGATTTGCATTAATAATGCCAATGAACTGCAACTATTAATCTCAATCCACAAGTTTCCTCCATCTTTGATTTCTTGCAGCTGAGCCAATAAGAACTCGTAATGCAGGTACGAATAACGTTATTGAAGCCTATACCGGAATTGTGCTTGTATACAAGCTTTTACGTTACGATCTGTAACATCTGTACGCTGATGGCCAATGATTGCGGTACAACACATGTGAAATGTCCATAAGCAGAGGGTACTGGTCAGCACAGTATCGAAGCACCTAAGGTAGGATGTTATACATTAGCTATCGTATATTCTACTTGCTATTTTTAGCTTACTTTTCACTTTTTTTAAAATGATGATGAGATAGACTTATGGCATCGATCCAGGCAAATGTCTGTCTGTCTGTCTTTGTGTGTCTCCCCCTATAAACCCCTAAAGATTGCAGTTATCGAAACCAAATTCGGTTTAAGGAAATATATATCTGAATATCTCAGGGACATAATTGGAAATGGTTTCAGAGTTACCAACTGCTAAAAATCACAATTCACTTTTAAGCTCTACGTTGGATATCTCAGAGGTTATGCATGCGAAATTTTCCAAAATTAGCACACACAGGGATAATAACATTCCAGATACATTTTAAGGATCCCATATATGACAGTGTGCCAAGATCATTCTAAGCCTGCTGATAAGTCCAATGTTTAAGTACATCTAACACCTATACTATTAATTGGATTTTAACCAAATTTCGTACGTGCTTTGTGTACTATAACAGATATGACTATGCTTATGCTTGAGAGCCATTAGGGCTGCCAACTGTTAATAAATGCGGCTGGCTGCGTGGCTCAGGGGTAACGTTCTCGCTTGCTGGGCCCAAGGTTGCTCGTTCGTATCCTGGCGCAGTCAGCTGGCATTTGAGTGTGCGCAAATGCCAGAGAGCCGTGTCAGTAGATTTACTGGCACGTTGAAGATCACCTTATGGACAAAATTATGGCACCCCGGAGTCTCTAAAAGCCAGAGTAGTTAAAAGGGACGCAAAACCATTAACATTATTATTATTTGTTAATAAATGCTCACTCTCTTTATCCTAATACCAATATATCAGAATGTATGTAAGCCAACAGCTCTAAATTTTGCGCACGAATAGTTCCGGAAATTTTAGATTATTTGGGAGCAACTAATGCACATCAGTGCTGCCAACATAATTCTAAGCCTGTTTATAGGGCCAATTTTTTAATGCATGTAACTTCTATACTAAGAAATGGATTTTATCCAAAATTGGCACTATAAAATATAGGAATAATTCAGATTAATTCTGAGCACGCCTTCTTGACGTTGTTGCCAATATGATTTTACTCGCACTGATACATCCAATATTTCACAGCATGCAACGTTCATACTATCCATTGGACTTCAACAAAATTTTGTATGTGGATTATGTACCTTAAGATATGGAACTAAGAATATATTCAGAGTCACCATGGTTGCCAAATGTAGAGCTGTATTTGAATACATTACTTCAGATATATTCCAATCTAAATAGAAAAGTTATTATTGCCAACTTAATCTCGTCATTATTCTATATAGGTCTATGTAGATTAATCATTGGCATGAATCTTAAATATAAAGAAAATCAGGCTCTTTAGATCGTCACGGAACTACTTCATATTATTGTTATTATTATTATTATTATTATTTTACTTTGGAGTAATCAGTGCTGTGAAAATTATATTAGTTTCACGAATTGTACAAATATTCATGGTTTTGATTGGGAAAGTACAAATTCGAATGATAAAATAGAAAGATTTTTCCCTACCAATATCCATTATTAACATCGCCCCCCTAGATCATGCGAGTAAATCGAAGTTGAAAAGTTGCATCACACAGTAGTGTTGACACAACGAAATAATTCAAAAAGAATAAAAATTCTGGCCATGGAGCGTCTCGAACCCCGGACCCATTAGGTACCAAGTTAACGCCTTAGCACTCGTACACATTTCATGTTCTATGCAGATTCACAGCTTCATCCATATGGCTAAATGGCGAATGATTTCAGTTAAATCATAAATACTGACAGAAATGCGTTTAATCAGTCAGTGCCTTTTCCAGTATTCAACGTAACGGTACTAAATGACTGATTTGCATTAATAATGCCAATGAACTGCAACTATTAATCTCAATCCACAAGTTTCCTCCATCTTTGATTTCTTGCAGCTGAGCCAATAAGAACTCGTAATGCAGGTACGAATAACGTTATTGAAGCCTATACCGGAATTGTGCTTGTATACAAGCTTTTACGTTACGATCCTAGTACGAGGCTAAAAACGTTATTCAACCCGGGACCCATACAACAGAACACGACGTTAATAACGTTATTCGACCTGCGAGGCATGCAGCATAACACAATGCTATCCGGTCTTGTGAATAACGTTATTTGATGTTCGGAATGAGTGGTAGTTGTTCGCGACGTGTTAGAGCACGAATAACGTTATTCGACCTGCGAGGCATGCAGCATAACACAATGCTATCCGGTCTTGTCAATAACGTTATTTAAAACAACTGAGCGAATGGGGTACATTTGATTGTGTTACAACGCCAATAACGTTATTCGACTTGTGTCTCCTGCGATAACTAAAATGGTATCCGGTATGATAATAAAATATTTAAAATAACGGTATATATACAGTATCCGTTTATTCGTTCTTCGTATGAATAACGTTAAAACAAACTTTCTGTTATACGTTACGCGATGTATACCGTAACGCCAAACAATTCGTTATTGAAGGCCATTATGTTAAGTTATCCAGCCCTGCTTCTTGGTACAACGCCAGTGCTTGATATAACAATTGGTATGATCTTCACCTTACCAATCTGTCATTGCTTTCTGATAGGCTACACTAGGTCTTCATATATAGAGATCGTTTCATCGTGCTTTACCTAGTTGTTGCTATTGGGAAGTACTACATCAACCAGGGCGGCTTCCTGAACCTTGCTATTGATGACTACAATATCTGGCCTGCTATGGCAGACTGTCCGCTCGGTCAATATATAGTAGTACGATCCCAATAGAGACGATAGGTTTCATTTCCCGTGATTCACTCTGGGAGGTAGTGATACTATGGAACTTTATAACGTCTTAGTAGCTGAAATTTGTCAGCCAGTTCTTGGTCCAAGACTTAGATTTTTTGCAAATAATTAAAGTAGACTTATGATATTTACACTGGTCAAATGTCCACGTGTCTGTTTGTGCGCACGTGTGTATGTCTGGCCCCTCCCCACCCTTATCAATTCAAACAAGACGAAACCATATTGATGCAAATTTGGTATGGAGACAGCTATAGCAAAGGACACCTCAGTGTCATGTATTAATCAGCACCATCCTTTCCAAAACAAAATGGCGGCCACCCAAATAGTACGAGCCTAAATCAAATGACGACTCAACTAATCATCGGTCCTCTACCAAATATTGGAAAACTATACAATTATAGAAACCGCGTCTGGTGCCCAAACTAAAAGATCATCAGCCAAACCATTTAAATATGGCTACCCTGCGAATCATGCAAGCATTATCGTCAGTTAGTTATTGTTGTTTTAAGGAGAGAAACTATGAGGTCATCTGCCCTTTTGCAAGCATTATAATCCATAACTTGTGAACCAAAGAAGCATTGTTCACAGTATTTGGCATGCAGATAGTTTTGTATAAGAACGCTCTATTTTCAACGTGGTAACAACATTTTTTTTTTCGTGTGGTCTCCTCAGAGACCTAGTGCAGGTCTTTCTATTCGAAGCCCGTGGGCGACCTGCGCGTCGGGATGAGAGATGGAATGGATTAAGGTGAAAGAAATTGGAGAAGGATGAGGAAGGAAGCGGCCGTGGCCTGTCATAAGGTACCGTCCCAGCATTTGCCTGGTGTTGAAAATGGGAAACCACGGAAAACCATTTCAAGGACGGCCGACGGTGGGGCTCGAACCCACGCGTCTACCGAGTCAGCAGAGAGCTTGGCCCCATGACCTAACACTGCGCTTTAGCCAGCGTAGCCACTACTGTCGGTGGTAACAACATGAGACTGTGTGTTACGCGCAGCCGCGATCTTTAAATAATAAAATAATAAATAAATAATAATAATAAATAATAATAAAATTTAAAAATGAATAACTCTCAACACTTAAGAGGTACAGTAACGAAAATTATTGACAGATAGGACCATTATAAAAGTGATCATAACAAATACAGGTATTTTTCTCCAGGAGTGTTATTTACTTATTATTGATAGATAATATTATATACATTGTACCCCGCCCAGTCATTGGAAAAATTCGTGTTGACCGACTGAAGAGTTACAACTGTCAAGGTGGGACCGCGTATGCGGCCTTGTTTGGCCAAGGCAAAAGAACAGACACTCCATACATTCAAGGTGGCGATTCTGCGAACTATTAGAACATTACAATCGACAACTCGGAATGAAATTATTCAGCCACCATGGATAATGAATAACTTGGCTGGTGTAGATCTCATAAGTATTTTTTTTTTTTTGCAAAAATTGAACGTAGACTAAAATTGTACACATGCCGTGAATCTTGCCAAAAAGTAAGCATCATATTAGAGCTCTCACATGCGTTAGTCAGCAGATTATCACACTGAGTAAAGCGCACAGCAGCCGTCTTGTAATTTCAAAATAAATTATTAACTTTCCGTTTCCTGGAGTTACGATATCGAAATTTAGTAATATAATAGAATGTTATAAGTACCTTTGTATGCCCAAAGCAAAAGAGCAGTGACTGCATAGATTCCAGTTGGCGGCTACACAAATTACTAACTCAGAATGTTATTGCATAATTATGGCGAAACTTGGAGTATTATTATAAGAGGCTCCAGTTGCGTTTATGATGAATTAGTCATACTGAGTATAGCGTGCAGCGGCCATCCAGAAATGTCATAATTTAAATATAAATTACTTTCTTTGTTTTAATGTATAATAACGAAAATTAGTGATAAGGTAGAAACCCATATGACATGTATACCCAAAGCAAAATAGCAGCGACTGTATTTTTGTCAGATGTCAGATGTACGTAGTATAAAACGTAATTGTGAATAATTCAGAACGTAATTGCATAATTAAAAGGAATTTAAGTAAGAAAGAAGTGCCATATAAGGGAACTTGCTGAACTAAGCCACAAGAATATCACTGAATACAACGTGAGGAGGCCATATTGAAAATATAGAACATGATATTGAATAACTCAAAGTATTTTAGGATACAACAACGAAACTTAGCAGCAATGTAGGTGGATTCCCATGATCAAGCCATAAGAACAGTGACTACATACGCTTAAGATGGTGGCCGGGCGTAGTCTTAAATGTTAATATCATTAACGCACGCTATAATAGCACAATTAACGCGAAATTGAGTGAGAGAGGAGTACCATGCAAAAGATAATAATAATGTTATTGGTTTTACGTCTCTTTTAACTACTCTTGGCTTTTAGAGACACCCCATGCAAAAGACCTCGCTACCATTATTCATAATAGTATGACACTGAATTTAGCACGCAGTGGGTATCTTGAAGTTACAAAATTTACAAACAAATAATTATATATATTTTAGAGTTACAATATCCAAAATTAACATTAATGCAGAACCATACAAGGGCTTCGAATGCCAAAGGCAAAAGTACACCCTCGCCATATATTCAAGATGGTGGTTGAACATACAATTAAAACTTCAAAATCAATATCTCAGGATCCATTTGCGCAATTAACACGAAACATTGTAAGAATGGAGAAACACATAAGGTACCTCACTTGTATTAATCATAATACTATCACACTGCATATAGCACAAAGCTGCCATCTTGAATACATTATACATTAATATTGACAATCCATTATGTATTACAGTTACAATTACGAAACGCAGCAAATATGTGGTATCACATAAATGGCTTCCTCTGAAGAAGACGCAAGATAAACGATTCCATGCATTCAAGATGGTGGATGGGCGTACTTTTCTAATATTTCAATCCATTCATTTGGATGAATTACAACGTAATTTAGTAAACGGGAAGTCTTATGTAGGATACCACACTTAATAGAACATACTCCTTGCTAAGGGAAAAAGTTCTAACTATACACATATAGAGAAAGAGGAAAGTAGGTTATATGTTCTTTAACTGAACACCTCTTATTTTATTCGGCTAGAGCGAATTGTTGGTGGTTCTCATGACCGTCCATGAAAACTAACTTGTATCCCTGGTGCCAAGGAGTGCAATTTTTGAAAGTTGTGGCGGAGTACATTTTACAGAACCTGTTTTATTTCTTTTATACCGTTTTGGATGTCAACGTCTTAACGGGACGAGGCCATTTTGGAAACAAAGTGACTTTTTAATATCGGTAGGTGATTGAAATTTGTGCACCAAGATCGAGAGTAGATATTGTATATTTTACGATCTCCATTTTGGTTAGACCATTTGAACATTAGGCCTACGTTGAGATCTGGACTGCAACACAATCGGAGATCCGAAGTTTGAATCCCATTGATCACAATGGCCATTCTGCGCCTGTGATTTTCACCTGAACAATTTCCCTTACTCAGAATGCTTGAATAGTACTTATTTCAAGTCACGGGGCACTTTCTTCGTGGTTTTAGATCATAGTAGGCTAATTTCAACTACACGCAGAACTTCAGACACAAAAATACGGTACTGGTTATCTGAAAAAATCCTCATACACACCCAAGCACACGTACTTGAGTGTAGACAACAGTATGTCGTCGCTGAACTGAACGCGTATCTGACAATGCTTTTTTGTTCATTATTTTTCTTATGATTGGTCTCTCCTCCCAGCCGTATGTTGATGCGCTGTCCAATTGAAGAATTCGCGCTAGGTTCATTTTCCTGTGTACGAACTCAAAGGAAAATGAACCGTAAATATACTGTGATATAGGAGTGCACAGCTACACGGAAATGTACTTTTCTACAGTACAATGAAAGTAAAGCTAATCTTTATTTAGGCTCCTACACAGGAAAGTGAACCTAACGTGAATAGCTCCGTTGGATTGCACATCCACATACGCCTGGGAGGCGTGACCAATCATAAGGAAAAAATATTGGAAAAGAATATCATTGTCAGATACGTGATGTCGTATGTTCAGCGTCTATGTGCATAAATACTGACCTGTTACTTGGAAGGGAGAATTGGTGCGAGGTCGTGGAGTACAATCGATCACTACAGCGTGGTGTGTGCCTTCTCAAGTCATGTATTATTCTGTCATATAAATTGCATTTGCGTGCACACGAAAGGGTACTTAAAGCGTTTTGTTATTCTTTATTGACTACTTCTTTAGATGAATGTCTACTTAGAGAATATCGCGACACCAACCACGAAGTAAAAGAAATTCTGACCACCCCTCTGAAGAGTAAAGCTTAGATAATTGGAATGTAGTTCTTCGTAATTTTGTTACTTAAATTTCAATCAGTGTAAGAAGTGCATAACCATTCACGGGGATTACTTTGAAGGATAGTAACGGCTGTTTCAGGTAAGCCAACAATCCGTTCGTAATGTAGACCCATTCACCGAACTTTTCAGACAGAGGGTGTAATTTAAAAGTATATGGCAACTCAAATCACGGAGAATCCGTTGCTTTACGGGAATGATAAAAGTAAAATATGATTTTACAATGCAATACCAATAGCAAGAAAGAAGAATACGGATATGATAAACATATCTGAGGTGGGATTCAAACTCATTCGACGAAGCATAATATAATTTAAAGTGTGCTACGTTACCGCCTGAGCCAATCAGATCATGGAAAAGAAGTGCAATATTAAGTTAGGTAAACAACATACACACTCAACTCCCAGTTCAAGATCTTCAATATTTTCCGTATTTTATAATTATATTCCAGTAAAGGCTAAATTGTGTATTTCGGAAACATCATAAACCTTATTTCCCCCCTTTTTAATTCTTATAAACAAAGATCTCAGTACGATGCGGTGGATCTTCTATCTGGCATGTGTCTCGTGGAGGAAAGCCATTGTGCACACGCCCGAGAGCCACAAATATTACATTTTTAATAATAATTTAAAAATACACCTTAACATATATTTTACTCATAAAGACACTCTGCAAATCTACTGGCCAAGAGCTTTCGTCAGAGTGCTTTACGAAGTCAATCGGTTCAGCCGTTCTCTCAATCTTGTGGTAACAGAAACCACCTTAGTGTTTTAAATATATAGATAATACTGTAATAAAAAGAAAAAAGAATGCAGAAAGGAGAAGATTATGACGACGAAAATGATGATGATGATGATGATGATGATGACGAATTAGGAAGAGATGATGGTGATAAAGAAGAAGAAGAACGAAGAGGAAGCATGAGAGATTAAGGAGAAGCATGAGAAATGAAGAAGAATGAAGAATGAAAAAGGAGAATGGAAAAGAACCTAAAGAGTGAAAATGAAGAAGAAGAAGAAGAAGAAGAAGAAGAATGAAGAATGGTGAACAAGAAGAATGTGGAATGAAGAAGAAGACGAAGAATGAAGAAAAGGAATTAAAAATGGAGATGAAGAAGAAAAGTGAGGAATGGAGAAGAATAAGATGAATGAATAAGATGATTAAAGAATGATGATGAAGAAGAATGAGGAATGAAGAATGATGAAGAGGAGTGAATACGAAGAATAAGATTGGAGAAGAGGAATAAAGAAGATGAAGAATGAAGAAGAATATTGAAGAATTGGAATGAACAATGGAGAAGAGTTAGAGCCGATCGACAATCCACTTGCACTGCCACCTAGCAGTGAGCCTGGAACTGTAGCTGATATGTAATTACTTTAGACTTGTTAACAAATGTGTTACAAGAGTACGAGCTGGTCGTGCTTGTTAAATCATGCACCACGGCTGCAAGGGCAAGTTCGAATCCCAGCGCTGACACCGGCTATCCTGAATATGTTAATTTCCCGGGGTATTCCATACTCCCTTCAGGTAAATGCCGGAATAGTAGGCTACCTTATTTCAAGTCCCGGGGCACCAACCTCATCCCTGCCCCTAATAGGTAGTGATGTGCGTGAGCCCGGCTGGAGCTGGTCAACAGGTGACGTAAGAGTTCGAACAATTTCAAACTTTGCTCGAGCTTTTGTGCGTGCCATTATCACCCAGAAACCTCAAGAAGGCTGCGTTAGAGTATTGTGCTGGGCGGTACCGGCTCGTCCTGTGTTTGCTGTGCACTGCTGTATAGTTTGTGTATATAAACCCCTTCAAACTGTATCTGTTATGTGGAGACAGCCACAATCTGTGTGAATCGATGCACATGTCTCCCCAGAATATACTAACAGCCTACAGAACATCATTGAAGTGCACAGAACAAAGGCGATGGGTCACAACACGTTCTTCGTACAATGGTGTGGCAACAGTATGTGCATATAGGCCTACTGTACCTATATGCGATTACAGTGAAACCTCTATTAAGAGACCATTGACGGTTCCATGGAAAAGGGGTAAGCATTAAACATAATTTTATACTGCATTATTAATAAAGTGCAATTGGAACACTGCATTGGTTCACATTTAGTACAAATTAATTACAATTAGTTATATTCTGAGCTCTGTCTTTTAAAAAAGTCACGAATTGATCTCTGTTTCAGATTAGTGCATCTTTTTTTTTTACAATTTCACTTTTTAGAATATCTCTTGAGTTCGAAAGTCCATTAATTTGTTCTGGGTCGAACAATCTTCTAGGAGAGCCGTTTTTGTATTCTTTTATACGTTACATAACACTTTTTTAATGACATTGTATGCTGATGCAGTTCTGTGCCAACAGAACCATTGTTTATATCATCACCCTCTCCTATGGGAAGGCAGACGAGAAGTGGTCTTTTGAAAGAGGTCAGACTGAGGAAATGCCTGGTCTTTGGTCGGGGAGAGGGGTGGTCCTTAAATAGAGGTAACAAATACATTGACCTTATGAGGTTTTAAATCGGTTCCAAGAAAAATCGGTCTTTAAGAGGGGTGGTCTTTTAATAAGGATGGTCTTTTAGAGAGGTTTCACTGTAATTTGTTCCGTTGCAGGAACATATGTTTGTTACTATCCTCGACAATATTACATCCATCCCAGAAGCCAAAGGCGTATCAAAGATGGAGGGCGGGGTATAATCTATATAAATATTAATATTATTAATATTATTATTATTATGTACAATTTGATTTACGTCGCACCGACAGAGATAGGTCGTATAGTGGCAATGGGATAGAGGAGGGGTAGGCGCGGAAGGAAGCGGCCGTGTTCTTTATTAAAGTACATCCCCAGCATGTGCCTGGTGTGCAAATGGGAAACCTCGGAAAGCCATCTGTGTTCGAAACACAATCGCCCGAATGCAAGTTGACAGCTACATGACCCAAATCAAGCTGCCACACGCTCGGTGTTATTATTATGTCTAAACACGTCGAAGTGTCATTTTATATGCTATCCGCCTATGTATGCGATCGCACAGCCAGGTGAGCGATAGACCTGATAAGGAACCACCATAGCTCCAAGAACGTCCATAAGGGCGTTATTGATCTCAATCTGTCGCACAGTTCGAGTGTGAAGAGCACAGAGCACCACCCCACGCACGCCAATATACTGAGTGTAGTAGTCTAATATGTTCATTCACACCGTACGCGAACGAAAGGTTACAGAAAATATCATCAGGGCCGTCAACTCTCAGCATAGTTTATGTGTGGGTTCGCCTGACAGTTCGAACAGTTTCGATACCGTATCGAGCCTATGTTGCGTATTCGTCCGGTGCGAGCTCTCTCGAACTTGAGTATCATTCGCCTATCACTACCTAATACTGCTTCACACACTACTATAATTATCACATCAATACGGGTTATAAGACAAGTTCAACACACTCCCAATTACACAGAGCTGATGACCAAGATGTTCCAAAATCCTCTAAAATAAATTAACCCAAAAAAATGAGTGATGTGGGATTTCCACGCCCCTTCAAAAATCTTACTTCGGAATTCAGTTGTTGTTGATTCTTTAGGGGCTTTGCGACATCGTACTTGAGTGTGTGTATAATTTCTCTGATAACCTCTGTAAGTATGATGTCTGCACTAGGGTGTGTATTTGAAAGGTAGAATTTGGGAAGTAAGTGGCCATGGCCTAAATTTAGATACCATCCCTGCATTTTCCTGGAGTAGAAGTGGGAAACCGCGGAACTCCACTTTCAGGATGGCTTAGGTAGGAATTGAACCCGCCTCTTCTCAGTTTTGTCACACGAGGCTGAGCGTACCCCGTTCCAGCCCTCAGAACAGAATTAAATTTCTTGGCAGAGCCGGGAATCTAACCCGGGCCTCCGCGGTGACAGTCAAGAATGCTATCCCCTACGCAACGAGGTGGATTCGGAATTGAACCAATGATCTCGAGATGAAAAGGCGGACAATGTATCGTAACTGTAGGCTAATATTCTCTCAATGTTCGCAAGGATTACTCCGGCGCCGTTAGCTACATACAGTAGCGAACCTTTGAAGAGATTGGCTACGCCCAGTTTCATTGTTGTCGCTCGATAAGCTCACTGGTTTACATGCAAATGAGTATGAGCATTGCCCTCTGAATCGGTAAATTAGACTGTGAACAAATGTTTGCTGAGTGTTGGTAGCGACGCGTATGCGTACAGGCTAATGACAGTAGCACCTTCAATATTTACGCCATGCTATTTTAGCAACACTTTCTAAAGTTGATCCTATATAATCAAATACGAGGCACGTCCAGAAAGTAAGTTCCGTTTGGTAATAAAATTAAATTGTGTACAGATACAGAAAAATTATTTATTGCACAACATTCTACACCTCTTAAACTACTTTTCCACATAACTGCCGAACTTTTGCAGGCATTTGTCATAGCGTGGCACAAGTTTTTGGATACCTTCTTCATAAAAGTTTGCCGCCGACCGTAAACGAGAGTGAAGACTCCCCTGTAAGATATCTTACCGTTTGGCCACCACTGTTAGGCAAATTGCGTATGTGGTCAGGAGAAATCCTAAACATACGCAGTTCTCCTGGAAAGCACGCAATTTGCCTAACAGTGGTGGCCAAACGGTAGGATATCTTACAGGGGAGTCTTCACGCTCGTTCACGGTCGGCGGCAAACTTCTATGAAGAAGGTTTCCAAAAACTTGTGCCACGCTATGACAAATGCCTGCAAAAGTTCGGCAGTTATGTGGAAAAGTAGTTTAAGAGGTGTAGAATGTTGTGCAATGAATAATTTTTCTGTATCTGTACACAATTTAATTGTATTACCAAACGGAACTTACTTTCTGGACGTGCCTCGTATTAGTAGCCTACTATATCCATGACGAACTTGAATCACAACATTAGAGCCTTTTAAGTTTAAAAGTATTAGCAGTGACAAGGGAGGTATCACTAATAATAATAATAATAATAATAATAATAATAATAATAATAATAATAATAATAATAATAATATCGTATGGCCTCGGGTGCTGGGTGCAAGCTTTGTTATTTGACACCCAAAGGTAGCTTTCATGTCGAATTTCGTTGATCCTTGAAGCACTATGAAAGTCAAGGAGATTAGGTATATAAGCTCCTTGAACACTATAGCGCTTTCTAGTGAGAAATGAGGAACATTATGTTGGCGGAAAGTCCCGAGGTTAATTTTGCCATTTTGAACACGGTCTACTGAGTTCAAGTGGGTTCTTTAACATGCCAACATCGTATGACATGGTGTCGAAATTTTTGCCGCCTTTCAAAAATCACTTACCACGGCCAAGAGCGAACCTGCAAGCTTGGGGGTTAGTAGACCGACACGTTGACCACTCACCCACCGTGGCAAGCATCACTAAACAGGCATAATAAGGTGTGGTTTAAGTGTGGTAGGATGGTCAATTAATTTTCATTCCTCCTTCTGCCACAGCAGGCAGATTGTTCACTCAACAACGAAAAAACCCAATCGGGTACACTGACCACGGTGAGTGAGAGAGATAACTCGCCACCTCAAGTCACACTGGCACCGGGAGGGCATAGGTTTGAATCTCACCTCAGCCATCCTGAAAATATTTTTCGTGCTTTCCCATTTTCACCACCAGGCAAATGCCGGGATGGTTCCTTCCGATAGGTCGACGTCCGCCTCCCTTCCAAAATCTCTTTCCTGGCCCTCCCTTTATTAGACCCAAGTTAGCGGTTGCCTGGGTGATCGGCCTGTCACCATCCCCGGTTGTATCTCCCGACAAAGTCTGTTCAGCTCCAGACACCCTCCTTGCGACGGTAAAGGAACGCTCCCTCGCAGAGTACGTGGGTCAAACCGAGTTAAGAGGATAAACTTTTTTTATGCGGTAGGCCTACAAGAACATATAATTATGTTGAAAAATTAACTACAAATAGCGTATAAGAATCAAATAATAATAATAATATATTTTGTGCTGGCTACTTAAGTAAACCATGCGTGAAACTACCATTTGTATACAAAACGCACTTAGGATAATGTGACAACACCTACCGTCATACCTACAAGTTGTATGTGGCAATTTCTGTAAGGGGATGGTAAATACAATAACCGTTTTTTATTAACATTGATATGCTTTTGCGTTGGGGGTTAAGCCAAAATTTGCGTGATACAAAATGTGCGACGGTCTACCGCGCACCTTACCTCTAAGCGGGCGCGCGCAGATACTGCCTGCATCTCAGTGCTCCCTCTGTTAGGCGAGAACAAGGAGTGCATATAATATAACACTTCAATACGTTATTGGGCAGTTGTACAGTGACTTGCTCATTGTGAACATGCCGTCTGCAAAACGTATGAGACTTCCTGGTTCTGGATTTGTACTTGTCCCCGCAACTTCAATGCAACTTTGTGTATCAACAACGTTATAAAGAAACTGGTTTACGGACCTATCGTCATGCAAATTGCGAGTGTTATAAACACGTGCTAATATAACCTTGTTAAAGAGGTTAGATCGTCTAGATCTCAGAAACGTAGCCATGATTCAATGCTCTTCAGTGTAGCGGAGGCACTGGCATTATGATATAGGGGACTGCCTGTGCACAGTGTGTTAATTAATAAATCAATATCCACTGCACCGTAGTCTAACAGCTCAATTAAAATGTTATGCCCTGGGGGCTAATTATTTCCATTAACTACTTAGGGTTCAAGATCTACTAAGAGAATCTTCAATATTTTAAGCAGCACTTCTTCAAGTATCTTACATCAAACATGCCCGATCTTCACCAACGAAATAAGGAAGGCCTGTAAATAAAGGATAGATTCAAGCATGAATGTGGGTCACTTGTTATGCACTTCCGCCGCCAGAGTAGCAATAAACATGTTCTCTGTCCAATAGCCTACAGCCGTTAACAGTTGCCTCTCGAAACACTCGAAGTCATATTTTAGGCATTTAAGGACGAATCGAGAAGAACGGGGTGATACAGCATTGCCGGCTCAAGGAAGTTCAAAGAACGGTTGTCCTATGGTTTGGGACTAAGGAGTGTATTTCTATCGTCAGAGAATTCTAACATTGTCGAAATTTTCAGACTGTCCAAAAATAGTTTGATGTGCCCCTGTCATTCGGCATTGTACTGAGTCAGTCAATAAAAGTTTAGTTAGCGACCTGCCAGTGTCATATGTAACTTACTTCCTGATAGTCCTTCGTATTTTAAAGTTACTATGTCTGCAAACAGTTAAATTGGCAGTTGTAATGTATTTTGAAATGTAGCAGCAACTCTCCTTTGATATGATGTCAGCCATGGTCACCAGCCTTCACGTCCTTAAGGATACTACAGTACCATATTTCAATGAACATGTTTGTTGTTGATTCATATAGGGGTTTTGCAAAATCGTGGTCATGTAGCCTCATGAACATGTCACGTTAAAACCTACAGTAGGCATTTAAAATGCGTGCCTATGATTAATATTGTTCTTTACGGGAGTTTACCTTCAGCAGGCAGATGATAAAGGAGAAATAAACAGTAAATAATAAAGCACAAAGCAAAAGAAGAATTATTGAATCGATGAACTTATTTTGATATAGTTTATAGTTTGATAACGAATTCGTTGCCTGGAACACTATCAATGATTGGACTAAACTTTTCGACATTAAATGCTGTAATTTTCCAGATTCATCTTTCATTGGCCGAATAACAAGGCATGTAGAACACTTCATGTAAACCACTGTACATACTATATGACATGTGTTTGACTCTGGATTATGTCAAATGTAGTGGAGACTGAGATAAATCCGCAATATTAAGGGATTGATAGTTAACATGATAAATTAAAGGAGAGGGCTTAAAATAATCAACATAGAATTTTCATTACTACATATGTATGACAAAAATTCAGATCTAAAAATTTCATCTGGCTTAGGTTGCCTAAATCATGTAATAGTTAAAACAACATCTTCGAAGAAATTTTTAGTAACTATTTATGGAATTTTAGTTGATACTAGTGGTACTAGTGCTAAATCCGCGATACCTTTCTTAAATGTACAATATGGTAAATCTAATAATATGCTTCATTCCTACCACTACCGCATAAATAAATAAATTAAACACATGTGATTTCATAAATAGTTCACAAACAAAAGATAACACAGGTTTTCACGATTTTACCACCAGATGGTAGCATTTGCCGTTTCGAAATGTATAGCCAAGAGAAAATAAATAATTGACTCAACACAACTGGTGAGATGAATTGAACTCTTGCACTGGGGTACATCTGCAAAATAATAATATTTCAGATGCTTCAAAGTTAGCAACGTCTCTCCTACTAGCCGACAATTGGATTATTACAGTGTGAATCTACACGTTCTCGAAAGTAACTAATTTTGGCAGCATAATAAAATTGAGGTTGAAATATTGGCTTTCAGAGATAAAGATGTTAATTCAAAATAAATCACCTGGCCTTATGGATAAGGTTCACCACAAAAATTCTGAAAAAGAGCATAAAATGAGTACAATCAGTGTATGTATTGAGCCCGTTAGAGGAGGTGTTCCGGGTACCATCCACCGAATAAATGGTACTTCGAAAGACCCCGTCCTTCGAACCCAAACTTCTGAGTATCGGGTGCATTTCTTTTTAGGCTTGCTCAGCACGAGGGGCTTGATCCAGGGGATCTGGGTCATTTAGCACGGAAACAGTCATAGACCCCCAAAGAAATACATCCGAAAAAACCAAAGCTAGTAATAAAAAGAGATCCAGTCTTAAGTTAGATTCGTGCATGATTTATTCAAGTAAGACCCCTAATCTATTTCCGGGGGTCGAAATCGGATAATACGCAAATCTAATTACAATAATGAGTCGTCCCTAGTTTGATGTTAAGGACCCCCGCGAAATCCTAGTTACATGAAAGAAATAGCAAAGCAAACTAGGCGCGTGGTACATGAATAATTAACGCGTAGCAAATTTACAAATAAATGACTCGGTATAATTTACATTTAACAGCTAGCAAACCAATCCCTAGGTTAGGATGGTACCACGTCCACATTTAACGTTACATTTAATTTCTATCTAATGCCTATGTGAACGACAGTATTACGACGAGATGCGTCGTAAACAAATGCTTATTACCAAATCTAATGATAGTTTGACCACTGACTATAAAAAAAATTACATAACACTCTTATGTCTAATGGGAACAATGGGATAAATACACTTGGGAATAAGGAAGTAAACACTCTTATCCTAGCCTACCTTCGCGAATTGACATACTGTTTGTAGTCAATCGTCATCTCAAGCATGTAAGTTATGTTGGCAAAGCGCAATTACAATTGCGTCTTACAAGCTTTAGATCACGGAGGCCAAATTTACTGATTATCGGTCCCGGAGATCCAATGTCGTCGACACAAGTAGTGTCAGCTCATTTAAAGTCATCTCCCACATGGAAATGAATTGAAGTCACGGTGTCGTCAAACAACAAGCAAATGGTTGCAAAGTTATAGCAGTAATTATTTAACAATAAATTAATCCGTTGGTTTAGGATAATTATGCTCTTGATTTATCAGAAGGTTTAAATGTTATTTAGTTAGTTCTATTAATGACACCAGTTGTAGGCTGCAATATGTGATCTCACTTGAGATTCACTCAAATAACCTGACTTTAACAAGACAACAATAACACAGGTTGGCGCGTCTTACACCAATTGCGCGCGGTGCATCGGTCGTCTTAGCCGCATCTTAAGAACGCCGGAATAAACCAATAGTAAGGCGGACATTCATTCCGTCCTGCCAAATACCAAATAATGTGTTCACGGACACAACAATTACACTGGCTAGCCTAATTTATACAAAGCTGGGTCAATTAACATTATATTGTTTAAACCTTTCTACAACTCGCCAGATGAAGCAAAGTCATCGGCTCAAACATTTAAGGAATTCGCATAAGCGAGCGTTCCCTCACTCCTACAAGTGGTAATAGTAAATAACAGGTGTTGACAGCTCCCAAAGCTGCTCTCATAGCAAGGTTATTAATACCTGTGACCTTCAAAATTCCTAGGCTTGTGACATAATTTAGCACACAAAAAGTCAATTAAGTCGTCTCTCTCTTGTTTCTCGGGTAAACCGGTTATCAACTGGCGCGCGCAAGCAAGTCTCACTGCTTCGCGTGCAGCTTTTTAGCATATCAAAAGTCTGTGTTTTGAAATGATCATTATAATCTTGTAGTAGCACGAATTAAAGTCCTGTAGTGCTCTACAGATTATCTAAAAATGTCTCATCACTTCCCTAATAGTGTTTCTTGGAATCACATTCCCTTCAAAAAGATATAACTGTGGAATTAACTTCAAAGAGTAGAGATAGTAAGATATCACACTTGTGCGTCTAACTGCACTGACATTGAAAGATATGTCACTCGTTCGTTATACATGTAAAATTTGATAGGTGTGGTTTGGCATTCTCCACAACAAAAATAAACATCCCACCTCTGTTGTGATGTTTGAAATGATACGAAATTGGTTAGCCTATCAGTCTAACAGAATATGGGTTCGTTCCTCTCGAACTTCACGTGGTAAAAAGTACTCACGAAAATGTCAAATAAAGAGTACAAAAACGTTTCAGTAACGGTCGACTGAAAAATGATACGAGAATAAGCTCTCAAATTAAATAAGGGACCTGACTATAGGGTGTCCCCTAACATTCCTAGAAGTCTACATCTCTTGTAGTTAAGATGCCCTTTACATGACATAAAATATGCTGAAATACATGTGAATTCGCACCTGACGTATAGTACACGGGCTTGTGGTGTCTAACTGAAATATTGTCCCAGTGCCAAAGAAAGAAAATATACACATTCCTACCTAAGTTGTCAAATATCGTTGCGTTTCGGCTCTAAAATATGCATTCTACTACAACCTCAACCTGGACAAACTTTGTACAATAAGCTTACAAGACTCACGGTTACTTTATACATTAGATCACCTTCCAGACCTTCCATTGGAAGAGGTTATATGCTTCCATGTTTCCAAGCATTATCATCGGTAAGGCTATGGATTTAAGCCTGTCCTCGTGGTCCTCTGTTAGCAAACCGTACATGGTTTGTATGTGGTAGTGTCGACTGGACAATTCCATGGTGCTGGCGTATTTCGTTGGTGTTACCCTCACATGATGAGTTACACCATCACGATGCCTTTACAATAAAGTCGTAGAAGTATGAGCACGTGGTGCATCATGGTAAGCATTGTGGTTGACAAAATTCACTGATTCTAATAAAGAATAGGATTGTGAAATGCATACTGACTCTAGTATTTGCAGGTGATCAAAGTGCTCTGCTTTACCTGCCATAGATTCTACTGTTACCAACACGTGGTAAATGCTCACAGATTTTACTAAGTAGAAATCACTAAGAATCTGGACAATCACTGTCGTGTACGTGCGATTATTAGATTTATCATCATTAACTTTTATTTTGGCACTCACTGGGCTATAAGACGTCGTCGTAAGATGAATATTTCACGTCTTTAGAGAAACGTTGCACTCATCTTCCTTCAGACGGTCCTCGTGCTTAGTGAAAAATGGTGAAATTATCACAATTAAATTATTACTTTCACTAGCACGTAGCACTGGCCGTACACGGCCAAAAATAATACACTGTAGAAAATGGAAATTGCAACACCATGAAGGCATTGGTCGTTTGTGTTGATTTTCAAGATATGGAACGATGCCATGTAGGTATGTAAACGATCAAAGTTTCAGACCCATTGGATTGTTGCTACAGGTCTCCCCACGTGATTGGTCGTGGAGGAATCAACTCCAGTATACGGACTCTGGTGTATCGTAGTTGACCTGCAGTCTGTGCAGTGAAGTGTTCCCCGTCAAACATGCCTCGACGACAGAGAAGAGCAGGCTATCGACAACTGTCGCCGTTTGAGAGGGCTCGGATAATTGGGCTCTGTGAGGCTGGATTATCGCTAAGGACTGTCGCTGCACGTGTTGGCCGACAGGCATCTACGGTAAAACATGTATAGCAGTAGTGGTCAAATGAAGGTACCCACACTCATAAACCTGGCACAGACCCAGCGCGACAGACAACTGTGATAGAGGATCGCCGCATCATTCGGATGGCCCGGATGGAACACCATGCAACAGCAGCGCAAATTCGAGCAGCTGTGGCATCCCACGTTACACAACAAACAGTTGGTAATCGCCTGCGTGCAGCTGGCTTACGATCCCATGTCCCTGCAGAAGGTGTTCCATTGACCCCACAACAGCGACGTGTAAGGCTGGCCTGGTGTCGAGAACGATCGACGTGGGTCGACGAATGGCACAGGGTCGTCTTTAGTGATGAATCGCGCTTCTGTCTTGCCCACAGTGATCGCCTGAATCGCGTGCGCCGACATACCAGGGAGAGGGGCCATCCAGACCTTATTGTCGAGAGGCACACAGGGCTAACACCAAGCGTTATGGTCTGGGGAGCTATTGGCTTTAATGTGAAATCACAATCAGCGCTTGTTGAGGGCACAATGACTGCTCGACAGTACGTTGATTGGATCCAGTGGTTGTCCCTATGATGGCGAACATTGCTAATGGGATGTTTCAGCAGGACAATGCCCGGGTTCACACTGCACGCATCTCCAGAGAAGCTCTCCACGACATCACAACCTTAGAATGGCCCGCCAGATCCCCGGACCTCAGTCCTATTGAGCATGTGTGGGACATGATGGGTCGACAACTGGCCAACCGTCCTCAGCCACCCACAACTCTGGAACAACTGACCCGTGCAGTGCAGCAAGCATGGGCCACAATTCCTCAGGAAGCGATCCAGGGCCTTATTGACTCCATGCCTCGCCGAATTCATCAGTGTATTGCAGCTCGTGGTGGGCACATCCTGTATTGGTTGTTGTCCAAACTTGCGGTCAGAGGGACCTGAAAGTGTAATCATCGAATCACAACCGAACACTCGTCCTGCATGTTCAATTGCAACAATGTAGCTCCACTCCTTCTGGGTGTTGCAATTTCCATTTTCTTCAGTGTACTATGCGTAGACTGAATTACGTAAATCAGCTCGATGGCTGCAGATTACAGTCCTCCCAAACTATGGGGTATACTTGCCTACAATGGCCTTCGTCTATTTGACGGACAAATCGACACAAGCGTCCAGCCTCAGCGGACTATCAAAACGGTTTGGTGCGTGCGTAGCACGGCTTCCGGACTCGAAGGAAGTAGTCTAGTCAAAACAGTGACTACCTTCATAATTCTTCGCGTGTCTGCGGTGAAAAATACATTTACCTTAAATTGATTTACCATTTCCAAAAGGCGTGGAAGATGGCAAATTAAACAGAATTAATTATTTCAAGCTCCTGAGATATGTGGCATAAAAATAGTGAGTAATATATCTCTAGGAAGAAAATAAGCTGTCCTCTCCGAAGTCAAAATAGTGGATTATTCATGAGGAAGCTTTAGGGTGTGTTCTGTAGAACTGAGCATGGAAAGTAAGTATGCTCTCAAAGAAATATTTGATACATGAGCCTGGGCGGGCTCAGTATTTCTACCCCATATTATTCTCGTATTCCAACGTGGTCGGGGACGAGATGAGATGAGATAAAGGCCTTTGAGGCGGATGGTTTTTACGGCCGGTTGCCCTTCCTGACGCAAACCTCATGAGAGGAGTTAATGAGAAATGAAATGAATGATGGTGAATGAAACTGGGCAAGGATCTGGAAGGAAGCCGCCGTAGCCTGTCAGAAGGTACCGTCCCAGCATTTGTCTGGAGTTGAAAATGGGGGAATCACGAAAAATCATTTCTAGGACGGCCAACGGTGTGGTTAGAACCCACGTCAACCAAGTCCGCACAGAGCTTGGTCCCATGGCCTAGCGCTGCACATTAGTGAGCGTAGCTACCGCTGTCGATAGATGAGTACAATCAATAACAAGTAGTTCCGTGAAGAACTAAATAGCCTATTTTCATGTATCCTACTGGTCTTACTGTACTTGGGACACGAGAAATGAAAACGAGATTTTAAAAAATTGCAAATTAACCATTTTTAAGTTCTCATAATATTTCATTAAATTAGACGTCTGTATATTAAGGCTTGTGTGAAAATAGCAGTGGCAAGTTTCACAGTGCCCGGATGAATAGTTGCAAAAAAAAAAAAAAAAATTTCGCGTCGCCGGCATGTTGGTTTGAGCCAACCAGGTTATTAAATGAACCATAGGTGAACTTATGTTAATAACCTCCATCAAAATACAAAATTTCAGTTTCATTGCTGTAATAGATTCATAGATATTGAAAACCGTCTAAATATTTCGGATGGATGCCATGTTCGATGGTAATATATTTAGACCACAGAGTTATGTACCATTAGATGAAGATTATTGCGTAGGTTCATTATTCAAACGTTCACTTCGATCGCATGATTGGGTCAAAAGAAATAAAAACTTCATTTTTAAATTTCGCACAGCCGCCATCTTGAGGTTCTGTAAACAATTGAACTAAATTAGATGTCAGTGCATTACAATGTGTATAGAAATTTGCTGTACCAAGTTTCACTGCGCTCGGAGGGTGAAATCGCGAGAAAAGCCTATTTAAATGTTTCAACTTCGCTTGGTTGGTTTTGTACTTAACAGGTGTTTGAAAGTCACATAGGTGAATTTGCAGTAGCACCCTTTATCACTGTACACAATTTCAGGTTGATATCTGTTACCGTTTTGGGGACCCCCCAGGGGCTCACATCTAGTGGGACGTGGGTTGGCGACCACGGGGACCCAGCTGAGTCTGGCATTGCTTCCACTTACTTGTGCCGGGCTCCCCTCCGTCTTCTTTCCTGCCAACCTCACTTGGTCAACTCTTGTTCTCTTCCGACCCCGACGGTATTAGGGTATCCAAGGCCAAGGGAGTCTCTTCCTTTCCCGCCTTAATTGGCCCTTGTCTCATCTTTTCTGATACCCTCCTTCTACGAGGGGTCAGCTTTCTTTTTCTTCTCCTGTTATCTCCTGCCTTCTGCTCAAGGCCTTCAAGGAGGCAGGGTGTTTGTAGCTCCACCACTTCGGTGCACCCTAGATATTGCTACACTCTCAGGGGTTCACGGCTGGTGAGTTCGGGAGTTGGCGATACCTAGGGATTCCTGAGCTGGGTCCGGTTTTCCCCCTTTTATCCATTACCTCTGGGGCGGACTCGCTCCTCTTTCACTTTCCTATCTGCCTTTCATGGCTCTCCTTCCTTCCAAGTCCCTCAATCCACATTCTTCGAGGGTTGAGAGCATTTCTATTTCTCCAGTCCTTTATTTGCCTTATTCTCCTTTTGTTTTCCATTTCTTCTTCTAGTATATAAGTTAGTAGTTAGTTTTAGTTATAGTTTCCATTTCATTATCATCTTCACAATCACCCAAACCATTAGGGGCCGATACCCTAGATATTAGGCCCCTTAAAACAACAATTATCATCATCATCATCCGTTTTGGAGATATAGAATGTCAGTGAAATATTTCGCGTGGCTGCCATGTTGATTTGGTGAAACGTTTCAATATTTGAAAGGCACGATCGTGATAGGATGAGGTAGTAGTATGTGCTTACCGAGTTTCATTGAACTCGCTTTGGCCGTTTAGATTTGATTACGGGAGGACACATACATAAACACACACACACATACACGCACACACAGGGATAAAGGTGATCTCATAAGCCTACTTTTTTCGTACATGAAATTAGGCTAAAAACAAGATGTTCAGTAAATATTTTCCTAAATGCATGGGTATTGTTAAACTCTTTGTCCTTTTCAAGGAGTATAATCGAATGTTGGTTGTAGTTGGTTGTTAAAATACAACGTGTTATACGGATATTAAACATGAATATGAGGTGCCCTTTGCTAGTGCTACCTCTGTACAAAATTTCATTCAATTCGGTTTCACCGTGTTTGAATTGATATGGTGAATCGATTTGCACACATTCATGGCCGCTATCTGTTAACTATAGGGCTGATGACCTTGTAGTTCAGTCAAAATATGCTTCCCACAAAATGGTATGTTGTTGCAAAATTTGGTAGAGATCAAATGATTATGATGGACGTAATTTGATATAAACTTTTAACATTTGGGTGGCTGCCATTATGTTTCTGTCAAGATGGCGGCGATATAAGACATGCCACTGAGGTGCGCTTTGCTAGTGCTACCTCTGTACCAAATTTCGTTCAATTCGGTTTCACCGTGTTCGAGTAGATAGGGCGAATTGATTTGCATACATATATGGCCGCCGTCCGCAAATTATTGGGCTGATGACCTTGTAGTTTGGTCAAAAGATTCTTCATACACAAAGGTATAATGTTGCAAACTCTGGTAGAGATCAGATGATTAGGTTGGTCGTAATTTGATTTAAGCTTTTAACATTTGGGTGGCCGCCATTACGTTTTCGTCAAGATGGTGGCGATATAAAACATGACACTGTGGTGCCCTTTGCTAGTGCTACCTCTGAACCAAATTTCCTGCAATTCGGTTTCACCATGTTCGAATTGATAGGGGGACGGGCATTCAGAGTACTCACACACAGACAGACACACAATTTTTGGCCCTGTGTTGATCTCATAAATCTACTTTCATTTTTTGCAAAAACGAGAGTAGGCTAATGATAATAAAGTCAGAAATTCAACAGTTATAGGCTAAACTAATACCGCTTTGTTTACGATGTTCAATCTTACTCAAGTCATTGCCTTAATATTGATTACCGTGCCTCAAAAGGAATACTTAGTGAGTGAAATGACCCGTCGCTCCCTCTACTCTCAACCATGAGGGAATTTCTGTTTCAACACGTGGTTGATGGATGTGATATTCAGTGCTATTGTGGATGCGTGGGCAATTAATCATTAGTTGTTGTTTGTTGATTCTTTTAGGGGCTTTGCGACATCATGGTCATGAAGCCCCGTGTACTTGGGTGTGTGTACAATTTGTCTCATAACCTGTGTCACTGTGATGTCTGCACTAGTGTGTGTATTTTAGGATTTGGGAAGAAAATGGCCGTGGCCTTTAGTTAGGTACCATCCCAGCATTTGCCTTGAGTAGAAGTGGGGAAACCACGCAAAACCACGTCCAGGATGGCTGAGGCAGAAATTTGACCCGCCTCTTCTCAGTTCAGAGCCTCCGTGGATTAGGCAGCAGCACGCCAGCCTCTCACCGCCGGGTCCGTGGTTCAAATCCCGGCCACTCCATGTGAGATTTGTGCTGGACAAAGAGGAGGCAGACAGATTTTTTTCTGGGTATTCCGGTTTTTCCTGTTGCAAATTTACTTCCAGCAACACTCTCCACTATCATTTCCTTTCATCTGTCATTCATTTAATCATTGCCCCAGGGGAGTGCGACAGGCTTCGGCAGCAAGCACAGTTCATATCCTCGCCTCTAGATGGGGGCATCATTAATTCCATTCCCTGACCCGGTCGGTCGACTGGAAGCAGGCTGTGGAGTATCATTTTTCTTCTCAGTTCTGCCTTAGGAGGCCCAGTGTACCCCGTTCCAGCCCCCAAACCAGAATTAAATTTCTTGCCAGAGCCGAGAATCAAACCTGGGTCACCGTGGTGGCAGCCAACTAATCATTAGCCTCTGGGTATTAACTAATAGAGTGAATTGCCACCCCCAACCCTACCCCCGTTAGTTAGTTAACTGATGGATTGATTTGCCACAAGTTGATGGTATTATCAATAATAATATTAATGCCGATATTAATAATACGAAGGCGAGTTAATGGTCCAGTTCTCGTACTACTTAGGATACGTCACGGTCTCGTCCGCCTCGTGACTCCGCAGTTCCGTGACCAGCATTCTAGGTAGCCACACATGAGTTCTGGATTCGATTCCTGGCTCTGCCAAGAAATATTCTTCTAGTCTGAGGGCTAGAACGTGGTACACTCAGCCTCGTGATGGAACCCTGAGAAGAAATGGGTTCGATTCCCACCTCAGCTATCCTGGAAGTGGTTTTCCATGCTTTCCTCCTTATACTACTGTACAGGCAAATGCCGGGATGGTACCTAACTTAAGACTACGGCCGCCTCCTTCTCAATCCTACCCCCAATTAAAAATACGAAGTACGTCCAGAAAGTTAGTTCCGTTTGGTAATAACATTAAATTGTGTACAGATACAGAAAAATTAATTTATTGCACAACATTCTACAACCCTTAAACTACTTTTCCACATAACTGCCGAAATGTTGCAGGCATTTGTCGTAGCGTGGCACGAGTTTTTGTATACCTTCTTCATAGACGTGTGCCGCCTGTGTCTTCAACTAGGCCTAGTTGTACGTTCCGCTGCAGCGCAGTTCCGCATATGCGCGGTAGACGCTCTGTATCAAGGAGAAGAAACGTGCGCCATTTAGAGAGCGCTGTCAGCCACGTACGCGTTGTTGTGCATGTTTACTCGTACAATGTCGGTGTTGATTGAAAATCCCACCGCTTGTGAAATCAGATCTGTGATTCGTTTTCTGAATGCTAGGAATGTGAAACCAATTGAAATTTATCGGCAAATTTGCGAAGTGTATGGACAAAATGCGATGAGTGATTCAATGGTGAGAAGATGGGTCCGACAGTTCAATGAAGGACGTAGTGAAGTGCACGATGAAGAACGAAGTGGGCGTCCATCTTTGGTTACATAAGAACTGGTTCACGCGATTGATGACAAGATCCGGGAAAACCGCAGGTTTACAATTAATGCTCTCACTATGGAATTTCCCCAAATCTCACGATCATTAATTCATGAAATTGTTTCCGAAAAACTGAACTTTCGTAAACTTTGCCGACGTTGGGTACCAAAGATTCTTACGGAGCAACACGAAACAAAACGGATGGGTAGTGCACTTCAGTTTTTGACCCGTTACAATGAAGGCGGCGAAGAATTTCTGACACAGATAGTCACAGGGGATGAAACTTGGGTTTCTTACGACACCCCTGAAAGTAAGCGGCAATCAATGGAATGGAGGCACACTTCATCCCCAGCAAAGGTTAAGCCGAAACAAATCTTGACACCTCGGGAAATGATGTGCACAGTGTTCTGGGACTGGAAAGGCATCTTACTCATTGATTTCTTACCGCGTGGTCAAACAATCAACGCAGATGCTTACTGCGAGACACTTAGGAAATTGCGCCGCGCAATACAGAATAAGCGCCGAGGGTTGCTGTCAAAAGGTGTTGTTTTTCTTCACGACAACGCACGACCACACACTGCAAATGTGACGAAAAACCTCCTACAGGGATTTGGCTGGGACGTGTTTGACCACCCTCCGTAAAGCCCTGCCCTCGCTCCTAGCGACTTTTTTCTGTTCACACATCTCAAGTCTTTCCTTGGCGGTCAACACTTCAACAATGACGACGAGCTGAATGAAAATGTTTCCAACTGGTTGAAGACACAGGCGGCAAACTTCTATGAAGAAGGTATCCAAAAACTTGTGCCACGCTATGACAAATGCCTGCAAAAGTTTGGCAGTTATGTGGAAAAGTAGTTTAAGAGATGTAGAATGTTGTGCAATAAATAATTTTTCTGTATCTGTACACAATTTAATTGTATTACCAAACGGAACTTACTTTCTGGACGTGCCTCGTATACACAACGCTACAAGCATTACAATAACTACACAGGGCTGAATGACCATGATGTCCAAGCCTCTCAAATGAAACAACAAGAACAACAATATCTACCGGGACCTAAAATGGTTGTGATTGTGTGTTGAACTTGTCTGATAACCTGTACTTTTGTGGTGACTGTAGTAGTATTTGTATCAGTAATAGGGACAGGTATAAGGTGGGTGCCCCGGAACTTGACGTAAGGTACTATTCCGGCATTTGCCAGGAAGGAGTGTGGACAAACCTTTGGAAAACAAAATCTGGATACGCACTGTCATCGTCGGGGTTCGAACCAGTGATATCCGGACTTGCTGTAGCTGCCCTCGCAGTCATGGTGCACGATTTAACCAACACAGCTACTCCATGGGCGTGATAACTGTAGTAGAGTACCTAAAGTGGGTAACCGTGGAAAAAATTCAAACTTGGCCGCCTGATATATACTTATAATGTACTGCACGTACCATACTTAATTAATGGACAGATTTGCTTACTTTTAGCTAGTTAACTACTGGAGTGATTATCCCCAAGATTATGGTAATAATAATAATAATAATAATAATAATAATACTTCGAAGGCAAGAACATTGAAATAAAACGTTCAGATCTCCTACTCCTGGACGTGGAGGCGAAGGAACCAGTCTCAATTTTCCCTTTGAATCACAATGTGCAGAAGACCCGTGATCTCAAGGTGGACATATGCAATAAACTCTCGTCAGAATAAAGGAAATGTGGAAGCTGGACCACGTGAGAATTTTTGTGTTGGCCTCGTTGCAACGGGAATAATCCCCAACATTTTCATGTAACAGACAGTATATCTGGGGCTCAAGTAGGCCTCGCAATTGAAATCAAATAGAAGTCTATAATATTGAATTCAAACCATAACATTTGCCGTTTAATAAATACTTAGCCAAACATGATTGTACTTGATCATCGATCCGTGTTTCCGTTCTCAAAACTATTGCAATATGAGGATTCTTCGTATGGTAATAATAATAACGTAGGAAATTGTATGGAGGCCGTAACTTGAACGGTTGAACTTGCGCCTTATTAATGTCATGCGAAGTTTCTTTATTAAAAACATTTATAATTGCTTATCCTCCAAGCTCGGCTTAATCACGGACTCTGCTATGGAGCATTCCTCTACCGTCGCAAGGATGGTGTCTGTGAGCTGAACACACTATTACAGCAGATAAAACTAGGGATGGTGACAGGCCGATCACCCAAGCGACCACTTCCTAAGGTCTAATTAAGGAAAGGTCAGGGAAAGGATTTTGAAAGGAAGTCTTCCGTGGACCTGTTGAAAGCAACCGTCCCGGTATTTCTCAGGGGGTGAAAATGGGAAACCCCGGAAAACATTTTCAGGACGCCCGAGGAGGGATTCGATACCAAGCTCCCCCGATGCCAGCGAGGAACGAGCTAGTGCCTTGGCGCTTTCGGCTACGTGAAATTTTGAAGCATTATTTTCAGTGCTGCCTGTACAAACTGTCAAACCGACTGAAGTGAATCAAATGGCAGTTATTAGTGTCACCCAGCACGAGTAAGATCAGTATTATAACTCATAGAGGTAAATAAAATGCAAAGTACACGCAGGTTCCTATTGATTTTCAAGCAAGGTCGCAGCAGTTTTCCCCTACTGACCTATAATACAGCCTGAAATACATTAACCGGAGTGGAGGTGAGTTAGCCGTGGTCGTTACGACGCGGCTGCAGGCAGTCGCTCACAACCGGGAGGTGAGGAGGTTCGAATCCGCCCGCCGGCAACCTTGAAGATGGTCTTCTGTGGTTTAGCATCTTCCTTCCAGGCAAATGCCGGGGTTGGTCCCTAACTATAGACCAAAGCCACTACCTTCCAATTCCTCGTCCTTACATTCATACTTTCCTCCCCAGACAACATTCCACACGTGACGGTACTTGTAGCTCACCCAATGGTTGTCCGCATAGAAGCAGCTACATACTCTGGCGAGCCGAACATGTCCTCGGACACTCCTGGCAGTAAAAGCCATACGCTAAAAATATAGGCTACTAGTACCAGATTACTGGCACGGAAAAGGGAAGAAGAACGTGCTATATTTCAAGAATATATATATATATATATATATATATATATATTGTGCCCGCTGGCCGAAGGTTTCGGGGAGCCACCGGTTTCAAATGCCCCTTCCGAGACCCTCTTCCAGTTAACACACAAGTATGGGGGACGATACATTCATAGGCTGGTGTAGCACAAATGTCTGCACTCGGGGGTGTCGGGAATTAGTGAGGTTCGATCCTTAACCAGCTCAGAGGAATGCAACGATAACAAACCTAAACAAGAAAAGAGAGGTCAGTCATAGGTTAAAATCACAAATAAATTTTATTCAGAATAGATCCCTAGCCTAGCATGAGAGTTGCAAACGGCTAGTCCGATACTATTCTGCCCTGAAAGAAATAAAAAAAGGCCTAAACAAGATCTAAATTGATCTCATGGTCCTAAAACAAAATTCGACAAAATGAACAAGCTAAGAAAATGGCACGTAAGATCGGCCCTAAGCAATTACATCGAAATAACTTACGGGTGGATCAAACATCAAAAGAATTTACAGCAAAGCAAGACACTTACTTGTTTACAAATACTAGAACATTTACATTTAGTAGCAAGGGGAAAATTGGTCCTATGCTATGATGGTGCCATCTCTAACATTTATCTTTAGAGTTAAGTTTGAGCTATTCCTAGATATCAATAATTAATAAACGAGATGCGTTTATTACTAAGAAAATCAAGCTATGTGCACAATGTTGCTGAATTTAAAAAAATCTATGCTAATACAACACAAATGCATGCAATAATTCAGCACTCCTATGGTTGTGCAATTGGCACTGCCTACGTACTCGATTTGTTACTGTTTGTAACAAACGGTCATAGTGTCAGAGTGTTAAGAAAAATAGAAAATATAGGAAAGCCTGCAAATGCGATAGTAATTAAACAATTACATCGACTCATATTGCTACTAATCTGATGTGTGTGCTTCAGTTATCACATCACCAATTAATGGCCGACTGATCATGTGAAAATGTATCAAAATGTATCCACAATAGCTTAACAGTATCTAAGTGTTAACATTTGGTCCAGAAAAATAGTTTAATTTTAATGTTTATAAATTTTATTTAGGTTCAGGGGGAATTTATAAGATTTGTTAGTTTTCAAAACCCTATTTTTGATTATTATTAGAGTTTCACACAATTATTTATTCCTGACAGTATTGTTGTTCAGTTTATGGACCTCTAAAGGCGTTCAGTGTATTCAGGTAACGTTTGTATCCAACTTAAGCAAATAACTCAATAGTTCAATTGTTTACGAGACATCCTGTGTTTTCACCAATATTTCATCACACTTATTAGACATCCTATGTCTTCACCAATTATTTTACTCTCATTTCGGATCCTTTGTTCCAGGCGCCTTCGGTTTTGGTACGACTTTAGTCAGTTCATTACCACCGATATAATCACAATAACAATGTCGGAGGTATTCATCCACCGTCACGACTCATATAATACTCTTAATTTACAAAAGTGTGGAATCCTAATTGATACACGTTTGAATTGCTGGTAATAAAGATTATGTGTACAAATCACATCCTGACAACGCTTATAATAAACATAAAGCTTTCTGATACAAGCTAACTGTGTGTGTGCATTTATAAAATTGTATCTTCCCTGAATAAATCGAACCTGCGTTCATTTGGTTACAAAATACAATTTCATTCATAGCCTGTGTGGCTTCTCTTAAAGAAATAAACCTGTTTTCAAGTATTGTTCTGGACAATAAATGTGAGTAACGTAACTCTGCATTCCACTCGTAATAATGTCAAGAATATCACAGCCTTCTAAAACAAAATATTAATCCACTGCCTAGAATCGAGTGTGCTGTGTAGTGAACTTGGCTCGTAACCTTGTCCTCGATTTAAGATTGTCAAACTAGTTTATTTGTCATCAGCCTGACAAAATAAAAGTTGATAATACCTGTTTTTAAATGATACGAATGAGCATTGAAAATCCAGCTTTCCTGGCTTCTGTAAATGTTTAATAAAGTATTAATTTCCACACGCGTCTTATAACTAGCTACCTGCATTGTGCACTAAATAAATGAAACCAAAATAAACTAAGTCTACTGTTTTCCACTCTTACAATACGCTATAAATATTTAATCTGACTTACAGATTCAGCGTCACTTGGTTCGAGTCCCGCCATGAGATGTTGTATGCGGTCTCGTGTATGGCTTTAGGTTACCATTTCATTGTATCTGGACATCCTCCGTCGCCAATTCCCCACGCATGATTTAGCAATCACATGTCATCGCGCGGTTGGAGTTGTATCTGAAGATCTGCTGGTTTATCATTATTGCAATGTTAGCGTTGATAGAAATGTAGCACATAATTAAATAAAACTGTCGCGCACTGCAGCTAATATGCGGTAAAAAATTGCCCATTTCACTCCGCCACTGGCTCTAGTTTCTGTTGCTTGTGCGACACTCACTCGTGACTTGCACTGATATTTTCACAAGACAATTTTAACAAAAATAAATCAAAATACTGCCCATCCGGCAAATAAAGGTTGTACTTGTAGATTTTGTACAGTTACACAGTTAATTAAATCCACAGTTTATAGAACACTGAAACATGTGTGTGTGCGCGAGAATGAGACCATGCGGTCGCAAAGTTTTCTTCTCACAAGTCCTTCATTTCACCTCGGATAATAATAAAAATATTTTACAGTTCTCGTAGTGGTGAATGTCTTCAATCGTTCAATTATTACACAATGCCATGATGGCTATCCATAAGAAAGTTATTCGTAGATTTTTCCTGCCACATAGTTTCCTTTCACTTGTGCTCCATCATGCACAGGTTGTCTCTTCCACAGACGAATAGGAACTGGTGTTACCAAATATGGCGTGCTCTCAGTACATGAGCTGGCCGCGTAAATTGATAGTTTCTTCGATCTGCGAAGTATGCTGTACCTCAAATATGCAGAAATACTTAATTATAATTATTGTAGATTTTTGGGATGTGAAAAATAAGTAAAAATATAATCATAAGCGATATTGCTTCAGCTTCTTCCCGCCGCTTGCAGGGTATGTTCAGTTACATTTCAGCATGAGTTTTCGTCTCTGTTATCTGAGCAAACATGCGTCAACGGGCGCATACATCTCCACGTTAAGTAAATAAAAATTGTTGAAGTCAATTTTTATTTCAGCCAACTACCAATCCTTGGTTTGACTTCGTGCACGATCCATACTGTCAGTGATCCTGTGATATTCTTCATCACCCATGGGATTGTCTTCACCTGCTGGTTCAATCTCAATGTTGTGAACATCAGCTGTCGTAACTTTCCTGTTAATCTCACGACATGTGTCATTTCCATCTCCTCTTCCGTCTGATTCTTCGTCTTCTGCATTTCTTCTTTTCCGTTTCTGAATGTATTGTCGACTTTCATTAGCCTTACCTTTCCAATCAATATCGTATTGGAAATGAGAATCATTTTCTCTTCGGTCACCGCCACTGTGTCTATGATCTCTTCTGGGATTATCAGTGTATCGGTTATTTCGATCCTCACGATCGCGTGGATGTCCTCTATAAACACGGTTGAAATTAGCGTTGTTATTGTTATGGTTGTTATTACAAAGATTGTTGTTGTAATTGTTGGCTCTGTTTTGATATCTGTTCTGGTAATTCTTGTTAATTGTGTCAAATCGACGATTCCTTGCATAAGGTGTATTGTCTTTACGATAATCACGGAAATCTCTCCTTCTATCTGGTCCCTCGTGATTTTGACGATTATTTGTTCGACGATTTTCTGTAGTTTGTACAGTCTGACTGGTTCTGTCCACTGAAGTTACATTTACCTCATGTGTGCTCCTATGTTTAGGTGTAGGTGCAAATTGTTCGTGACTGCTATCCAGTTTTCTAAGAACTTCGTCACATTTCATAAATGTATTTGCATCTGACGCTATGAGTAACCTTTGTACTTCCATAGGGTATTGTCTTCTGATGGTTTGGACAAGTTCTAATTCGGATAAAGGGGGTTCCAAACATTGCAATTTCGAAAGCTGACTTGCGAAGTAAATAGCGTACTTAGTTGTTTGAGTACTAGCGTACCTCTTATTGTACATTTCCGCCCTTATATTTTGCTGTCGTTCCAAAGACCAATAAGTCTTATGGAATGCTACTTTAAATTCCTGATAATTGTGGAATGAGTATCTGAATGCCTTGAACCAGGTTAACGGGCTGTTCTCTAAGTATTTTTCGACAGTCCGTAACTCCCTGTCTGGTGTTACCATAGTTTCTCTCATGTATGACTCCAAGTTTCTCAGAAAATCTACCGGTGTAACGGAATTAGAATTATTAAATTTTGCCGGTCGATCTTCATGGCTTCTCAAATACACAATATTCGAGTACTGAGTTTGACCATAGTTCGGCGTGACATTAAAGTTAGGTGTCAGCCCATAATTCGGCGTTATGTTCGCATTCGGTGTCACAAATTGTGATGTTGTCCTAAATGGATTGTAACCTTGGATTTCCATCGGAGTATTCGATTTCGGTATGTTAGTCGCAGTGTTTGTAGATGGTACACCCTCTCTATTTGGTTTTAATAGACGATTGATGGGTTCATCCATTTCGGCGTATTCTAACACTTTCTCAGGTTGCTTATTAATTATAGCGTTCACCTGTGATTCTATCTGCTCAAATCTTCCTTCAATACGATTATCGAATTCTTTCTGTTTCCCATCCTGTTCCTTAAGGTAAGCGTCTAATGTTTTTGCTACATATTGGTTGGATCTGTGATTGTTCTCACGAGTTTCCTCTCGAATCGCTTCAATGTCTCTAGTTAAGTCCTGTTTAATTTTGCTGACTTCAACCTCCACCTTCTCTACTTTGTTTGCTACACGTTTAGTAATCATGTGTACGGCAAATGCTATGCCTCTAGTTAATTTTAATCCAGAGTTAACTATAGCCACATCAGCTTTTAACTCACCCACGTACGTGTTAACTTCTTCCATACGCTGTTCCACGGAGTTAATCCTAGTACTAACGATTTCTTTTGCATTAGTGACTTCACTCCTGACTGATTCGATGTTATCATTCATCTCCGTCTGAACGTCTTTGAGTTTTTGGTTTATCTCAGATCTATTTGTGCGTATCTCCTGTTTTATTCCCTCTAAGTGTGCGTGATATTCCGTGCGATAAGTTTCCATTTCTGCACGCAAATCATCACTAACCTTATTGATTGGGACAGTAATTTCGGCTTTAACATTGGCAATGTCCTCTCGCACTTCAACTACATTCTGTGCCATATCTACCCTAATGTTATTATTTAACAGTGCCATATGAGCTCTAATATTGGTGTTCAACAGTGTCATATCAGCTCTAATATTTGTAGTAATGTTGTTACTAGTTTGTAACAGAGTAGCTGTAGCATTGTTACTGTTCTCATTCATGTCTGCCCTAACAGTGTTTACATTTTCTGTAACAGTGTTTATATCTGCCCTTAAATTGTCACTGTTTTGTGTCACATCGGCCCTGACATTGTTTACATCTTCCCTGACAGTGTTTATGTTTTCAGTAACATTATTAATATCTGCCCTTAAATTTTCATTGTTCTGAGACATCTCAGCCCTTAAGTCATTATTATTTCGTGTCAAATTGTCCATCGACACCTGCAGATTATGCAGTAGGGCAGGCAAGTTTGCCAACAACTCGGCTGTCTCTTGCGAAGACATAATATCTTCAATTGGAGAAATACGGGGAACTAACAACTTCATACGCCTTAACAATGATTTGAGTTGGAAAACATTAGAAAATCCATTCCATCATAAATTTATTCGATGATAACAGCTGAACATCTGGTAAAAATTTAAATGACATCAAGACAACAACAAACTTACATTTACTCAAGACTAGGATAACTGCAAACAAATCCTCAACGTATTGTCATTAATAAATGTTATCTAGCCTCATGGTCTTAATTCTGGAATAAGAATGCCATGTAGCCTTCCAAAACACTAGTACGAAATCTCGATTCGTTAGTAATCTGTTGGATTTGCTAACAAAATAAAATCCTCACAAACAAACGAATCATGGAGATCGAACACAAGTTTCGATGTAACCACGTTCGGCGCCAACGTACTATATGAGCCCGCTGGCCGAAGATTTCGGGGAGCCACCGGTTTCAAATGCGCTTCCGAGACCCTCTTCCAGTTAACACACAAGTATGGGGGACGATACATTCATAGACTGGTGTAGCACAAAAGTCTGCACTCGGGGGTGTCGGGAATTAGTGAGGTTCGATCTTTAACCAGCTCAGAGGAATGCATCGATAACAAAACTAAACAAGAAAAGAGAGGTCAGTCTTAGGTTAAAATCACAAATACATTTTATTCAGAATAGATCCCTAGCCTAGCATGAGAGTTGCAAACGGCTAGTCCGATACTATTCTGTCCTGAAAGAAATATTAAAAAAGTCCTAAACAAGATCTAAATTGCTCTCATGGTCCTAATACAAAATTCGACAAAATGAACAAGCTAAGAGAATGGCACGTAAGATCGGCCCTAAGCAATTACATCGAAATAACTTACGGGTGGATCAAACATCAAAAGAATTTACAGCAAAGCAAGACATTTACTTGTTTACAAATACTAGAACATTTACATTTAGTAGCAAGGGGAAAATTGGTAATATGCTATGATGGTGCCATCTCTAACTTTTATCTTTAGAGTTAAGTTTTAGCTAGTCCTAAATATCATTAATTAATAAACGAGATGCGTTTATTACTAAGATAATCAAGCTATGTGCACAATGTTGCTGAATTTAAAAAATCTATGCTAATACAACACAAATGCATACAATAATTCAGCACTCCTATGGTTGTGCAATTGGCACTGGCTACGTACCCGATTTGTTACTGTTTGTATCAAACGATCATAGTGTCAAAGTGTAAAGAAAAATAGAAAATATAGGAAAGCCTGCAAATGCGATAGTAATTAAACAATTACATCGACTCATATTGCTACTAATCTGATGTGTGTGCTTCAGTTATCACATCACCAATTAGTGGTCGACTGATCATGTGAAAATGTATCAAAATGTATCCACAATAGCTTACCAGTATCTAAGTGTTAACATTTGGTCCAGAAAAATAGTTTAATTTTAATGTTTATAAATTTTATTTAGGTTCAGGGGGAATTTATAAGATTTGTTAGTTTTCAAAACCCTATTTTTGATTATTATTAGAGTTTCACACAATTATTTATTCCTGACAGTATTGTTGTTCAGTTTGTGGACCTTTAAAAGCGTTCAGTGTATTCAGGTAACGTTTGTATCCAGCTTAAGCAAATAACTCAATAGTTCAATAGTTTACGAGACATCCTGTGTCTTCACCAATATTTCATCACACTTATTAGACATCCTATGTCTTCACCAATTATTTTACTCTTATTTCGGATCCCTTGATCCACGCGCCTTCGGTTTTGGTACGACTTTAGTCAGTTCATTACCACCGATATAATCACAATAACAATGTCGGAGGTATTCATCCACCGTCACGACTCATATAATACTCTTAATTTACAAAAGTGTGGAATCATAATTGATACACGTTTGAATTGCTGGTAATAAAGATTAAGTGTACAAAACACATCCTGACAACGCCTATAATAAACATAAAGCTTTCTGATACAAGCTAACTGTGTGTGTGCATTTATAAAATTGTCTCTTCCCTGAATAAATCGATCCTGCGTTCATTTGGTTACAAAATACAATTTCATTCATAGCCTGTGTGGCTTCTCTTAAAGAAATAAACCTGTTTTCGAGTATTGTTCTGGACAATAAATGTGAGTAACGTAACTCTGCATTCCACTCGTAATAATGTCAAGAATATCACAGCCTTCTAAAACAAAATATTAATCCACTGCCTAGAATCGAGTGTGCTGTGTAGTGAACTTGGTTCGTAACCTTGTCCTCGATTTAAGATTGCCAAACTAGTTTATTTGTCATCAGCCTGACAAAATAAAAGTTGATAATACCTGTTTTAAATGATACGAATGAGCATTGAAAATCCAGCCTTCCTGGCTTCTGTAAATGTTTAATAAACTATTAATTTCCACACCTGCATTGTGCACTAAATAAATGAAACCAAAATAAACTAAGTCTACTGTTTTCCACTCTTACAATACGCTATAAATATTTAATCTGACTTACAGATTCAGCGTCACTTGGTTCGAGTCCCGCCATGAGATGTTGTATGCGGTCTCGTGTATGGCTTTAGGTTACCATTTCATTGTGTCTGGACATCCTCCGTCGCCAATTCCCCACGCATGATTTAGCAATCACATGCCATCGCGCGGTTGGAGTTGTATCTGAAAATCTGCTGGTTTATCATTATTGCGATGTTAGCGTTGATAGAAATGTAGCACATAATTAAATAAAACTGTCGCGCACTGCAGCTAATATGCGGTAAAAAATTGCCCATTTCACTCCGCCACTGGCTCTAGTTTCTGTCGCTTGTGCGACACTCACTCGTGACTTGCACTGATATTTTCACAAGACAATTTTAACAAAAATAAATCAAAATACTGCCCATCCGGCCAATAAAGGTTGTACTTGTAGATTTTGTACAGTTACACAGTTAATTAAATCCACAGTTTATAGAAAACTGAAACATGTGTGTGTGCGTGAGAATGAGACCATGCGGTCGCAATTTTTTTTCCCACAAGTCCTTCATTTCACCTCGGATAATAATAAAAATATTTTACAGTTTTCGTAGTGGTGAATGTCTTCAATCGTTCAATTATTACACAATGCCATGCTGGCTATCCATAAGAAGGTTATTCGTAGATTTTTCCTGCCACATGGTTTCCTTTCACTTGTGCTCCATCATGCACATGTTGTCTCTTCCACAGACGAATAGGAACTGGAGTTACCAAATATGGCGTGCTCTCAGTACATGAGCTGGCCGCGTAAATTTATAGTTTCTTCGATCTGCGAAGTATGCTGTACTTCAAATATGCAGAATTACTTAGTTATAATTATTGTAGATTTTTGGGAAGTGAAAAATAAGTAAAAATATAATCATAAGCGATATTGCTTCAGCTTCTTCCCGCCGCTCGCATGGTATGTTCAGTTACATTTCAGCATAAGTTTTCGTGTCTGTTATCTGAGCAAACATGCGTCAACGGGCGCAATATATATATATATATATATATATATATATTGCCCAAATCCAGTTGTCCAGATTTGAGAGCAAAGGCCCGGACGCTAAATCCAGAGCAAAGGTTTTGAATAGTGCGCTCCCAATGTTCTAAGAAGCATTTCGAAGCTTTATGCAGCCTACAGAACGTTAAGTGACGTAGCAAGTTTGTCATAGTCGAGGCTATATTTTGATAAAATATTTCCCGATTGATTACAAACATGGGACTAGTACCAGATTGCTGGCACGGAAAAGGGAAGAAGAACATGCTATATTTCAAGATAATCGAACCAGCGAAAGCCGAGATATGAGATGTTTTAGTTTTGAGCCGATATCTCACCGTGACGTCAGGAGTCCGCCTGGAGAGTATAAAACGACCGCGGACCATGGCATGTTATGTTACTTCTTCGAAAGCGCTCTGCCGCTGAGTACATCGCTGTTACGTCGTGAAGATAATCTACGAGCACATGGTTGCCATATTCTATGTTACGCTTATAACTAGCACAAGGTTGTTAGGACTTAGTGCGATTCAACGACAGTACATGGTTACTGGACTTCGAAAAGGGCTTGAAATTATTTCAAGTGAACTTAGGATTCTTCATAAGTTATCACTCAGGTGATAGACTTTAGTGGCAGAACATTGGTAATTATAACTGCTACCCGGACATATGATAGACTTTGTCTATATTTTTTTCCCACAGTCCACAAATATTGGATTATTTTTACATTCAATGGCCAGAAGCAAGCTTTTGTCTTGGTAAGTATTTGACCAACCAAGATAATAAGTCAGTAATTTTCAAATACCATTCTTGCACGGTTCAGTTCATTTAGCCGACATAGGGAAACCAGCTGTGCCTAGCATGGTCTGGAGAGTGAGAAATTCTGCCCAGGGACTTGAACATCAGAATTGTACCGGTGCTGAATAAGATTGTCAGAGTATTGATGGTACTGAATTCATCAGAGTTGGGTCATGTTACATCTGGTATTTTGCATCATGGATAAATTCGATCTTGCCCCCGTCAAGAATATTACTTCAGCTGTAGAAACAGCTAATATGAACAATTTTCATCAGGAATATCAGGCAACGCATATGATTATCGCTATGTCTGGTTAGACATCTTGCGGGTATACAATGGAGGCCGATACAAGAATTTAAGTACGTTGTCCAAATGGAGACAAAAGACTGGAATGATCTGGTTTTGTCCAGATTATCTTCAACATCAAGATCTACAAGAATGTAAGCTACAATTTGCATTATTTTTATGCGTAGTTAGCTGGAATTTCTCATTTTTCTACAGTCTTGCCAACACATATTTTTCTTCGATATTTTGCTCTTGCAAATATTTATGTGAGGCATGGGAAGACTTGTTCTGAGCAGTTTTTACACTCATACATGAGGATTCAATGATTTGAATCAATGGACGAGCATAATGAGCATTTATTTGATTTTGATATTTTTTTCTAATCGCGGTCATCAGCCGTCGTAACTGTAAATTTAATGATAAATTTAAGTTGAGGAATGGATATTTATCCATATTTAAGGAGTCGAGTATGATATTTCTCGAATAATTTAGCAACATTAAATTCAGTTGTGGAATTAATATTAATAATAATAATGCTGATTTAATAATAATTATTATTTCCTTTCTTTGAGAGAATAATAATTATGATTTATATTTTCTAATAATCATATCATGTAGTGTGATTTATAAATTGGATATTTAAACAGTTTACTTGATCGGATACTTGTTTTTCCGAAGGCTAGTGGTTAATGCACGCCAACATTCAACTAACAGAGTAATTCAATGGAAACATTTTACACTTGCATTATGCAGTTAAATCTTTTGGAAGGCACGGAGAGTAATGATACGGGAAGGAAACAGATTGTATAAAACAGGGTTTTACTAGAGTTTGTATAAATATAAATCATAATGAGCAACGTCTTTTGATAGAACGTTTGACCAGAAATAGACACGTTGTGAAATTATTAATGTTTAAACTGACGGTAAAATTACAGTAAACTCATTGAGGAGCTTACTAGATTATAAATCTTCCAGTTTGAGTAACAAGCAAAGGCTTGATTATTATGTATAATTTGGGAAGAAATTATTGTGTGTGGAAATAGTTAAATGTGCCATTCTGATTGTGCAATTAAGTCTCAGGAATGAGGTTGTTAAAATGGAGCATCAACCATATTGTGGGTTGGATGACCTTAAAATATGTAGGGAGTTGAAATATTGTTACAAGCCACACTTTCATCGAATTTATAACCAAGGGTTATTTTATGGAGCCATCATAGTTAATTCACAGTTTATCCACGTGTTCTATAAATATTTCCTAGTACTTGTTGACCCGGATTTTATTATTAACATTTACCTTTCATTATGAGAAGGCTTTACCGTTGTCTAATGCTAATATTGATTATGTGAATTTTGACACATTTAAATAGAATGGGCAGATGCTATAAATAAATTAATACTGTTATTTCATGAACAGCCACTACAATTTAGAGGATATTTGTGATCCTAGTAAAAATATAAAAATTATGTAAAATAATTAATTGATTAACATTTTGACATTCTGTCAAAGAATTGCAATTTTTGATAATAGCATCAAATGCTATTTTTGTAAACACTTTTCTAAATAATATTTTCAAATGATATTTCAATGTTTGAATGGTTAAAATAATTTTTAAAGATTTGATGTTTTGTTAATAATAAATTTTGACCATAATTGGTAATCGAGTCAAGAACTCAGAATAATTATTTTGGATCGAGAACAGATGGTACTATTATTTTATCTGTTTATCGAAGTTCGTCGAATCCATGCTCAGATGTCCATATAAATTGATGTTGTATTATACCCATTGTTATGACTTTACAATTCAACCAATTTTAAGATATTGATTCCT
Organism: Meconema thalassinum; assembly: GCA_946902985.2. Taxonomy (NCBI): domain Eukaryota; kingdom Metazoa; phylum Arthropoda; class Insecta; order Orthoptera; family Tettigoniidae; genus Meconema; species Meconema thalassinum. The sequence goes on along the minus strand of OX336389.2, from coordinate 234,238,377 downwards.
GGAAAAGTGTTAGTTATTTTCTACAACTATTTGAAAACAAAAACAAAGTGATATTTTCTACATCGTGTGAAACCATTTAATTTCAACAAGTGAATACTTAAAAGTTAGGAATCAGGCTGGACTATTTAATTTGCACTGAAAAACCTACGACTGTAAATAGTTCATTTGAACGAAGTCAACAGGACTAACAATCTGGCTTTCGTTTCAAATATTTAGTGTTCATGTGTTGGTAAATCTGTAAGTTTGTGTACATAAATGTATGATCCATCATGCATCAATAATGCTATTCTGGCATTGGTTCAGTCAATTTTTAAACATTTTAATAAAATGAGATAATTTTACGAATTGTGTTATTTTCAGAAAATCTCCTTCTATCCTTATTGTTGCATCGAGCCGAAAATCAGTAAAGCAATTTTTATTGTGTTATTGTAGTCACTTTAACCCTTATGGCGCCCTGGGATGTTTAGATTCTCGTGCTGACTGATTTTTGGTGAAATGCATATGTGGTCGTCCGGAATTCGCTCTAAACGGGCACATAAAATAAGATAGAATAGAGAAATGGCTTCGTACGTGGGACCCGATTTTGTTTCGATTCGGTCGTTTGTATGCCGATTTAAATTGTGATTTTTAATAGATATTTTGGGATGTGGAAGATGTCTGGTATGGATAAATAAATTGATAGGAAACCCAATTAGTGGGAAAAATTAAAATTAACTTTGTTAATAGTTAGTGTGGTTTTGATTGTTGTACAATGGCTTATCCATTAGGGTGTCAATTAATTCTGTATAATACGTTCGATAGTCTGGAAATGCACAATGTATTAGAATCCAGGTGGAGGATATTTTGAACTTGCATATTTTTTGATATTGTTGTTTAAATTTAATAAATAGTAGAGAATTTTTTTCCATCACGTCGACAATAGGGTATATCTCATTTTATTCCGAGAATTCCAAGTAGCTACGCATAATTCATGTTCTAGTTCTAAGTCTTTGTGTCTGCCTACATTATACCCCTAAATTCAAATTTTGTGATAATTATGGAGGAGGTCATGGGGATCTTAACTCGCATGGAGGAGAGCTCCAAAAGTGCAGAACTGCAGATGGCAGAAATTATAGAGAAAACTAATAAAATGGAGGCTAAACTTAAAGAAAATTCTGAAACTTTAAGGGAAAAATTAAGAGAAAACTCAGATTCCCTAGAAAATAGATTGACCACTTCTTTGAAAGTAAATCTTGAAAACTCAATGGAAAAAAAAAATTAAGAAAATTCAATTTCTTTGGAGACTAAATTAACTTCTATAGAAAACAAGTTAAAAGAAAACTCTGATTCTTTAAAAGCTAACATAAGGAAAATTCCGAGTCTTTAGAGGCTAAATTAGAGGAAAATTCTATTAATTTAAAAGCTAAGATGAGAGAGAATTCAGATTCGTTAGAAGCTTCATTAGAAATAAACTCAAAGAAAATTCTACTTCATTAGAAAATAAACTCAAAGAAAATTCTATTTCGTTAGAAAATAAAATAAAATAAAACTCGGATTCATTAAAACTTCTTTAGAAAATAAAATGTCTAAACTTTTCGAGAAAACTCATGAACTCGAAACTTCATTAGCAATGAACACGAGTAAGATGGATGATAAATTTCATGATGCCGACCAAAGAGCTCAATCATTAGCTGATAGATTCAAACGAGGTCTGAGAAAGGTAGGAGAAGATATGTTAAATTTGGAAATTCGTGTCCATAAGGAAGATATTGAGATGGCAACTCATGTCATTCTACGTTTGACCGAACAATTCCAAGAACTTGTAGTAGGATAAATGAAAGAAGGTGTAGTCAAGGAGTTGACAACCGAGATGAAGACGACAGTCATTAGTGAAGTGAAAGATGCACTTAAACTGGAGACTCAAGACGGAATCAAAGAGATGAAAGAAACGTTGACGCCACATGTTCAAGTAATTACCAAGGATATCCAGACGACTCAGATAGACATTGAGGATATAACGAGTTCGTTGAAGAATCATGAAGAGATCATGAACAAAATATCTTCTGACGTGAAAGAAAATTTCAAAGAAATGGAAGGGATTAAGAAAGACACTGAAGAAATCAGAAAAAGATCCGAAGAAAACCATAGAGAAATTGAGGACATTAAAAATCAAGTCAGAGATAAAAACCGGGTGATTGTTCACATAGTAAGAGGAGTACCAAAGAGTTAAAGAAATTAGTATGTGAGGAAAATGCTGAACTCAAAGAAACAATCAAGAAAGATAGTAATAAATTTTTGGATTACCAGCAGAAAGCAAAGAGTGTTGTCAAACCTGAAAACAAATCTACAATTACTAGTAAGGATATGGATGTAGAGGGGGTAAGCAAAGTAGATAATCCCCATAAACAAGAAGATGTTAGAACATTTGTGCAATCCACTCCTATAACCTTTTACAAGAATGTTGAAGATAAACCTTCAAAATTATCAGGTACTGGGATTGTTACACCAGTAGAATTCCTGAGGGAATTGAGGGGCTACCTGAAGGATTCTAAGATTTCAAAAGAAAGGGAGATAAGAGTAATTGGGAAATTTTTGGATGGTCCCGCGCTTACGTGGTTTACAGCCTTTAGATCCACCCTAAACAACTATGAGGAGTTCTCTAGAGAACTGTTGAAGAAGTTTTGGTCACCAGAAACTCAACAACAGGTGAGAGCGGAGCTATACTCTAAAAGATACTCCACTTCTCAACCCACACGTTATTCGACATATTTTGCAGGGCAATTATCTAAACTGCAACATTTAGATCCGCCGATGCCAGATAACGAACTAATTACTGCCTTGATCAGACAATTTCCTGCGGATGTCCAAAGAACACTTATAGCAGCGGATATTTCAAACATGGAAAATTTGACGAATTTCTACAGAAGCTGGATCACACGAACGCACAATTCTTCCATCAGAAGGGTGGCAAGAATGACAACGCTGTTTATGCAGTTATGGCTGACAGATATTCTCAAACACCTCGAGATCATCGGGAAGAGAACACGCCGAGGGAGGACCCTGAGAAAAGAAGTTGGAATCAAAATAACTACAGGTCCTATGACAATAAACCATATACGAGGCCTGATGGTACGAATAATTATAGAAGCCGATGGAGAAGACCATGGGAAAACCAAGGAAATTACCAGGAAAGAAGGTACTTTGGAAGAAATAATGGCTACTACCAAAGAAACGAAAATCCACGACAATCCAACGAGGAGTTCAAACAGGAAACAAGGAAAAACTTGGAGGAGAGACACCAAGAAAATAAAGAATACCTGGAACGGTTAAAACAAGAGAAACACAGTACTTCGGGAATAAAGAAAACCAAAGAACAGAATGCTGAAGTCAATACTTTTTGTCTAACAGATTTCGATTTCGAAGAGGAAGACAGAGAGTTAGATACTTTCCGCAGAACACCATAAGGAACGAAGAGATAGATTACATGCAGGAAGCAACATCGTGAGAACTATTCAAACGTTTGCCTGAGATAATTAAACTTGTCGAATCGAGGAAAGCAATAATAAAGGTAGCTATAAGATAGCTGACACACGAATTGGTAACATCGTTGGAACCTACAATTCACCGAATTAGAAAGTTTATTTTTCAAGAACCAGATAACTTGAAAATGTGATAGGGAAAATAAAATGATTCAATTTTATATTTTTGGCTATGTGTGGGGTGGATGTGCCCAAATCCAGTTGTCCAGATTTGAGAGCACAGGCCCAGATGCTAAGTCCAGAGCAAAGGTTTTGAATAGCGCGCTCCCAATGTTCTAAGAAGCATTTCGAAGCTTTATGCAGCCTATAGAACGTTAAGTGACGTAGCAAGTTTGTCATAGTCGAGGCTATATTTTGATAAAATATTTCCCGATTGATTACAAACATGGGACTAGTACCAGATTACTGGCACGGAAAAGGGAAGAAGAACGTGCTATATTTCAAGAAAATCGAACCAGCGAAAGCCGAGATATGAGATGTTTTAGTTTTGAGCCGATATCTCACCGTGACGTCAGGAGTCCGCCTGGAGAGTATAAAACGACCGCGGACCATGGCATGTTATGTTACTTCTTCGAAAGCGCTCTGCCGCTTAGTACATCGCTGTTACGTCGTGAAGATAATCTACGAGCACATGGTTGCCATATTCTATGTTACGCTTATAACTAGCACAAGGTTGTTAGGACTTAGTGCGATTCAACGACAGTACATGGTTACTGGACTTCGAAAAGGGTTTGAAATTATTTCAAGTGAACTTAGGATTCTTCATAAGTTATCACTCAGGTGATAGACTTTAGTGGCAGAACAATGGTAATTATAACTGCTACCCGGACATATGATAGACTTTGTCTATATTTTTTTCCCACAGTCCACAAATATTTAGACTGGATTATTTTTACATTCAATGGCCAGAAGCAAGCTTTTGTCTTGGTAAGTATTTGATCAACCAAGATAATAAGTCAGTACTTTTCAAATACCATTCTTGCACGGTTCAGTTCATTTAGCCGACATAGGGAAACCAGCTGAGCCTAGCATGGTCTGGAGAGTGAGAAATTCTTCCCAGGGACTTGAACATCAGAATTGTACCGGTGCTGAATAAGATTGTCAGAGTATTGATGGTACTGAATTCATCAGAGTTGGGTCATGTTACATCTGGTATTTTGCATCATGGATAAATTCGATCTTGCCCCCGTCAAGAATATTACTTCAGCTGTAGAAACAGCTAATATGAACAATTTTCATCAGGAATATCAGGCAACGCATATGATTATCGCTATGTCTGGTTAGACATCTTGCGGGTATACAATGGAGGCCGATACAAGAATTTAAGTACGTTGTCCAAATGGAGACAAAAGACTGGAATGATCTGGTTTTGTCCAGATTATCTTCAACATCAAGATCTACAAGAATGTAAGCTACAATTTGCATTATTTTTATGCGTAGTTAGCTGGAATTTCTCATTTTTCTACAGTCTTGCCAACACATATTTTTCTTCGATATTTTGCTCTTGCAAATATTTATGCGAGGCATGGGAAGACTTGTTCTGAGCAGTTTTTACACTCATACATGAGGATTCAATGATTTGAATCAATGGACGAGCATA